>CM060087.1:7614311-7636811 GCA_030522485.1 Stenchaetothrips biformis | reverse complement strand
AGGGGGTGGGGTTGCAAATCAGGAAAAAAAAACAGGTGCGGACTGGAAAAAAAATGCCAGGTGCCAGTGGAAAAAAAAAGTACCAGGTGTCAACTGGAAAAAAATACCAAGTGCAAATTGTAAAAATACCAGGTGCGAAAGAGAAAATAAAAACAACAAAAAAACAGATGTAAATTGGAGAGGTGGCCGAAAAAGAGAGTGAGTCAAATGTCTGAAGAGAGTCTGAAGAGAGAGAGAGAGAGAAAGAGAGAGAGAGAGAAAGAGAGAGAGAGAGAGAGAGAGAGAGAGAGAGAGAGAGAGACAGAGAGAGAGAGGAAGAGAGAGAGAGAGACACCCCGGTGGAAAGCTGCCTGCTTACACAGACCAGACCTCTTGCCTCTCGCCGGTCGTGTGGTAATTGAATCAAAGCAGGGGATGGGCCGGTGCCGCGGACTTGGCAGGTGCGAGCCGGGCACCGCGGCGATGTGCCTCGGACCGCGCCGGATGGACGGACCGGACGGACCAGACGGACGGACCGGACGGACACGGAGCCGCGTGGCGCGCTGCTTGTTCGCGGGAAATCGGAGGGCTGCCGTGTCATTTCGTGCTCCTTTTGTGACCAAACACTCGCTCGCATACACGCACGCATACGCACGCACACGCTGCGCGTGATTCGCGAACAGGCACGTAGCAGTGACCAGTCTGGTGCCGTGCCGAACGCAAAATGAACGGAGACACAATTAATCGACCCGAAATAAAAATTGTACGTAAACGGTTAAGATGAAAAAATTGTCATATTGCCTCTGCTTTATAATCGGGTCAAAAACAAACTGAGGGACGCTTTGCCTTTTAATTCCAGTGAAAAGCCAGTGTGCCGTAGCGGGAAATGTGTTTACTTTTCAGTTTGAGTGTGAGCCTCGATATGCCACCACCGCCAGCAGCGGCTGCTGCCAGTGTCCGTCGGCGTTTCCAAAATAAATTAAAATGAGTCTTGCGGTGGCCGCTGGTGGGCTGCCTCGCCCCCTGGATTTGCCGCCACCGGTAAAGCCTGATAAATCACCCGGTCCGGCCCACCGCGGCCCACCGCGGCCGTGGAGGCCATCCTGGCCATGAATCATGTGAAATCAAGTGCCGGCGGCGCGGGGATGGATATTGCCGGAAATTCCGCGAGCCTTCCCATCTTCTTGTCCGCGCCTCCGCCGTGCCCAGGATCTCACGCCGCCGTCTGCAGCGCGGTGCAAGTGTGAGAAAGAAAGGGAGGATGATGCGGGGATATTCGGCGCTGGTTGCACAGTGGGCCAGAAGACCGGCGCAGGCGGCCAAAACTGTAGACGCGTTTTGAGCTCCAAAGTCGCTAAGCAGGATTCTAACCGAGCGCGTGACCCCACCAATGGATTCCTCGTCCCGAGAGCAATCCCGGGGGGATCATTCTTTCGTGTCGAGTCCCATTTGGCGACCCTGGAGTTAGAAACCCTTCCGGGATTTTGACGCGGGTCTTATTGGCCTACTGTGAGGTGGCGTGGTGGCACGGCCTAAAGCAAGTCGGGTCAGTAAACCGGATTGATCGGGCCGCGGGGCCGCCGGTCTAAACATAGTTCAAGTCGCGTCGCTGCCGTCTGAAGGTCAGGGGCGGACAGGCGGGGTCATGACGAGCCCCGCTGGCTCGAGCGCTGCATTGTTTGGTTCCGAAGAACCGTCCGGAGGTTCCGATGTTGCAAAGCAGCACCACCATTGGCGTCGCACTCGGGTGGCCTTGGCTAATTTCGAAATTATTTACGGAAATTCACCGACCCTTCCGAATGAATGGGAACCAGGGTTGTTAAATTTACTTTTTTTCTTTATCGAGTTATCGTTAAGTTGATTTCGACCCCTGTCAACGATTACTAGTTATCGTGATCGCCTCTCGGGAACGTTATCGAGTTATCGTTTATTAACTTTCAACAAAAATCGTTAAAGTAACTATTTTTTAAAAGAATAAGGGAATAAGGGCAATGGGGTTTTTGCCCCCCCCCCCCCCTCCATAGCACCTAGATAGCCGCCTGAAAGGTAGGCAAAAAGTGCTACTTTGCCCCTGGAAGTAGGCAAAAAGTGCTGCTTTGCCCCCCCCCCCCCCCAAAAGGCCGCCTCTGGATCTGCCCGCCACTGTCACCGTAAGACATTTAGAGTGCGGGGCGCCTCCACGGTGCCTCCACAGGGAACACGCCTCCATGAAAGACACTCACTGAGAAAACGTTACAAACTATTTTAGGCCTTACAAACAAAAGCAGCTTGTTATAACAAAGTATTTTGAGCCTACATAAGCTCGCAAAGAAAATACTTCGTAAGTTACGAACTATTTCTTCGTGTAACAAAGTAAATTCGTTTGTATTATGTATGCTCAAAATAATTCGCAAGGTTTTAAGCGTGCAAACCTCTGCGTGCGGCATTCCACCTCCACAATGCACTCGTCAGGCTGCGAGCGCCCGCGGATGGGCGGGTAGGCAGGCCTCCTGCGCCGCTGGCCCGCGGGACGGCCCACCCTGCGCGGCGCTCCGCTCGCCGCCGCCACACCCCCGCGCACGGTCGTCGCTCTGTCCACACTGCAAATCCAAGTGTGGGACAGGCATGCATTAGATAGCGCGGGACAAACTGTCCCTCGCTTACAAACGTAGGACACTGTTTTTCCTACGCTCCACTGAGAATCCAAACGCTATGAATATAGCGTCAATTGGCGCTATGCGTTTGAAGCCGTTTTGCATCGCACGTGTGGTGCAATGCCTTCCTATGCACTAGCATAGGGCATTTTCGGGACGCATCGCACGTAAGGTGCAATGTTACTATGGCATTGCACATGTGGCGCGATGTCTCAATGCATTGCACCATACGCGCTATGTGCATAGCGTCTGGAATCACAGAGTCGTAAGCGTGGGACAAATACGTGTCCCACGCTTACATGTGTGGGACAGTTTGTCCCACGTTATCTAGTGCATGCCTGTCCCACACTTGGATTTGCAGTGCAGGGGTCCGTACACTGAGAAAACCTGACAAACCATTTCAGTCCTTACAAAGAAAAGTAGCTTGTTATAACAAAGTAATTTTTGTTAGCTCACTCTTAAAACCTTGCAAACCGATGTGTTTGTAAGCTTGCGAAGAATGTGACTTGTTCGTAATGCAAAGAACGCATCCGTATTGCAAACCACTAGTTCGCAACTTGCAAACAAGAGCTTTGCAATTTGTAAACAACCTGTTTGTATTATAAACCCTTACAAACACATTGTTCGCAAAATTGCGAACAACCAGTTCGTAATACAAACAAGCCAAATTCTTTGCAAGCTGCAAACCAAATAGTTTGTAATGCAAACACATTCTTCGCAAGGTTTTTAGAGTGCTTACATAAGCTTACAAAAAAAAATACCTCGTAATTTACAAACTGTTTCTTCGTATAACAAACTGAATAGTTTGTTCCTTACATATGCTCAAATTAC
Source organism: Stenchaetothrips biformis (assembly GCA_030522485.1). Taxonomy (NCBI): domain Eukaryota; kingdom Metazoa; phylum Arthropoda; class Insecta; order Thysanoptera; family Thripidae; genus Stenchaetothrips; species Stenchaetothrips biformis. The sequence continues at coordinate 7,633,368 of CM060087.1, read as the reverse complement.
TTCGTAAGGTTTCAAGCGTGTAACTTAGCAAATAATATTTTCACCTTTTTGCAAATTTTCGAGCATATCTCGAAAACGGTGAGAGTAAAATTGATGTGACTAGGTTCTTCAGGACGGTTTTGACATGGGTAATTTTTGTTAACCTGTGACTCAAAACGACCAGACGCCTCCTTCTGGTTGAAAATAATTCATGTTAAAAATAACTTTTAACATTTCATTATTTGCACCTTTAATTGTTTTCGTCCAGGAGGCGTCTGGTCGTTTCGAGTCATAGGTTAACAAAAAAAATACCCAGGTCAAGACCTTCGTGAAGAACCTAGTCACATCATTTTCACTCTCACCGTTTTCGAGATACGCTCGAAAATGTGCGAAATAGTATTCGTTAAGTTACGGAGCCCTGCCTCTGTCGCGCTCACGGAGCGCCCCGTGGCGGCACGAGAGAGACAGAGCGACGACACACACTCTAATTGTCCCAAAAAGCGGCGAGAAAATTACATGGCTTCCTTTTTGGCGCCGTAATGGGCGGCACGTTTTTGTCCCGCTGATGATGCGGCGTCCGCGGCCGTTGGCAGGCCTCCGTCACGACCGCGGCCTCGACGAGGTGGAAGGGCGCCGAATCGCATTATTTGATGTGGCGGTAATGGATTCGGAATGGAACAATACGCGCGCGGTCATTTATTACCCGCACTTTGTGACCCACTGACGGCCGGGTTGATCGAGGCGGGGCGGGGCGGGTCCCCTACCTTGCCCTCCGCCCGCTCGCCGCGCGGTGTTTTGCGGGGGTGGGGTGAGGCAGCCCATTCGTCTCTCTCAGCGGCCCTGACAAAGATGCGACGCTATCGTTCGTCCCGTTCGGCAGCGAGCAATGCCAGCGCCGCCCGACCGCCGTCTGTCCCGCCGATTCATTGCCCGCGAGACGTACAGCCCTGCAGCCCAGCGGTGAGGCGGTCCAACGCAGCGGGACCAGGCCCACTGTGCGGGCCCGTCCGGACCGAAGAGAGTCAATCGGCCTCGGGGAGTTCATCCTCATTTCCGCGCCACGGCGCTCGAGGAGAACTTGGCGCGGTCTCTGCGCCCTTTGACCGTGACTTTAGGCGTAATGCTCGGTCCCGCATTGACTCGACGGGCCCACAAATCAGGCAGTTACTCTGCAGAAATAGCAATTTGGCTCGCTGCGGGCCCTGGCTGCCTGGCGGCCGGGCTTAGCTTGGCTTATTACAATACACCCATTGTGCGGGCCTGGGCCACTCCAGCCATACTCGGCCCGAGTCCTCGCATGCAGCCGCAGCCGCGCCTTCCCCGGCGACGACCTCCAAGGAGCAGCCTGGGGCTTCAATTCGAGTTCGGGTGGCTGAGCTGGCTGGATATATATTAGGCTGAAGCCAACAAGCCAACTCAGCCATGCGATGGGGAACCAAAGTTTGGTTGCTCCACCGCCCGCGGCGGGGCGGGGCGGGGCGGGGCGGGGCGGGGCGCTGTGCAAAGTCGCCGCGAGAATTGCCGCGACCTTTAAAGCGGCTTCCTCCTTAGCCGTGTGACCGATATGTCCAACCAGATAATCTGCCTGCCCCCCCCCCCCCCCCCAATGGCGCACCACTCGTGCTTGTTCACACAAACGCACACGCACTCAAGTGCGGACGTCATGGATGGATAATGAAGTGAATTAGCGCACGCAGTTGGGCGGCAGAAGGGCAGCCCTAATGATTCGCTGAGCTAATCTGGCCTGCCAGTCTGTCTGTTTGTTTGTCTGTCTGTCTGCCTGTCTGTCCGTCTGTCTGTGTGCCGACCGTCTGTCGGCCTGCTGCTATCCGTCTGTCCGGCAGGGCCAACCCGCACCCGGTGAAGAAAGCGGTTTTGCAGAGCGAATCAAAAAGGCAAGCTCCTTTTCTGACCAGAGAATTGGTCATTACGGTCGGAAACGGGCGTGGTCGTCCTTTTGTCCAAGTGCGGCTCACCCCGGCCCGCCCCGGCCCGCCCCGCTCCGGCCCGCCGCACTGCACACCTTCTTTGCCCCTCCCGGCGGGGTGCTGATGTGGTGAGAGCGGAACAGAGGCCAGGCTGCCTGCGCTGCGCCGCTCCTTCCGGCCTTCAGTTTCCAATAGCGTCGTGGAATTTCGATTTCAATCTCGGGCGGATGAAAAAAAAAGAAGGTTGTGCTGCTTCGTTCAGTGGCGGGTCCAAAGGCGGCCTTGGAGGGGGGGGGGGCGAAGCTGCACTTTTTGCCTACTTACAGGGGCAAAGTAGCACTTTTTGCCTACCTTTCAGGCCCCCCCCCCCTGTATCCGCGCCTGGCTTTGTCTCCTTGGACTTCGTTTGCGGGGCCGAGCCTGCTGCTGAGAGTGGGTGGACTAGCCTCCTACCGCAGGGCATGCTTGTCTCGCGCACAGGGCGCGCTGCACCCGGTGGTGGCCCCGCTGCGTGCCCGCGGGGAGTGTGTCCCCGCAGCCAGTGCTGTTAAGCAGGCCCTCAACGAGCGCGCTGTACTCGACGCCCTGCATGACCCGCGGCCGGGCTGCCCCGCACAGTGGGCCAGAAGACCGGTGGAGGCGGTCAAAATCCCAAACGGGCTTTATTTGGGGGGATTTGAGCTCCAGAGTCGATGTGAATGGGTCTCGAACGGAACGTGTGACTCCACCAATGACTCCGAACGAGGAATCCATTGGTGGGATTACACACGTTTGCTTGTAGTCCGATTTAGCGACTTTGGAGCTCGAAATGAGTTGAGAAATTTTTGCTGCCTGCTGCGCCTTCTGGCCCACTGTGCCCCAGCCGGTGTTGAGGAGGAGCATAGTGGGCAGTGCTCGGCAGTGCTTCATGTTGCCGCCGTGCGCCGACCCTGCCAAGCCCTTATTGTTGTGCTCAGTGTGGAGGGACGTGGCGTTAGGTTAGGTTAGGTTGCCCCCTCGGCAGTGCTTCATGTTGCCGTGCGCCGACCCTGCCAAGCCCTTATCGTTGTGCTCGGTGTGGAGGGACGTGGCGTTTCAATCCGCGTGTTCTGTTGCAGACATCGTGCAGTCCGTGAAGGAGGGCGGGCGGCTGCCGCTGCGGCCCGGCGTGGACCAGCTGTCGTGCGAAGACGAAGTGATGAACCTGATGCGCCGCTGCTGGGCCGAGGACCCGGCTGAGCGGCCTGACTTCTCCGTGCTCAAGCAGACCATCCGCAAGCTGAACCAGTGAGTACACTCTCGGCTCGCCTCGGCTTGTACTCTTGTACACTTGTTGTACTCACAACATAAGCCCCCTTCTGAGTCTCGACTCAGAACTGGTTGTTGTTGTTGTTGTCGTCGTTGTTTTTTCGTCTCCTCGCCCGAATCACCGTGGATATGACGGGGAGCAGCAGGGTTTTGATTTTGTTTGAAACCTATTCTCGTTTTCCCGGTTCCAAGTTTGCTGCTCAAATGTTGGCGTGGCGGGTGTTTCCCTTTGCCCCGTCCGTCCGTCCGTCCATCCCGATCCGTGCAAACGGGCCCATATTGCTGTTGACCGTTTTGCAAGCGGCACACTGCTGTCCGTGATTGCCACTCCCAAATTGACTTGTTTTTGCCGAATTCCCGCTCCGCATTTAAATTAAAACGCTTTGAATCGCGCGCGCGCGCGCTCGGCCACGCTCGGCCAAAGGCGGTGCCGATATGAAAACAGCTGCGCGCGACGTTATTGCGCGAGAGAAATTAAAACTAAAAAAAAAAAAAAGGTCGGCCGGCCGTTCAAACGGAGAGGCTGTCCATTCCACCAGTTTGCTTTGCACCCTTTTATTAAAGACTATTTGAAGCGACGCACAAAATGTCGCCGGTCGTATAGCATGGATCCGGAAAGCGGGCAAAGCGCCATTCGTGATTTAAATTTGCCGGGCCGGCAGTGGCGGTACCTGGACGGAATGGCGGTGGAACGGAGCGTTAGCCGATCGGCGATACAGGGGCTTTACGGGGTATTAAAGCCATCGTCCGCACCGCCGTGCCGCCTCAGCAGCAACTAACACGGCGCCGCGCTGTTGGCCAACCTGGAACTCGGTCGGTCTGTCTGTCTATCTGTCTGTCTGCACACTAAATTACTATGTACTTTTCCGTGCATAACCTTTGCACTAAGTTGTGCATGCGTTTCAATATGCACGAATTTTATGCGATACAACGCACACTTTCGTGCTTAGTTACGCAAAAATTCGTGCATTTCAAAACGCATGCACAATTTTGTGCGAATCTTGCGCACAAAAAAGTACATAGTAATTTAGTGTGTGTCTGTCTGTGTGTGTGTGTGTGTGTCTGTCTGTCTGTCTGTCTGTCTGTCTTTCTGTCTGTCTGTCTGTCTGGGCCTGCCATAAATACACCGCCAAGTGCGAGGCCGTTGTAAAGCCCTCCCGGAACGGAAACGGACTGCACATACCGTGGTGGCGCGGCCGGGATGCAGTATTTCTTTCTCAAGCCGCGGCGGCTCCAGCGTGCAGCCTGAGACAGGAACCCGGCCCCGGCCAGTCAGGCGGCCCAGGCGCGGCCGGGCTGCGTCCCGGATCTGTCGTGGGCCAACTTTTAGCGCCGCAGGGAAGTCCACAGCGGGAAAAACGGCGCAGTTTCGTGGACACGTGGACCACGGCGCCGCTCCATAGCATTGTCCCGTATCGCTTTATTTGCTGAGCGAAGCGAAGCACTATGTTTGGGATTTTGAATAGCCGAATTGCCCCCCCCCCCATACCTTTAGTTCACTAGAGGTATCTTCCTCTTTTTATTTTTTACTAGATTCATATGTGTATGCGTAGGCCCAGCTCTCTTTGCCAAGCTCCACAGACCAAGCTCCAAGACCAAGCTCCATGGGCCCAGCTCGAGGGGTGACCCACTGTAAGATTTAGTGTACAACGAATGTGGGAATGTGTTGGAATGTGCAAGATTTCTGCTTTATTTATCACACTTGTTGCCTACGTACAGGCGTTTTCGCATGCAGAATGTGGGAATGTGTTCAAATTTTGTACAATGAATGTGGGAAGTTATTCCCCCCTCGGCCCAGCTCCATAGGCCAAGCTCTGTAGGTGCAGCTCTATAGGCCAACATGCATTTGTATCTGCAAAAAAAGCCAGCTCAGCATCAAGGCCGAAGGCCTTCCCCTGGCCACTATTTTCTCCTCTTTTTTTTTTTCAATTTTATGTGAGGGTGTTTTTTAATGATGGCTGTTAGGTTATGGTTGTGATTCGTGGATGGTCTTTTTTTTTGGTTGCGGCCTGCGGCCAGGCTTGCGACAAGCTGGTTGCCCACGCAAGCGCGCGAGGCCCGTGGCGCGGCGCGGGAAAGCTGTAGAGTGGTTGGTCAAACACGGTCTGGCCGCCGTGCCGCCGGCCTGACCGGCCGGTCTACCTGCGAGGGATGACTTGAAAAGGCTTTTACGAGCGGCTGAAAACCATCAGCACGCCGGCGGTGCTCGACACATGTTTTATTCAGGCGGCGCGCGTTAGGTATTGAATGCCAATCGGCCTGTTGTTTGTTGCTGCCCGCTCGGGCCGCGGGCCGCGCCGCCATTGTCCCCCGCTAGTATTCGAACCCGGGGTCGGGGCTGGCCGGGCCGGCATGGAGGCCACGGGCGCTGCCGGCCGCCCGCTCAGGCGCGTCATTTAAATTAATTATTTGTAGTGTAGTTCGCTGGTCCTGCACGCCACGCCACGCCGGCGGGGCGGCCGGGATGGCGGCGTGCATTCCGAGTGGCCAGACCGGCAAGACGCCAACTCCAGTTCCAGTGGAGACGCCGGCCCGGCCCGCGCGAGTCGCCGTGCACACTCTAAATGTAATTTGTATTTTTGTGTACAAAAATTTGAACAAAGTTAAACCAACAAATACATTTGCACAATTTTGTGCAAATACACGTACGATTTTGTCCAGAGCTGTGAACAAAATCTTACCTTAGTTTGCACAAAATTGTGCAAATGTATTTGTTGGTTTAACTTTGTTCAAATTTTTGTACACAAAAATACAAATACATTTAGAGTGCAGCAGCACCGCTCCGAGCGTCGCCTCTCTCGCACTCGTGAGCCGTTGCCGCCGGCCACTGCACTGCACGGGGGTGCGAGAGAGACCGCCGCACAGTGGGCCAGAAGACCGGTGGAGGCGGTCAAAATCCCGGATGTGTTTTGAGCTCCAGAGTCGCTAAATGGGACTCGAGCCGAACGTGGGACCCCACCAATAGATTGCTCTCCGATCGAGGAATCCATGGTGAGGTCACACGTTCGGTTTGAGTCCTATTGAGCGACTCTGGAGCTCAAAACGCGTCTTGAGTTTTGGCCGTCTGCAAGGGCTTCTGGCCCACTGTGCGCCGCTGGGGTGGAGGGAGGGAGTCAATTAGCTTGGTTCCGGCACTCAGCTCGCCTCTTGTTGTTGATGCTTTGCTGTCCTGTTCGATCCAAGGTTGCTGTCCATGAGGGGAAAAAAATCATTACCGACACCAATAGGGGCGGACGTGCTCGGGAGGAGTGCGAAGCGGTGTGTCTCGGCGGCCAGTGGCGTAGTGGGGGTCGATACGTGCTGCGCCGCCTCGCCGGGCTGCTTGTCGCGTTGCGTGCGGCCGAGTCCTTAAGGTCGCCTCGATTTCGGACGGAGATTGCCCGGACCACGCGCGGGCAAAGCCGGGCAAAGCTTGGCAACAGGGGAAAAAGCGGAGTCGAATTAGAAAGTCTCGCGAGTAAACAGAGTCCCGCAGTTTTAAAACGCGTCCTGTAAAAAAAAAAAAAAAAAAAAGTTTCGCTGAGTTTATTTACTGAGCGCTGTCAAGACGAGCACGGTGACGCGCGACAGAAACAAAAGGAAAAGGACCACTGACAAGGAGAAAGCGGCGGCAGAAAAAAAAATACTGTTATCTGTGCGACAAGTAATGTTTAAGCCTCGCCACGCACAGAACGCCGCTGACGGCAGTATTTGTGGCGCCGCTCCTCGCCCCCCCCCCCTCCCCCACCCTGCCCAGTGTCACCTGCCCTGGAGCCGCCAGCCAGCAGCCAGCCAGCAGCCAGCCAGCAGCCAGCCAGCAGCAATGCTCCCTTCCTTTACACAGTCTGCACTGGAAAAAAAAAATCCAATGCTCAAGCATTGCATGGTGTTTCGGCTCGGGAATATTTCTTTTTAAAGTTTATTTTGTAAAGGTTAGAAGCTTACAAGAGATTTTAAGAGGGTAGCAGAAAAAGGCTAAAAATATATTGGCGGTTTTCGTTTTGCAAAAACGGTGCTGAGCGGTCAGGGTAGAGGAGTTGACTAGACTCGGCACTCGGGGTTGTGGGTTCGAATACGGATTCCCTCCCACCCCTCAAAGGTCATGACATTGTTTCGTCCGGGAGTTAGGCCTCTGAATCTGGACTCTCACTGTACCACAGAAACCGCGCGCACTTGGGGTGGGCCAGCCCAATAGATATCCTTTAACTGTCGAAATGCGCGACAGGGATCTTCATAGGTTTCCCGGAGGAGGCTCACAGTCGGAGTATCGTATTCAAACCTCAGTCCCAACAACAAAGATTTATCTGCCGAGGCTAAAATTATCAGTCATGCGAACTAACTCTCAAGTTGTTTGAACCAGTAAAAATTGCCCTCAAAACTGATATTTTGTTGACGCAGCCAAAGTTTAGTTCCGGTAGCTATAGCTAAATTGTCAGCTGAGCCTATATCAGCTAACTTATTGGCTGTCACAGCTTATCCCGTTTTTTTTCCATGCCTTCCTTCGCGACACCGTAAAAGAAGCCGACAAGGGCAGCGTACTGACGGAGGCGGAGTACTCCGGAGTGTTCGCCGTGTACTCCAGTTGCTTATCGCCCTGCCCGAGTGTCGCCCTCCTTTCCCAGTGGACGTGCCGCGCCGTGCCGTGCCGCGCCGTGCCGCGCCGTGCCGCGCCGTGCCGTGCCGTGCCGTGCCGTGCCGTGCCGTGCCGCGCCGTGCCCACGCTTCCACACACAATCTCATTTCCGGCCCATCATGCCTCGTATTCATGCTCTGGCCGCGCAGTTCGAGTCAACCTTGCGGCGCTAGCCTGGATAATGGAGCATTCAAACAAAAAAGAGAGCAAACGACGGAAGAGGGGTGGAAAATGTGAGGTTTGCTCTCGGGTTTGCTTGCTGGAAAATGGTGTGGCGCGGCGGTCGGTCGCTCGGTCCGGTCGAGGCCATCCCTGCGTGCTGTGGGGGTCCCTGGGGAGGCTGCGCGCGGTCCGGGACGTGCGGCCCACCAATTTCTCATACTTCAATAAAAATGATTTTTTTTTTTTTTTTTTTTTTTGTTTTGCTGGAACTGTTATGATGCGGGTGATGTTTTTTTTTCCCTTCGCTCAGTCAGGGGGCGGAAACGACCTAGGTAGCAGGTGAAGACATGCTCCCCGTTTCGGTGAAGGGGTCAAGGAAAACTTCGAGATCATGAAAACTACACTGTTATTCAGGGGTGCTCTGAAAGTTGGTGCTTTTTGGCGCTTTTCCCCGATTTTGCAGCGCCTTCACTGTGAAACCAAACGTGGACAACTCCACACTTGAAACGCGGAGGTGTGAAATTTTCAGTCTCCACGTTTGGAAGCGCAGAGTAAGCAGTCTCCACACTTCAAGTGTGGAGTTCTCCACGTTTGTACCATGCCAATAGATGGGGGCTCTGCAAACTCTGCAAGACTGCAAACTTTGCATTTGCACTTGTGGAGACTTACTCAACGCCACGAAGTGTGGAGTTGTCCACACTTGGTTTGACAGTGTGGAGGCGCCCCCCGACGAGGCGCCTAAAGGTGCCTCATTTCGAGCCGCCTTAGGCGCTAAGTTTTGAGAGACCATTCGTCCAGCCCACTGGATTACGCAAGGCTCGCCTGTAATTACCCAAACCAAAGGTGTGTGGAGACCAGACACCTCTTCCATGCAGTATGGCCCCTGCCATGCATTCCCTATGTATTGCAAGCACACAGAAGGTGTATGGGCAGCAAACACCTTGTCCTGCATCCATAGGGAACCAGGGGGTTCGGGCTAGAGGGATGGACCAATGGTGTCGCAAAACTTAGCGCCTAAGGCGCCTCGAAATGAGGCACCTTTAGGCGCCTCGTCAGGGGGCGCCTCAAGACGCGACAAAATCGGGGAAAGACGCCAAAAGGCGCCAACTTTCAGAGCACCCCTGAATAGCAGTGTAGGCCTAGGCCGTTGTTTGGAAAACACTTTGCACAGATCGAAAGAGCACGAAATGAAGGGTGCATGAGGCTTATAGGCCTTCCTGAAACACCGATTTTTACCTACTAAAAATGTAAGTGTAAGCACTGAAAACTGCCAAAAAGCCAAGAAACCCCGGTGACGCCATCTATGTGAACCGAGGGGTCCGTCACTCAGAATTACGGTGTAACACAGATTGTTTGATTGTGTTAGATTGTTTGGAATTTTTATTGATTTTGTCGCGCAATTTGCCTACTTACAGGCGTTTTTGAGGCAAGATTGTTGGATTGTCTCCTCCAAGTGTACACAGATTGTTGAAGTGGGGGACCTCTTGATGTGAACACACTTCCTGTGTAATAAGAGTTCAATTTGGAAGTTTTTGGAAGGCGGATGAGTCAATTGCACTCTAAATTGCAAGCTCTTTCGATCTGTGCAAAGCGTTTTCCAATCAACAGCCTAGTTTTCGTAAGAGTTTGCAACCTGTGCAGAAGCGGGGAGCATAGCTTCACGCGCTCTCTTGGTCGTTTCCGCCCCCTGGCTCAGTCCAGCAGCGCCGAGTCGACCTCCACTTCTTCGGTGGGACGTCTGAGTGAGTCCACCGCGCCGCTGGGTCGCCCTAGAGTCCTAGAGTGGGACTCTCTAGCACCTCTCTTGAACTCTAGGTCGCCCTTCACCCCACGCGGTCCATCCAGCATCCCCGGCCGGCCCCGGCCTTGACACTGCTCCCCCGGGCGTTGCGACAGGTGTAAGCGCAGCCGCCAAACTACGCCGCGGGCCGGGGCGGGGCAGGGAGGGGCAGGTGGGGCGGGGCGGCGGCGTTCCAAACGGGCGGAAGACAAACTCCTGGCGTCCTGGAGCGAGGCGACGTGAGGGGAGTGGCTGGATCCTGGCTGGGTCCTGGCTGGAGCCTGGCTGGAGCCTGGCTGGAGCCTGCCTCGGGCCGTGCGCGGAGGTGTGTCTAACAGCGCCTTCCGCCTCTCCGCCGCTTTGCTGCCACCGACAAGGCCTTCCGGAGAAACAAAGCCTTTATTCCGTGCGTGCTTGGGCCGTGGCCGCGCCTCCGTCTCCGAAGGCCGCTGCGTCTGCGCCGCCTGATTTGACTGACTGACGCTGCAATGTGTTTTCGCGCGCGGACATGTCCGTCCAGGCACACGGCCTGCTTGTCATTCCCCGAGCACTCCCGCAAGTTCGGAGCCTGCCCGTTTGGGGGGGGGGGGAGGGGGGCCTGTCTCTTCCCGTCGGGTCGCACCCTTTGTGGCCGACCCTGACCCGCAACGCCCGACGCCCCGTGCTCGCTGCTGGCCCCGCGTCAACCCGGAGTCCTTTAACCTTCCTCTCCGGCCTGGCCCGCATCTCAATGGGAGCGAACTCCAACACCTGGTGGGGCGCGCCCTGCCTGCCAGCCCTGCCTGTCCTGCCTGCCCTGCCTGCCTGCTCGGTCGTCCCGGGTCGTCCCGCCGGCCCTGGTCCTCGGCGTCGGCGCCCAAGCCCGCCCGCCTCGCTCGCTCTCACCCACATGCCAGGCAGCGAGGCCACGGCCGCCGCCGCCGCCTGCTGATGTTTACATTGTGCCGAGATCAGATACAGAGTACCCGGCCATCAGTAGCCGCGGGGGAGTGCTCGTTATTTGTAGTTAGCAAACGAAATCTCATCCATCTGTTTCGCGGCGCAATATCAATCACATTGCCGGAGTGAGCAGCAGCGTCGGCAGCGCCGCGCCTCCGGCCGGAGGCTGCGCAGAGGCTGCGCAGAGGCTGCGCAGGGTGGGCCTGGAAGTGAAACGAGGCGATGCCAGCGGCAAGCACGCCTAAGCACGCGGAAGCAGAGACGCGCCGCCGACATCGGAGCTCGAACGAAGGAAGCTCTCGGATTGGCGCCGCCGGGCCGGGCCAATTCTTTGTTGCGAATAATATCCCCTTTCTGCGCGCGCGCGGAACAGAGAGAGACAGACTGCTGACGCTCGGCGCCCCGCCTCCGCGGCGCTTCTTCCTTCCTGCAGCACACGCTGCTCGGAGGCCTGCGGGCCTCGCCGCCTTAAGGCGCTATTTGCACTCGTCCTGCGAGTAGGCGGCCCGTCCAATCAGGAAGCCGCTGCTTATACGCACGACGGACGGACGGGCCTGGGGACGGAACGACGGACGCTGGGTCGTGGCGCCGACACATTTTAGACGCCGTGATGGTTATTGCCCCCACTCGACCAGCCCCGCCAGTCCCCTCAGGGTCGCTGCCCCCTTCGTGCATGGCGGGCACTTTCTGCGGCGGCGGGCACAGTGGGCCCGAAGACCGGCGGAGTCGGCCAAAATCCCGGACGGGTTTTGAGCTCTAGAGTCGCTAAATGGGACCCGAACCAAACGTGTGACCCCGCCAATAGATTGCTCTCCGAACGAGGAAGCTATTGGTGAGGTCACACGTTCGGTCCGAGTCCTGTTGAGTGACTCTGGAGCTCAAAACGCGGCCAGAGTTGCGGCAGCTCGTGCCGTTCCTCTGGTCCACTGTGCTGCACCCTACGCGACAATAAGCTCAGAAGAGGCGCAAGGCGGCGGCGGCGTATCAGAAAGTCACGTAGACAGACAATGGTATAGTACGTACGGCTACTGCTTCAGACGCCCCCCCCCCCGTCAGTCTCTGATTCCCCCTCCCCTCCCCCCGCAGACCACTGGCGCCTCCACGCCCTTATTACATCACAGGCGATTTGCATACACTTCAGCAACCGCGTAAAGGAAGGCGGGGGGCGTAACACGCGGATCCATGCCCCCAGCGTCGCGGCGTATTGCCAACACAGCGCCGGTGGCGGCGACCGTGAATGAGGAAGCCGTTTCGTGGCGGCGAAAAATCGTCCCGCTTAATTTTATCACCCTCGGTCTTCTTTTTTTACCCGCGTCGTCGCGAAGCGGTAATTTATGCAAGCAGACCGTGCGTTGGCAGTTCTTGGCTTGGTTCTTCGCAGCGGCAGCTTCTCGCCTCGCTCTCCTTTGTTCCACAGGGTCTTTATCTTCATCGCGCGGCGCGTAATGAATCGCCTCCTCGGGGCGACGCGGCCCCCGAACTGGCTGCAGTCGCAGCGACGGGGCGGCCCACTGTGCGGCCGGGCGCATCAGCCGGGTAGGCACCCCGTCGACCACCACGTCCCCGGGACGGCGCGCCCGTCGGGCGCTCGCCTGCCGCGCCAGCCACGGGAGGGTCACTAGCCGCGCCGCGAGGCGACGCACAGTGGGCCGCAGGCGGCCGAAACTCGTAGATGCGTTTCGGGCTCACGCTAACAACCTTACGAAGTATTTTGAGCATACATCATACAAACTAATTTACTTTGTTATACGAAGAAGATATAGTTCGTAAATTACGAAGTATTTTCTTTGTAAGCTTATGTGGGCTAAAATTTCTTTGTTATAACAAGCTGCTTTTCTTTGTAAGGCCTAAAATAGTTTGTAAGGGTTTCTCAGTGCTCCAGAGTCGCTGCTTGGGAACGTGTGACCTCCACCCTTGGATTCCTCTCCGAACGAAGAACCCATTGGTGGGGTCACACGTTCGGTTTGAGTCATCCTGTTCAGCGACTCTGGAGCTAAAAACGCGTCTGCAGTTTGGTCGCCTCCGCCGGTCCTCTCTGGCCCACTGTTGCGACGGCTCGAGTCGCTTTCATCGGTCTCGCCCCATTTTCTCATTTTATTTCTGGTGTTGGTAAACCTTCGGGCCGTGATCCCTGGCCAGTCCAGCCAGTCTGCCGCCGGTCTCGCTCCAGGCTCCAGTCGGGAGGAGGTCGTTCACTTTTCACACTTCCCCGATGACGCCCCCCCCCCCCCCCCCGACCGCTCGGTCGGTCGGAGCCAAATGCCGTTCGCCGGACTTTGTCTTCTTGCAAGTTTTCCGCCAGCTCGGTGCGTCTGTGTGAGGGACGTGTGTGAGTGTGTGTGGGGGGGAAAGGGGGGGGGGCTGGGAACGGCGTCTGACCCCCCCCCCCTTTATTCCAACATGTGGTGCAGTTTGATGCGCCCCGGCTCGGCGCCCTGCACATGCGCATTGAGCAATATCAAATAAGAAAAGCCACACCTCTCCATGACCTTCTCCGATTCTCCTAAAATTTTGTGGGCTTGTTAGACACCTAAAGGGAAGTCTTTTGCCAAATTTCCAGATCCTGAAAAAAATTATCGGCTTAGTTGCGGGTAATTTTAGTTTAACTTTTGGAGTAAAAACACGGATTTGGGTATTTTGCGCTACATGGACAACATTCATCCCTGGGGGTTCAAATTTGGCATCCTTACGTAAAATTGACCAAGAAACAAGAATATAACCTCGGATTTGACGTGGGACGAATACCAGCTGCACCAGCCTCAAAAAACCACTAAAATATGGCCTAAAATTTACGTTTGGCTTGGGACCTTTGAGGAAAACATTTTTTTGCGCCATCCAATGTTTTGATCATGTAGAAAAGAACAAGATAAGTCAAATGAGCACCCGCGCAGATTTTTCTTACTAGCCGTTTAGGAGTTATGGGACTTTGAAGTCTAAAAGTTACGTCCAAAATACCTGAGATAGGAAGTTTTTTCAAAAAATTGACGAAAAATACCTTCTGCATACATGAATCGATTCATCTCAGCAAGACAAAGAAAAAGTTCCATTACAACTACGACGTCCGAATCGAAATGTAAATGTTCCAGACCATTATAGTTTAAAACTTGTATGATCCAGAAAATCTACATTTCGATTCGGACGTCGTAGTTGTAATGGAACTTTTTCTTTGTCTTGCTGAGATGAATCGATTCATGTATGCAGAAGGTATTTTTCGTCAATTTTTTGAAAAAACTTCCTATCTCAGGTATTTTGGACGTAACTTTTAGACTTCAAAGTCCCATAACTCCTAAACGGCTAGTAAGAAAAATCTGCGCGGGTGCTCATTTGACTTATCTCGTTCTTTTCTACATGATCAAAACATTGGATGGCGCAAAAAAATGTTTTCCTCAAAGGTCCCAAGCCAAACGTAAATTTTAGGCCATATTTTAGTGATTTTTTGAGGCTGGTGCAGCTGGTATTCGTCCCACGTCAAATCCAAGGTTATATTCTTGTTTCTTGGTCAATTTTACGTAAGGATGCCAAATTTGAACCCCCAGGGATGAATGTTGTCCATGTAGCGCAAAATACCCAAATCCGTGTTTTTACTCCAAAAGTTAAACTAAAATTACCCGCAACTAAGCCGATAATTTTTTTCAGGATCTGGAAATTTGGCAAAAGACTTCCCTTCAGGTGTCTAACAAGCCCACAAAATATCAGGAGAATCGGAGAAGGTCATGGAGAGGTGTGGCTTTTCTTATTTGATATTGCTCATTCCAAGTTTCTCCCTTTATCTTGGTCCTTCCGGGCGGGGCAGCGATATATCGGGCTGCACTGCCTGCCACCAGATGAGGATTTGATTTTTGTTTCCCGGGTGGTCCGGGGGGACGTGTCGCACAGTCGGCCAGAAGACCGGTGGAGGTGGTCAAAAATCCGAGACGGTTTTTGAGCCCCAGGGGCGCTAAATGGGACGCTCGAACCAAAAGCTTAACCCTACCAATGGCTTGCTCTCTGAACGACAAATCCATTGGTACACTGAGAATGAAAGAGTCATGATCATGACTAAAATTTAGGGTGAGGAATTCTTTATCACCCAAATTTGGGTGAGAATACTATGTAGCCATATAGGTAGCCGATACCCGATTTATTCGGGTGATAAAGTGTTCCTCACCCAAAAATGGGTATTGATCAAGACTCTTTCATTCACAGTGTAGAGGTATTACGTTCGGTTTGAGTACTGTTTAGCAACTCTGGAGCTCGAATCGCGTCTAGAGTTCTGGCCAGAGGGTGACCGCCGCAAACAAGACACTGCCTCCATTTGTGGTTTGCAGTCTGAGTCCCATGTTTGTTGTAGTTGCTTACTCGAACGCTAGGGGTCTGTCGAGGCCTAAAAGCGCTGCTGCTGCTGCTGCTGCTGCTGATGATGATGCTGATGATGATGATGATGATGTTGATGATGATGATGATGATGAAAATGACGATGATGATGATGATTATGATGATGGTGATAATGATGATGATAATGATGATGTCGGTGAGTCGGGGGCGTGTGGACAGCAGTGCATCGCGTGAAAGGCGAGGCCAATGCCGCAACGTAGCGGCGCCAAGGGCAGCGCGCCAGCAGCCCTTCGGATTGGAGGATCCTTGGGACAGCATTGGACAGCAGAGCAGCGCGAAGGTCTGATAGGGTCCGGCCGGCTGACCCTTTGCGGCGACGCGTCGACGGCGCCGTTGTTTCGGAGGCGGCGTAGGTCTGCTTGGGATGGCCGAGTTTATCTTATGTCAACTCCAAGGAGCCGGAGTGCCTTAGAAGTCCCGGACAAAGGGCTCGAGGGACTCGAAGCAGCTCGAAGCTGTCAGCAGCCCCGCGGTGCCCGGCGCCCCGCGGCGGTTCTCTGCGGTCCGAGGGCCGGCCGCCGTGACTGCTGTCGAACTGCGGCCTTTAAAGGGCTCGCCGCTTCGCCATGGACTTGGAACCAGCAGGCCGGCAGGACAATGTCTCGAATCAGCGCCGCGCCAGCTTTGTTTTTCGGATGCGCGTCACGCGTCCGGCAGGCAGGCAGGCAGGCAGCCAACCAGGCGCCAATTCGTCACGTATGCTGAGTCCCTTTGCGTCCAGCACTGCGTCCTGCGCCCTGCCGCCGCCGCACGGTGGGCCAGAAGACCGAAGGAAGCGGTCAATATCCCGGATGGTTTTCGAGCTCCAGAGTCGCCGAAGGGGACTCGAACCGAACGTATGACCCCGCCAATGGATTGCTGTCCGAACGAGGGATCCATAGCGGTGGGGGTCACGTTCGGTCCGAGTCCTGTTTAGCGATCCAAACTTATGACATGCCCGCCTGCGCCGGTCTTCTGGCCCACTGTGCGCCGCGCCGCCCTGCCGCCCGGCACTGCGCATACCAAGCGCGTCGTCGTCGCCTTGATGAGACTTGGGGGCGGCCGAGGCACCCAACGCCTTGTTGTTGTTGTGTTTGAATTCCCCGCGCCGACTCTGCAGCTGTCCGCTGCGCCGTTGCGTCATACTAGTCCTCCGAAAGCGACCTCGGGAAAACGTTTCCAGTGGCGTGCGCAGGCTGAGGTCCACTAGAAGCCGCGCCTGGCGATGAGGCCCGGCCGTGCGGACAGGGTTAGGCGGTTACGCGCCGCGCTCATCCCATCAGGGGTCGTCCATAGACGCACTCTTAAAACCTTACGAAGTATTTTGAGCATACATATAACAAACAAAAATACTTTGTTATACGAAGAAATAGTTTGTAAATTACGAAGTATTTTCTTCGTAAGCTTATGTATGCTCAAAATACTTTGTTATACAAACTACTATTCTTTGTAAGGCCCGAAATAGTTTGTAAGGTTTTCTCAGTGCGACGTGCCCGGTTTTGGGGGGAGGGGGTGTTTTTGATTGGGCACGGTCCTTCACTAAATGCATGGGAAGGTTAGATTATCCTGGGCACGCGGTGGGGAAGGGGGTCAAAAAGTGGCCTAAAATAGGGCACGTAGGATAGATGTCCCCTTATTTGTTCGGCCTCGGCTCGTCCGGCTGGCCTCGGCAGCCTCGGCCGGGCCGGGCGCGCGGCGGTGGCGGTGCAGGTGGCGGCTTCGTTAGCGCCGGCGATGACTCTTTCATTTCATCAGCGCAGCTAGCCACGCGTAATTACCACTAGATTGCATGCTGCCGGTTTAATCTGCCGCCATACGCATGGCCTTTGGCGCCATAGTGGCTCCGGACCGCGCAACGCAGCGCAACGCGCAGCCAGTTTATCGTGCCGCCACACATCGCGCAGCCCCAGCCAGCCTCTAGGCAGCCGAGACACGACGCACGGTGGGCCAGAAGACCGGCGCAGGCGGCCACCGCGAGACATGAGACACCGGCGTTGAAGCGGTGTCTTTGAAAGGCTGGATCCATGCAGGGTGTGAGTCGAATCGAGCAAAAGAATTTTGGCAGGATTCGAACATCACATCTCGGACTTTGTAGTTGGCGCACAGACGCTGTCCACCACACACTCTGAGACTCGTACTGAGTTTTTGTAATAACGTGTTGACGTGTGTGCACATTAATGAGCTTATGAATATTTTTATTTGTAACAGTAACATTATTATCAATTTGGTCTTGACAAATCTTTTTAAGCTTCCCTAACGAAATCCTATTAATGTGCACAAACGTCAATGATTATTAACCAAATGTCTATTGAAGGATGAGAGTGCAGTTTGAGATTAGATGACGGACACCAGATAGTAGATCTTTTATCCGGAAACGGTAAGATAAAGATCTTTGAAACAGGACCTCTCGAATTGCAGATTGTTTCCCTCTCTCCCGCTCAGTGCTCCGCCCGAGGGGGCAACCACTCAGGGCACACAAGATTTCTTAAGTGAAGATTTCGGATTTCGCAAGATGTCAACTGATTTTACGCCCAAAATTTGCTTGTTTTTTGCCGGTTTTAGGGGGAAGATTTCCGATTTCCAGAGATTTTTGGCGCTAATGAGGACTCACTGAGGAAACCTTACAAACTATTTTAGACCTCACAAAGAAAAGCAGCTTGTTATAATGTATTTTGAGCCTACATAAGCTTACAAAGAAAATACTTCGTAATGTACGAACTATTTCTTCCCTATAACAAAGCAAATTAGTTTGTATAATGTATGTTCAAAATACTTCGTAAGGTTTTAAGCGTGCTCTGCAAACTCAACAGTGTACTCAGTACACTCTGTTCAGCGTGTACTTATAAGCACACTCCAACGAGAGTGTGCTCAAATGAGTACACACCTATGCACGCCTAGCAGTTGATGCAGCTGTAGGTGTGTACTCATCTGAGTACACTCTCGTGGGAGTGTACGCATGAGTACGCGCTCATGGGAGTGTACTCGTGAGTACACGTTAAAGAGAGTGTACTGAGTACACTGTTGAGCTTGCAGAGTGCTCATGATTTCTTGAGTGGTCGCCCCCTCGGCTCCGCCCCCGCGCCCGCGGCCGTGCTGGATCTGTGACGGGCCGCGCGGCCCAGGCTAAGCCTCCTCTTTTCAATAATCTTGTCTCGGAGTACCCTGGCCCGGCCGGGTGGGACGCCGGCACGCAGTAAATGAAAAACTTTGGGCGCACCGGCGGGGCCCAGCGCGGCCTTTGCAAGTTTACGAGCTGTTTAGTATTCTTTGACCCCGGGCGGTGTGTCCCCGTCCGGGCGCACGCCCTCGAGGAAGGCGGCTCAAACTCGAATCTTTGGCGACGTGCGGTTAATTATGCCCGGCTGCAAATGAAGGTAAGCTTACCTAGGGCCGACAGGAAGCTGGACCGGCGAGTCAACAGTGGGCGGGGCGGGGCTGGACGCTGGGGGTGGCGATGAAGGTGTGAAGGAGGAGGGCGCGGCGGGGCGCGGCGGGGCGCGGCGGGGCGCGGCGGGGCGTGCAGGTTGACGTGGTGGGTGACCCCGAGGGAGCGGCTCGGGGAGCAGGCCGCGTGCCAGGAATCGCTAAACGCAGTATCGCCACGCTGATAACCGGAATGAGCAGCAAGACGACGGCCATGACCGCCGCCACGAGGAAGGACGGCCCCGCCCCGCCCCACCCCACCCCGCCCCACCCAGGCAAAGTCGCGCGTGCAATATTCCGATAAAATGAAAGGGCAACCCAGTTAACCCGCCGCCAGCACGCCGCCTTCGCCAGAAAGCCGAACGGGACTAAAATAATCCCTGCCACTTTTGGATGTCGCGGACGCCCACGCCCACCCCGCCCTCCCACCCCACCCCGCCGTGCACGCTGTCGGCCTGTCGGGGTCGTCAGCTTCCACGGAGTCATTTTTCCCGGCCGGGCTTGCTTGGTCCGCGTTCCCTTGGTTGCTGGGTTCCGGGCCCCGGAAAAGGGAGTGGCAAAACCTCGACCGGCCTATCCATCTCCCGCTCCTCC
>CM060087.1:7089311-7611811 GCA_030522485.1 Stenchaetothrips biformis | reverse complement strand
GAGAGAGGGAGAGACGGAGAGAGAGAGACGGAGAGAGAGAGAGAGAGAGAGAGAGAGAAAGAGAGAGAGAGAGAGAGAGAGAGAGAGAGAGAGAGAGAGAGAGAGAGAGAAAGGGAGAGCGAGGCAAGGGGGGGCAAGGTGCTTTCCTTGAGGGTCTCGCCGTTTGTGTGCGCGTGTGGAGGCCCGCCGGCCCGGCGGCGCGCGGCGGCGGGGCCAGCGACCCCCTCACCCCCTCGCGATGCGGGCGGACAAGCCAAGCCGGGCCGAAGCCGGCGGAGCAGGCGGTGTTTATGGTCGCGTCCCCCGCGACTGCACTCTTCTTCTTGCTCCCCGATATGTCCGTCCGCCTGTCGTCTGTCCGTCCCCTCCTCGCCCCGCGACCCTGCCGCCGCGTTGCGGGGAACAATATTGGCCCTTTGTCTGTTTTCGCTGTGCGCCCTGCGCGGGTTGCTGCGCGGGTGGTTGCTGCGCGGGTTGCTGCGCGGGTGGTTGCTGCGCGGGTGGTTGCTGCGCGGGTGGTTGCTGCGCGGGTGGTTGCTGCGCGGGTGGTTGCTGCGCGGGTGGTTGCTGCGCGGGTGGTTGCTGCGCGGGTGGTTGCTGCGCGGGTGGTTGCTGCGCGGGTGGTTGCTGCGCGGGTGGTTGCTGCGCGGGTGGTTGCTGCGCGGGTGGTTGCTGCGGGGGTGGTTGCTGCGCGGGTGGTTGCTGCGCGTGTTGCGGCGCGGGTTTTGGCTCGGCTCGCAGGGGAGAGGCACGCCGCACGCACAGTGGAGTCGGTTAAAATCCCGGACGGGTTTTCGGATCCAGAGTCGCGCTCAATGGGACTCGAAGCGAACGTGTGACCCCACCAATAGATTGCTCTCCGAACGAGGAATCGATTGGTGGGGTCACACGTTCGGTTCGAGTCCTTTGGCCGCCTGCACCGGTCTTCTGGCCCACTGTGCGAGCGTCTTCCCGAGGAGCTTCGAGCGCGGCGGCCGGAGGGCCGGGGTGTGCAGGGGACAAATAAAACCATCTGGCGAGCTTCCCGCCGCCAGCGTCGTCGCCAGCGGCCAGCGGCGCCAGCTGGTTCCTCTTGTCAACAGCCGGTTCGCGATTTGCAGTAAGAGTTGTCATCGGTGTCCCTTCGGTTTCCCCGCCGACTCGCCGACGAGGTGCCTTGGCGCGGCGCAGACGGCCCGAAGGTGCACTGCCGAAAACGACGCCACTGGAAAATCGCACTCCGCCGCCGAGACCCACTCCGCCGAGACGGCAGGGAGTCGAGCTAAAGTGCTACTTGGCGTCCCCGCCGCGTCCCCGCAGCGACCCTTTCTCTCGTTTGTTTCCCCATTCTTTTCCATCCATCAAACGGGTTGCGAGTAAAACAAGGGCCGTGATAACAAAAAAAAGGGGGGGGGGTGAGACTCGTCCTTTTTTTCGCGGCCCCGCCTCGCCGTTCGCCGCGCGACGGGCAAGAAGCTAACGTCTCCGCCGCCCCCCTGCCTGCCCCACCCCGACCCCACTTGACTCAGGGTCAGTCTTCGTCGCCTCAGGTCCCGCTGCTCCGTCGGCGGTGTTTGTTTTCGACGCCACTGCTTTCCGACGCTGTGGCAAAAAGGTTCCAGAGAATTCTGTCAACAACTTGCGCTAATGCTCTTGTAACTATTCCAACGTGGTAGATAGTTATTCTTGTAGATCTTGGATTAAGGTCTGACTATTTAACGATAAATAATTATTGGGAGTGGAGAATGATGACCACATCTATTGGCGGATTAGAACGGAAGTGATTTGTTGTTCCCTGTAGGGGCCTGGGTATGCAGTATGTCAAATTTATCAGGCAGGAGGTGATCAAATATGGCAATTTAACAATGCGAGTAACATCTCTGTAACCCTATACCCAGTTTTTCCTGTACACACTAAATTACTACGTAGGTTTTTGTGCGTACGTAACGCACAAAATTAAACATGCACTACGTTGCTCAGAAAATTGTGCGCAAGAACGCACGATTTTCTGCGTACCCGGGCATTAAATCGCGCATCAAATCGTGCATTGTCACGTACAAATTCGTGCGTTACAAAGTGCATGTTTTATTTCGTGCGCGGGCGCGAATAAAAACCTACATAGTAATTAGTGTGTAACTGTGCGACTCACAGTATTCTCTGTAGGACTTACAGTGATCTCCGTGCACCTCAATGGTCTGCGACGGACATGCGGAGAAAACTGTGAGTCGCACTGTGAATACTGTAAAGAGGATACAAGAAATACTGACTGGGTGTAGGGTCACAGAGAATCCTGGCCAAAAAATTAACTGGTTTTTCCGTAGTTGTTTTGCCACAGTGGAGGGAGCCGGAGGGATCTTTTCGGATCAGTCTTCCCGCGACGCGCAGCACACTGGTAGAAAAAAGTCCGAAAAAGGACAAAACATGTCTGGTCAACAATTTGCCTGGACTGTCCGTACTTGCCAAGTACGGAACTTCTGTAGTTTTTTCCGTACCCGCTTACATGAGCTTATATGGAGCAGGTACGGACGTTCCGTACTTTCGTCCGTACTTCCGTACTATATTCTTCTGTATATTTTCCGTACTACAAAAGTACAAAAATTTTTACAGTGCAGAGCTTATTCCGCGAGAGTCGTTTTTCATCGCTCTGTCTCTGTCGCTTGCATTAGGCGTCCCCCGTGGGTGCGAGAGAGAGGGAGAGACGGAGCAACGGAACGACTCTAGTAAGGAATCGGTCTGCGGTGCGAGGAGTACTCGCTCTGCCGGGAGGAGGCGCCGGCCCCGAAGCCGGTGCGTGATTCGAGAACAAATCGCAGCCCACTGCGGTGATTGCCTGGCGGTGATTGCTGGTTGCTAACAGCGCGGTGTCGCCGGCGCCGCTCGGCTATAGCTGCTCCAGGATGATGCGGCGGTGCCGCGGCGCCGAGGCCCGTGGCGGCCTTTGGGGTGCAAAACAGGCAGCCATCCGCATCGCCATGCGCGCCGCCAGAGAGCAGGCCTCCCGACCGCGGCGCCCCGCCCCGCCCCGCCCCGCCGCACTGTGGGCCAGAAGAACGCGCAGGCGGCCAAAACTCTGGACGCGTTTTGACTTTAGCGCGAGGGGTTACCCACTTCTTATTTTGGCGTACACGCGATTCCGGATTCCCACGATTCCTGAACAAATACCACGGAAAAAGTGAGGATATTTAAAGAAATTCCTTTTGTTTCTTGGTATTTTGGGACACTATTGCAAGATTACGACGACTTACTAGTGAAATTATAAGGATTTTCATTAAACTTTCGAAAAAGTTACTGATGATTCCCAGGTTGAGTGTACACATGATACCCGGAGTGGGTAACCCCTCGCTTTAGCGTCGCTTGATTGGACTCAAACCGACCGTGTGACCGAATGGATTGCTCTCCAAACGAGGAATCCAGTGGTGGGGTCACACGTTCGGTTCAAGTCCCAGTTAGCGACTCTTGACCCCAAAATGCGTCATATAGAGTTTTGGCCGGTCGCTCCGGTCTTCTGGCCCTCTGTTGCCCCGCCCCGCCCTGCCTCGGCCGCCTTTGGTGCGCCACGCCCTGGTGGGCGCCACACGAAGCTCCAGACGAACTGAAGCGGAAAGTGACAATTTCCATGTGTTAGGCGGGTGCGCGGCCCACGGCGAGGCCTGCTGGCGGGGCGGACGAGGCCGTGGAGGCCGCGGAGGCCGTGCTCCGACCGGCGGAGGCGAGCCCGACGAGCCTGGCAAGGTAGAGATCCGTCGAGGGGGTAAACACTTCCAGAAATCGTGTACAGACTACTCCGTATTACGCTTTATTCCGGTGGTATTCACGGAAAAAAAGAATTTGTTGTACCAACGAATATGTATGTTGATTTTGGGACAGCAAAGAAAAAGTTGTGAGGTTTACTATGAATTTGTTGTCAAAACGAACACTTTGCTCTCACAACAAACAACATCGTCAGAGGGACTAAATAATCATTAAAATAAAAATATTCAAATGTTTGTTAACCTTACGAATTATTTGTTGTGAGAGCAAAGTTTTCGTTCTGACAACAAATTAATGGTACACCTAACAACTTTTTCTTTGCTATCCCAAAACCAACATACATATTCGTTGTTACAACAAATTCTTTTTTTCCGTGTTACACGTTAATACAGCATTAAATACTACGTACATTTTTGTCGGATTTCGACGCCTCCTAATAGAACAATCCCAATTGAGTGCAGATCCAAAACAATCCTAACTGTCAGGGCAGATCCAAAACAATCCTAACTGTCAGGGCAGATCCGAAACAATCCTAACTGCAGAGGTGGCTAAAACTGGTTATAAACTCTCTTCACTGCAAATCAGAGAATCGCGATATCTCTGAAATATAATGTCCACGTTTTAATATGGATGATACTTTCTCACAAGCTCTTCAGCAAGTAGTTATAAAAAGTGTGTGAGCGTTATGGACCACTAAGAAAAGACCGATTTTCACGTCTTTTGCAGTTAGGATAGTTCTGTATCGACACTGAAAGTTAGGATTGTCTTGGGCCTGCACTGACAGTTAGGATTACGCTATTAGGACGCGACGCGTCGATTTGACCCTAATATGGTATTACAATTACGTGAATATCACGCGTTATACTGAGATTTTGTGTACAGAGCATTACGCGATTGTTTACCCCCTCGAGATCCATCGACACGGACTGCCTTTGTGGACTCGCCGGCCTGTTTTCACTGCCGCCGCATGTTGACTGTTTGATTGGCTGCGCCGTGGCTGCGCCTCGGCGGCGCGTGACGACCAGCGCCACCCGCGGCGTGGCACCTAAGGTGGCGGCTCTTGTGCACCTCTGTGTTTTTTTTTTTTTTTGTTTACTTTTGTAAGTCACAAAAAAGGCGAGCCGGTCATGGACCTCGCGGAGCCGAGCCGAGGGCGTCCGACGCCCTCGCCGAGCCTATGCCTGTGCCTAAGTGTGTAGGTGTGCGTATGCGGACGCGCGCGGGTGGTTGTGTGTGTGTGTGTGTGTGTGTGTGTGACGAGGAGCACTGTCGGCGACACTTTTCGGAACCCTCGTATTGTGTCGCTGATTTACATTCATGTGGATACATGTATGCGCAGGCCAGCCCTGCCGTGTGCTCGTGGGGTGTGTGTGTGTGTGTGTGTGTGTGTGTGTGAGAGAGAGAGAGAGAGAGAGAGAGAGAGAGAGAGAGAGAGAGAAAAAGAGAGAAAGCGCGCGTTTTGAAACACGATGCCTCCGAAAATTTTTGAAGCAGCTTTATAACGCGTTTTCGGGATTTTCCACATTTCTTTTGACAGTGTGGGGAGGGACGGACAAACAGACAGGCAGACACACATTGCGTGTTTGTCGGGCCACTCAATTCCATTCCGATATTTAATTTCATTCATTCGGATTACAGCGCCATACTACGAGCCGCCGATTTTGTCTGCCTCTCAAATTTTTTATGTGTCCTCTCTGCGCCGCGCCTTCTGTTAAAACAGCCAGAGATACTTCGGCAGTAGACCGATGGCACTTCTCCAGAAATACGCCGCACCGTGCATTGTCAGTAACGATTGTTCGAAAACAACAAAACTGTCAACAACATGGTCGTTTTCCTACAACATCTTTGTTTAAAACTGAAACGACAGAAAAGTTGTCTTCCAACAATTATTTGTTTTAGAATGACCCAACTGTCATTTATCAACAACATTCTCTGTTCGTGAACGACTGCTGTCGTTTAAAAACAACTGTTGTCATAAAAAAAATTAGCAATAGATTTGTTGTTAATTAACAACAAAATTTCTGACAGTGTGTGGCTTTCGCAGAAGTCGGGGACTCGGGGACCCACGAGGCTCAAAGGGTTGCTTCTCCTTTTTTTTCCTCCCAAACTTTGACCCATGACACGTTTTTAATTGTTTTTTTTTTCTTGCTGTCTTTTTTCGTGGGCACCAACTTTCCCTGGACCGGCTGTCTTTTTGGCTGGCCGCGGCGGGCTTAGTGCTGGTCGCTGGCTACACGCGCCGCGCTGCCGTGCGTGGAGCAACATGTCCACCCTCTCACCGCCTCAAGGGGCACCCTTTACGACGCTCCTACAATGTTGTGTCACATACACTTTATTTATTATTTTTCGCGTCATAAACACCGCTCCCCGTTTAACCCCGCGTCATCACTTTTTTATTTTTCAATTTTTAGTTTTTATTTTATTTTTTTCTGTCCTCTTTATTTTGTACACCCTAAATGTTTTTGTACAAATTTTGTACGAGACATCACAGTTTTTTGTGCAGATGAGCTTTTCGTACAATTTTGTACGAGATTTTGTACAAAAAGGGGGAAGTTTGTGCAGATTTTCGTACAAAAATTGTACGAAAAGTTCATCTGCACAAAAAACTGTGATGTCTCGTACAAAATTGTACATAAGATTTAGTGTGTACATTAATAAATCCTTCCGCGGCCCGCGGTGGTGGTTGTGGAGCAAGGCAAGGGGCGTTCCTAATCTGCTGCCCCCAGCGGGAACGCATTGTGCTGCGTCGTTGTGGCCTTCTCGACTTGCCTTGCCTTTTCGTCCGCTTTGCCCTCCCGTCTGCTTGCCTCCAGTTGCCTGCTATCGGCCGCGCACAGTGGGCCAGAAGACATGCGCAGGCGGCCAAAACTCTAGACAACGCGTTTTGAACTCTAGGGTTGACCCCACCAGCAGAGCTCGGACTTTTGGGGCATCATGGCTGGGTGGCTTGGCTGGTGACCAGTCATTCGCTGGCTGACTGGCAGGGAAACAGAGACAGGTGCATGGTGCCTCGTGCCGGTGCGAGCGAGACAGCGTCCAGGTTCAGTCAGCGGCTGGCTGGTCAACCAGCCGGGCCAGCCAGCCAAGATGCCTCAAAAGTCCGAGCCCCGCCCACCAGTGGATTGCTCTCCGAACGAGGAATCAATTGGTGGGGTCACACGTTCGGTTCGATTTCTATTTAATGACTCTGGAGCTCAAAACGCGTCAAGAGTTTTGGCCGCCTGGCCCACTGTGCCACGGCGGAGACCGCCTGTGAACGGCAGCATAGGCAACCCGGACCGGGGGCGTGTCCGCGGTCGGCCTAGCTCGCAGGCGCTCCGCCCGACCCGCGCTAGACAGACGGGCAGCGCCGAGAGGGGGCTCACTCGGAAAAATTATTGTTCACGAGAAACAAAATCAAAATTAAAATCAGAAAAAATGAAAATAAATCAAAAATCAAAAGTAAAAAAAAAAAATATTTTAAAAAAGAAAAAAGGATTCCTATTTACTCGGTTTACAGAAGCTCATATCCTTTCGTGTATCTCACTTAAGACTTCTAAAACCCCTGTAAGTTAGGCAATTGTACTCAAAAGAGGTGAAAAAAAATCAATTGAATCGAATCAAAAAATCAAAAAAATCAAAAATAATAATAATAAAAAAAACATTAGACGCTTTGGACCTCAGTGATTCTCCCCCCTCGGGCAGCGCCGCCAGGCCTGCTGGCGGCGGGTTGCTCAACCCCGGCGCCCCTGTGCCCGCTCAGCCGATCTTGAATCGAAATGGTCCAACTTTGTCGCCAAGTGGCGGGCTGGCGGGCACCACCACCGGCGGCTCTAGGGGACCAGGAGGGGTCCAGGGGGGGGGGGGGGGAACCTGGAGAGGACCTGGAAGGGACCCAGAACCAGTGGTGATGAGACGGGCTGCCCGGCCCCGCTACCTTCCCGATGCCAATATCAGTCCGAAGTGCACAAGTCTCATTTTCCCTTTCCGCTGTGTTGCCGCCACACCACGCCACGACCAGCAACCAGTTGGCGTCCAGTTCGCGATAGGGCTGGGCGGTGTAAAGCTATCAATATCAATATTCAATATTTAAAATATTGAAAATCTGGTCAATATCAATTTTTGGCATTGTGTATTGACATATTGAAAATATTGAAAATTTGAAAATATTGACAAATTGTAATATTACCAATATTTTGCAGGAATTGCTGGAAATAACGCGAAAACAAAGGATGCAAATAATTCATTCACATGTGCTCATACATTCATATCAAATTAAGGGAGAACAGACGAAGAAAAATTAAGGCAACGGCATGTAAGCCTGTTTTTTTTTTTTTGAACAAAAAATAAGGATTTTGCTATTCTGACCCTACAAGCAATATTGACAAAACAATATGCAATACCAAATATTGACATATTGACATAACAATGTTCAACACTAAATATTGATACATTGACAAACCAATACACAATATTAAATATTGACATTGACATTTTCAATATCGCCATATTGAAGAGCCAATATTTTAAAATATTGAATTGAAAGTCAATACATTGAAATACCGCCCAGCCCTAGTTCGCGACTCCAAGTCGCGGGCGGTCGGGTTCCCCCGTCTCCCTCGCGCTCTGGCGTCGGGCGCGACAGAGACAGCGACGAAACAGGCGCGTATCCAGGAGGGGGGGGGGTCACGGGGGTCATGACCCCCTCCTTTTGCCCTTAACAAAACGCCTAAAGGTAGGCAATTTGTCCTAAAATCCGCCTGTAAGTAGGCAAGACGTGCGACATGACCCCCTCCTTTTCTAGAGTCTAGATACGCCACTGCGACGAAACACTGCGCCACGGCCCTGCTGCGAGGGGGGCGCACGCGGAAAAAAATCATTGTACACGAGTAAAAAAATCAAAATTAAAATCAGAAAAAAATCAAAATAAATGAGAAGTTTAATGTCAAAGAATCACTTAAAGAGAAAAATGGGATTCCTCTTTCCTCAGTGCACAGTGTGTTTTTATGTCATTTCTTCTTTGTTACAAATTATTTGGTTTTATAGTGGGTCAAAAGCTCACATCCTTTCGTATGCCAAACTTCAGAATTCAAAACCCCCTGTACACTGCAAATCCAAGTGTGAGACAGTCTCACACTTACAAGTGCATACCAACATGTCTCACGCTTGCAAGTGTGAGCCACGTTTGTCTCACGCTTGCAAGTGTGAGACACGGTTCGTCTCACGCTTGCAAGTGTGAGACACGGTTTGTCTCACACATGCAAGCTTGCGTTCCGTGGCATTAAAGCACACGGAACCATATGCAGCAAGTGGGAGACAAACCGTGTCTCACACTTGCAAGCGTGAGACAAACCTGTCTCACACTTGCAAACGTGAGACAAATGTGGCTCACACTTGTAAGCGTGAGACATGTTGGTATGCACTTGTAAGTGTGAGACTGTCTCACACTTGGATTAGCAGTGTAAGTTAGGCAATTGTACTCAGATAAGAGGTGAAAAAAAAAATCAATTGATGAAAATCAAAATAATAAAAAAAATCTTTGTACTTTTTGGACCTCGGTTATGCCCCCCTCGCCCTGCTGCCTGCGGCGCTGCACGGAAAAAAAAGTTCGGTCGGTGCAGTCAGGATTTGGTTGTAGGGATCGACTTGGCCGATAGGCTGCCCCAGACGAACTTTCGATCGTCACGATCGACCCACGATCACCACCACCGATGATTCATCACCACGATCAGAATGGTCGGTTACCACAATCATAAACATGGTCGCCACTATCGGATTTCACCATCCAACCCATTCCGATCGTAAAGACCCACTCCTCTTTTCCGTGTGCCGGCCGAGGCCGAGTGTCTTTGTCTGTCTTTGTCCGTCCGCGTCGTCGCGTCGCTCAACTTTGACTTTTGAGCCGCCGCGGCCGTCTTATTCCCCTCACTGCAGTGTCCATTGTCGTAGTTTTCGAGGCCAAACGTTCCCTTGCCGAGGGAAATTCCCCGCAAGTTGGCAACAATGGAGCACGTGCTCGCCTGCTCCGCTCCGGCCGGAGTCCAGGGCATCGCGGCCAGACAGACCGCCAGCCGGGGCACAGTGGGCCAGCAGGCGGTCAAAACCCTAGACGTGTTTTGTGCTCCATAGTCGCTACACTCTAAAAAAAATCAGTTCAGAATTTTGTAACATGGTTACGCAGCATTTTCAATAATGTATGTTACAAAAATTTGCATCATGATGGATACAATTTTTTTCTTTGTAACTTAGTTACAGAATTTTGTAACAGCTGTTACAGTTGTTATTCTTGCCACACCAAGCTTCAAAATAAAATTTAGGTCGAACCGAGTCCCCTAAGATCTGATGCTAAGTCCTTTTCGCTTCTTACGAGAATCAACTCTCTCAGAAACTCTGAGTTGGCGGGAATCAAACCTCAGATTCTGTCTCATCGACCCGCCACGCTACCAACTGCGCTATGCGGACAACCTGGAGTGAGCGGCGCAGGAGGCCAGTGACGTTAGGCGCGCGCGGTAAAGGACGGAGCCCGTGCCTAAGAAGCATACACGAGACTGAACCTTTGATTAGGAGTCGGGGAAAGTCTAAGTAGACGAAAACTAACTAATAAACTTGTCTACAGGCACTGCTGTTCAATTTTTGTCGTTAAAACATTTTTGTTTGATCTCTGATACAAAATTTAGTCACCAGATACAATTTTCTGTAACAGAAATGATACAAACATAATTTTGTAACCATCGTGTTACAAATTTCTGTAATGAGCTGCAAATGATACATTTTTCTGTAACCCGCACATATGTTACAAAATTCTGTACCACATATACAAATTTTTGTAACCAACGCAGATGATACAAAATCCTGCCTCAAAATCGATACAAAATTCTGTAACTTTTTTTAGAGTGTAAACAGGACTCGAAGCGAGCTAAATGTGACCCCACCAATGCATTGCTTCCCGAACGGGGAATTTATTGGTGGGGTCACACTTTCGTTTTGAGTCTCATTCAGCGGACTCTGTTGCTGAAAAAGCGTCCGCGGGATTTTGTCCACCTCCACCGGTTCTCTGGCCCCCTGGCGTACGAGTGGAGCTTCCATAGGAGTGTGTGTGTGTGGGACCGAGTCAACACTCTCATACTTTGAATACTGCTTCCGAAACTCTACTCAGGAAGTTGCCTACACGCGCCGGGTCCACTGGGCTGGCGGGGCAACTCGGTGAAACAAAGCGCGCTGCACGGGGATTGCTGCCTCGGTGGCGGCCGTCCCCCGAGGCCGGTCACTCGCACGGACAAGCAAGCGCACCGCTGGACGGACGGACGGCCCATGCATCGCGGCACTCGCCTCGCCAGATTACCCCCGCTCGTTCATAAATGTTTGTTCTGGGACGACAGTTTTGCCCTGCCATGACCTGCCCGGCGGCCTCTGGCTGCCTCGGCAAACGGTGGCACAGTGTGCTCTGAGAGATTTGTTATTTCACATCAGGAACGAAAACTTGAGTGTCTGTGTTAAGGTTGGACGGATGAAACACATTTTGATCCCGGCCACCTAAGTTTGTGTTCAGGCAGGCATCGAAACTTTCCGTTTCAGCTTCAGCGTTTAAATGTTTGATGCCTGGAACCGATTATTTGGTGACTGTGTTAAAGTTGGACGCATGAAACACATTTTGATCGCGGAGACCAAAGTTTTCGTTGGTGTAGTGAAACAAGATTTCTCAGTGTGACGTCCGAGGTGGGGCGGGGCGGGGTTGGGTGGGGCGGGGCGGGGTCCACAGTGTGCCTTTAGAATTCAAAAGGTGAGACATCGGACCGATTTTTGGCAATACAAAATGTATGACCGATACATAGGTCGTGCACAAATGTATGACCGTTGTAAAGGTCATTCAAAAATGTATGACCAATAAAAGGTCATACACAAATGTACGACCGACAAAACGGTCACACACGAATGTACGACCGAAAAAAAGGTCAGACATTAGCGAGCGATGCTGGCCCTTGTTTAGCTTGGGGGTACGTCAACCTTCATCGGTGATGAACCTAACCTAACCTCACCTTTTTTCGGTCATACATTTGTGTATGACCTTTTCTTAGGTCATACATTTGTGTATGACCTTTTCTTATATTTGTGTATGACCT
Organism: Stenchaetothrips biformis; assembly: GCA_030522485.1. Taxonomy (NCBI): domain Eukaryota; kingdom Metazoa; phylum Arthropoda; class Insecta; order Thysanoptera; family Thripidae; genus Stenchaetothrips; species Stenchaetothrips biformis. The sequence continues at coordinate 7,599,983 of CM060087.1, read as the reverse complement.
TTTCTTAGGTCATACATTTGTGTGTGACCTTTTCTTAGGTCATACATTTGTGTATGGCCTTTTTTTTAGATCATACATTTGTGTATGACCTTTTCTTAGGTCATACATTTGTGTATGACCTTTTTTTAGGTCATACATTTGTGTATGACCTTTTTGTCCGGTCATTTTAGTATCACCCTTTCAAGGGTCAGAGATCTCACCTTTCTGTTTTCAGTGGCACGGCAACCCGCTGCCGTCATGCGTCGCTCACGGGGCTGGCGATAGGGCTGGGCGGTATTTCAATGTATTGACTTTCAATTCAATATTTTAAAATATTGGCTCTTCAATATGGCGATATTGAAAATGTCAATGTCAATATTTAATATTGTGTATTGGTTTGTCAATGTATCAATATTTAGTGTTGAACATTGTTATGTCAATATGTCAATATTTGGTATTGCATATTGTTTTGTCAATATTGCTTGTAGGGTCAGAATAGCAAAATCCTTATTTTTTGTTCAAAAAAAAAAAACAGGCTTACATGCCGTTGCCTTAATTTTTCTTCGTCTGTTCTCCCTTAATTTGATATGAATGTATGAGCACATGTGAATGAATTATTTGCATCCTTTGTTTTCGCGTTATTTCCAGCAATTCCTGCAAAATATTGGTAATATTACAATTTGTCAATATTTTCAAATTTTCAATATTTTCAATATGTCAATACACAATGCCAAAAATTGATATTGACCAGATTTTCAATATTTTAAATATTGAATATTGATATTGATAGCTTTACACCGCCCAGCCCTAGCTGGCGACCTTGGGTTGGTCCTGGCCGCGACGCCGGCCTCGCTCCGCACAGAGGGATATTCTCGCGCCAAAGGAGTAGAAAGGCGCCGAAGAAGATCATAATGGAATAGGGGGCGACTAAAGGGAAGGCGAAGGTCGCGGCGCAAGGGCGGGAGGGCTAAGTGCGTTCCTGACCCTCCCCCTTCCCTTCTTCTCTCTTCCTGGCCGCCCCCGGCCGCCCCCGGCCGCCCCTAGCCCAACGGGAGCTGCGCCGCCCTCCGCTTTGAGGCCGCCCCTAGCCCTCCGGGAGCTGCGCCGCCCTCCGCTTTGAGGCCGCCCCCGGCCGCCCCCGGCCGCCCCCGGCCGCCCCTAGCCCAACGGGAGCTGCGCCGCCCTCCGCTTTGAGGCCGCCCCTAGCCCTCCGGGAGCTGCGCCGCCCTCCGCTTTGAGGCCGCCCCCGGCCGCCCCCGGCCGCCCCTAGCCCAACGGGAGCTGCGCCGCCCTCCGCTTTGAGGCCGCCCCTAGCCCTCCGGGAGCTGCGCCGCCCTCCGCTTTGAGGCCGCCCCCGGCCGCCCCCGGCCGCCCCTAGCCCAACGGGAGCTGCGCCGCCCTCCGCTTTGAGGCCGCCCCTAGCCCTCCGGGAGCTGCGCCGCCCTCCGCTTTGAGGCCGCCCCCGGCCGCCCCCGGCCGCCCCCGGCCGCCCCTAGCCCACCGGGAGCTGCGCCGCCCTCCGCTTTGAGGCCGCCGCCAAGGTGTAGCGTAATCGCGCAAGTTAAATCGAGAGCAACCGCCAGTGGTGTTGTTGTTGTTGTTTGCTATCGGCGGTCCGGCGGGGAGATTCGCACGAAGCCGCGGCCGCCGAGCAGTGGTGGCGGCCGGCGCCGCTTCAGGAGACCGTAATTATAATTATCTCGACGAGTAAATTTATGCTGATTAATTGCTCCGGGAGAAAAGCTCGGGGCGGACATCTGTTGCTCGGCGTGGGCGCCGCCGCCGCGCTCGCCGCCTGCCACCCCGCCCGCGGATTGCAATATGACGGCAGCCGGCGGCGTCTTTTATTGCGCCTTTTTATTGCAATGGGGTGTCTTCCGGCCAGCGGCTAGGTTTGCTTCTGCCATTCAGGCCGGAAAGGGGGGCAATCTTCCGTTCGGCGGTCCGCTGGTCGTGCTACTCCGGCACGGCGCACAGTGGGCCAGAAGACCGGCGCAGGCGGGCAAAGCTCCATGGGCGTTTTGAGCTCCAGAGTCGCCTAATGGGGCTCGAAGCGAACATGTGACCCCCACCAATAAATCGCTCTCCGAACCAGGAATCCATTGGTAGGGTCACACGTCCCATTTCGCGACTGAGCTTAAAACCCGTCCGGGGTTTCGACCGCCTACACCGGTCTTCTGGCCCACTGTGATGCTGTCCGGCTGCCGGTCGGCCGGCCGCCCTTGCCGTCCGGAAACGGGCAGCCCGGCGGTTGTCTTTGGCACTGTAATAACTTGCTGTCTCTCTCGCACTCACGGGGTATCCCGTATTGGTGCGAGAGAGACAGCAACGAAGCACGACTTGCTGGCGCGAAGCGGGCCCATTCGCATTCGCACCCTGAGTATGCCGCGGCACCCAGAAAAATGATTTCTTGAATCAAGTAAAATATTTTTCTTGATTGAAACGAGGGGTCGACAACTCCCCTTGGCTGCGTACGAGGGAGTATACGTATATCACCAGTAAGGTAATATATGTGTAATATATAGTAATATAGGGGTAATATAGAGAGGCAAACTTGCGGTAATATGCATATGTTACATGGTAATATACAGGTAATATAGCCACCGCGTGCGAGGTAATATATGAGTTGTTGACCCGTCGGATTGAAAATACTTGATTCAAGCTAAACTGAGTGTCAGATCACTAATAGGCTTTGCATTCATTCAACTCTTACCATATCAAGAATATTTCTATTTCACTGAAAGCAGAATTTTACTTAGGTACACTGGTAAAACTAAAGCGTAACTCTATACTTGAGTCAAGCATAGAGTTACGCTTGAAGACGTTACGCTTGAAATGAAGCATACTCTGGAAATTCCCCCATGCACTTAGATAGGGGAAATCTTGGCGGATGAGCCTGTTACGCTTGATTTCAAGCGTAAACTGATTACGCTTGAAAACAGAGGGTAATGCTGCTACGCTTTAGTTTTACCAGTGTACATTAATGCAAAACATTACTTTCATCAATTAAATTTTACCTGATTCAAGAAATCATTTTTCTGGGTGTGGTCCCGTAAGTCGCGCCTTGTCTTCGGTCCTGGAAACGGGCTCCCGGATCCAAAACCGGCCCGGTTCGATCCCGGGAAAGCCAGGACTGCGGTTTTTCCCGAGGTGCGGCCTCTGGCGGCCGGCGGCGGAAGCAGGGCCGTCCCGTCCCGCTCCTCGAGTCGGGGGGAAAATCGCGGCGACCCTTTTTCGTTGTCCGAAACTAGATTGGCCTTGGCAATGAGGCGTGTTAAATTGCGTTCACGAGGCGGCCGATGGGGTCGGAGTGGGTCGGGGAGTGGGTCGGAGTAGAGGCGGCGGTCGGGGCCCAGAGCGCCACGCCGCCACCACGACACGCAGCGCCCCGCGCCGCCCCCAATTGGAAAAGGTTAGAAAGGCGGGCAAGTTAAGCCGGAATGGATAGAATGGCACGGCAAGGGCAAGGCAGGCGGAGCAGGCCGAGGCCCACCCTGCCCTGCCTCACCCCGCCCCACACCGCCCCACCCCACTAACCGCCGCCGCGGTCCAGCCGAACCAGCCGCGGAAAGGGGGCAGAAAATTAGAATGATTTTCTTCGCGTAATCCAGTGCGGCAGTGCTGCGCCCCAGTCCGGAGGACACGGACCGGCGGACTGCGCGAGGGGTCCACCGCTCAGCTCAGGAGTTTACCGAGGATTACCGATTACCAGTGATTACCTACAAAAAATCGCAAAAAAAAAACCTCTATTATTTTGGTCAGCAAGGAGCATTGTTTTGCCTCTTTTCTTAAGAAGAACCCCAAAAGCCGATAAAAACCCCGGAAATATCCAGTTTTGGCATGTGATTACCATGATTACTGGACAAAGTGTACACAGCACTCTGAAAACCTTAAAAACTACACTGTGAAACCAAACGTGGACAACTCCACACCTCAAACGCGGAGGTGTGGAATTTTCAGTCTCCACGTTTGGAAGTGCAGAGTAAGCGGTCTCCACACTTCAAGTGTGGAGTTCTCCACGTTTGCACCATGCCAATAGATTGGGGCTCCGTGAGCTCCTCCACACTTGAAGCGTGGAGACTGCCAGCTCTGCATTTGCAAGTGTGGAGACTTACTCCACCCCACGCAGTGTGGAGTTGTCCACACTTGGTTTGACAGTGTATTCAAGCCTTAAAGTAGCTTCATAACAAAGTATTCTGAGCATACGTAAGCTTACAAAGAAAACAATTCGTAACTTACGAACTATTTCTTTGTAAAACAAAGTAAATTAATTTGTATTATGTGTGCACAAAATACTTCGTAGGCACTGAAAAACCATTTGGCATTTTGACCGCATCAGTTGGTGTGGTCTAGACCACGTTTGGTGTGGTCATTGCATGGAAAGAGCACTCCAAACGTAGTCTAGACTACACCAGAGCACTCTAAACGTGGACTAGACCACACCAACTGATGCGGTCAAAATGGCACTCATTTGACCGCACCAGTGGTGTGGTCTAGACCGCTGGTCCCACCACTCTGGTAATCCTGTGTACACTTCGTTCAGTAATCTTTGGTAATCACATGCCAAAACTGGATATTGTCGCGACTTTTATAGGCTTTTGGGGGTTCTGCTTAAGGGGGTATCCAACCTTGACATGGTCAGGCCAGGTTAGGTTGTAGGTAATCACATGGCAATCGGTAATCCTGTGTACACTCCTGAGCTGAGTGGTGGACCCCTCGGTCTAGACCACTTTTGGTTTTACACGGAGGTTTTAAGCGTGAGGGTTACCACAGTGGTGGACCCCCCGGGACTGCGGCAGGCCGCGCCGCGCCGCGGGGTCCGGCTGTCGCAGTGCCTCTCAGCGCTCGCCTCGCGTCACGCCTCGCGTCACGCCGGCCGGGCAGCCCTCCAGGCAAGGGTGGCTGCGCGCCTCGGAGTCCCGGCCACGCTGCCCAACTTGGCAGTAATGCGGTTTTTCTTTTCCTTTCGGCCGCAATTATAATTTGGCGGCCGGGCCAGAGCCGAGGCGGCTCGGCCCGGAGCACTCCGATGGTGTGGAGTGGCGCCTAACCTCGTTGCCCCGACTGATTTGGGTCTAACTCTTAACGTCGCATGAACACGGCAATGAATGATGAATGGCAATGAACGACTGCTGATTGTCGCCTATTCATCGCCCTGCGTGTATTGGCGGCATTGTCGTTGCACAGTCATTGTGCCCCGCCATTGTGCCTTCCGCGCCTCACCCCGCGCTATCTCGTGTCAAATTTATACCCATTCATGCCTCGCTGCGAGCATTACGGACACGACTTTTCATCACGAACGCATTCACGCGTACGTTGTGCCAGAGAGAGAGAGAGAGAGAGAGAGAGAGAGAGAGAGAGAGAGAGAGAGAGAGAGAGGATCATAAACCAAAGTACTGCGGGTTCGAATTTCCTATTATTACACCCCGCAATCGATTGCCTGACAATAAAAGACTAACAACTGGGCGGATTGTTTCCTTTTTGTTTCAGGGACCATGAGTCGGGCAATATCCTGGACAACTTGCTGTCGCGCATGGAGCAGTACGCCAACAACCTGGAGTTCCTGGTGGACGAGCGGACGAGTGACTACTTGGAGGAGAAGCGGAAGTGCGAGGAGCTGCTGTACCAACTGCTGCCCAAGTGAGATCCGACTGGCCGGCAGCGTGTCATTCATTTCCGGTCCTCGGCCGTCCTTGACTGCACCGTGGGCCAGCAGATCGGTGCAGGCGGCCAAAAGCCACAGAGTCGCTTACACGGAAAAAAATAATTAGTTGATCCAACCGATGTGTCGGTTGCCCAATCAAAGATCTTTCGTTCTAGCAACGAAAATTTCGTTTGAGGAGAGGAAAATTTCGTTGCTGCAACAAATTTATCGTTTTCCTCCCCTCAAACGAAATTTTCGTTGCTAGAACGAAAGATCTTTGACTGGGCGAAAATAAACCGACGCAGCGGTTGGATCAACTAATTATTTTTTTTCCGTGTAACAGGACTCGAACGAGGAGTTCGGTTCGAGTCCTGTTCAGCGACTCTGGAGCTCAAAACGCGTCCGGCGCCGGTCTTCTGGCCCACTGTGGGCTGTCCTTGACGCGCTGCCCTGCCCGCAGGTCCGTGGCCAGCCAGCTCATCTCGGGGCAGTCCGTGATGGCCGAGACCTACGACAGCGTTACGATCTACTTCAGCGACATTGTCGGCTTCACGTCGCTGTCGGCGGACTCGACGCCGCTGCAGGTGGTGGACCTGCTCAACGACCTGTACACGTGCTTCGACTCCATCATCGAGAACTTCGACGTCTACAAGGTAGGCCCTGGCGAGACCCTGGCGAGACCCTGGCGAGGCCGTGGCGAGGCCGTGGCGAGGCCCTGGCAAGGCGTCACCGAGGGAACAACAAAATAATCAAGATGCTCGCGCCGGGGGAGTGGAAGCGCGAAGCCCAGCCGACTTACATCGCTGCGGCGCTGCTCTCCCCAGAGTGGGGGCTTTGGTCCGGGGCCAAGTGGGGACGCCTCACTCCTCACTCGCCCGAATTCCTCCTCCGTTCTTTCTTCCCTTTGGCGCGGAATGGGGCGGGCTTTGCCGCCGGCGTCGGCCCGTCGCACAGCGGGCCGGAAGACCGGCGCAGCCGGTCAAACCTCTGAGACGCGTTTTGAGCTCCAGAGTCGCCAGGACTCGAACCGGACGTGTGACGCCCCCACCAATGGATTCCTCGATCCATTGGTGGGTTCACACGCGTTCGGTTCGAGTCCTGTTTAGCGACTCTGTACAACTCGTCTAGGGTTTGGCCGCTTGCGCCGGTCTTCTGGCCCACTGTGCGGCGTTCGGCCCGTCGGCAAGGCGTCAGCCAGGCGTCATCCCGCCGGCCGGCAATGAATAGTCGTCCGCCAGCCGGCCGGCCGGCGGCTCCAGGCGGCATGGCGGGGCGGCGAGAGATGGGGATGATGAAGGAAGTGAACGGTGATATCTCTTTCCGGCGCTGCAGCCCGCCGAGGCTTCTCCCCGACTCAGCGGCGGCAGCGCAACGCGGCGCGGCGGCGCGGAGTGGAGGGGGATTGTATTTCGGCCACACCACCCCTTTCCCTTCCCCTTCTTCTCCGTCTACATCCCTCTCTTTCTCTCAGCCCATGTCAACGCACACCCGGCACCTGCTACCCCCTCCCCCATAGAGATGAGCGAACAGCCAAGTTCGAATTTGAACGAGCACGAACTCTTCTAACTTTCCAAAGCCTTCGAACCTGCCCGAACAGTTTAAAAATTTTGTCGAACGAACTGATCGAACAAGGTTTTTGTTCAGATTCGATCCGAACACACACATTAAAGTAATACTAAACCACCTCGCGTTTTCGTGCACGAACATAATCTGTTCATTTTTTTCGAACAGTTTGGGGTCGAACACCGCAAGTTCGGGTTCGAACGAACCGAACAGTCAGCCTGTTCGTCCGAATGCGAACATGTTCGCACACGCTCCCCCATGTTCGCTGCCCCACGGGCTACCCTACAACCGCCCTTATCGGGCTGAGCTACCCCAAAGCCAGCCAACACCGCATGAATGCTACTCTGCCGCCGCCGTACGCATTCGCGCTGCACCCGCAGTCAAAATGTGTGGGTGCTGTTGGGGATGATCACCCGATCCAAATGTCAAACCCAGACGCCTTTTCGTACTCGGCCACCATGGTCAGTAGACAGGAACGGGTTCAAACTGCTGTTGGAGAGCCCACCAATAACAGAAAAGATTTTTCCTTCGTATTGTGAAGGTTTTTCTCTGTATGTTACAGTGAAAATCCCAAAAAGATTCGTATTATGGAGAGAAACACTTTCGTATTATGTTTGCTCCATTTCCTTCGTACCATAGCTGAAATATTACTGTAAGACTTTTACCGTGCACTTCAAACCTGGACGCACGTTATGCCCCGCTTACCGACTTGGCCACAATATCTGTGGTGGCCAGGGGCACAGAGGCATCGGTTCTCAACTCACGGATCGGGCGGTCGATTCCTCACACATCTTTTCATTTTTAAACTGCACTCTAAATGTCTTACAGTGAAATTTGGCCCACGTTATTCGTATGTTACAGTGAATTCGGCGCAAGCACAAAACGAAGCAATATTTCTTCGTAATACGAATCTTTTTAGCTTTTTCATCGCAAGATACAAAGAAAAACCTTTGTAATACGAAGAAAGACCACCTTCGTACTATGCTTGTGCCATTTTCGTCGTATTATGTGAAATTTCTTCGGAATACATTTAGAGTGTGAATCTCCCACAGCGGTCCGAATACGTGGCCTCATCCAAACGAAATCTACAAACCAAGACAATATATTTTTTTTCGACAGAGTATGGCTCGCCCTGCAACCGGCGCTTTCCTTTGCTTGTGCAGGTGGAGACGATCGGGGACGCGTACATGGTGGTGTCGGGGCTGCCCATGCGCAACGGCCTTCAGCACGCGCGCGAGATCGCGCGCATGGCGCTGGCGCTGCTCTACGCCGTCAGGGACTTCAAGATCCGCCACCGGCCGGGCCTGCAGCTGCGCCTGCGCATCGGGCTGCACAGCGGTGGGTATCAGCCAATCAGCGCACAGTGGGCCAGAGGACCCGTGGAGGCCGCCAAAACCCTAGTCGCGTTTTGAGCCCGCTACAGTCGCCAAATTGGACTCAAACCGAACGTGTGACCCCGCTAATGGATTGCTCTCCGAACGAGGAAATCCATTGGTGGGGTCTCACGTCCGGTTACAAACATGTTTAGCGACTCTGGAGCTCAAAACGTGTCTAGAAGCTTGACCGCCAGCGCCAGTCCTCTGGCCCACTGTGCAGTGGCCACGGCGTCAGACTCGCCTCGCGTTTCGTGCGTCTCACGGCCTCGGGGTGGTGGGAGGCTGACGCGCGCGCTAACGTCATGCGTGACGTCACGGCGGTGGTGGCGTCCCCCTTCGGGCATTGACACTGGCCGTGTGGCGTTGCAGGTCCGTGCGTCGCCGGTGTGGTCGGGCTCAAGATGCCGCGCTACTGCCTGTTCGGGGACACGGTCAACACGGCGTCCAGGATGGAGAGCAACGGAGAAGGTACGGAATGATCTGTTGGTCTCTGGCGCGCGCCCGCCGCCTGCGGTTCACGAGGGATGCAGGACCGCTCTGCATGCGGAACCGCATGGGGAGGGCCGTCCTGTGAAATATACAGTCTGCAGCCGAGACGGCACTACACGGGATAGGGGGTTGTTTTGTTTGGGCGGGGTGGGTCCGGAATGTGTCTGCATTCCCCGCTGAACGGCGGGGGGCGGGCGGGGCGGACGGGGCGCGATGTGGGACGACGCCACGACTCAATATCGGGTCCACACTGCAGACTGATTCCGAGTGGAAGGTCGGTCTCTCTCTCTCTCTCTCTCTCTCTCTCTCTCTCTCTCTCTCTCTCTCTCTCTCTCTCTCTCTCTCTCTCTCTCTCTCTCTCTCTTCTCTCTCTCCCCCTCTCTCTCCTTTCCTCGTTTGCTCATTGGCTGTCTGCTGTCCCCAGCGCTGCGGATCCACGTGAGTGCCGCCACCAAGGCCCTCCTGGACACCTTCGAGACCTTCGAGCTGGAGTGCCGCGGCGAGGTGGAGATGAAGGTAGTGTTGCGCACCCTAGTGTTTACCTTCGGCAGCGTGTTTGTTCGCTCGTTTACCTGGTCTCCTCGTGCGCAGGGCAAGGGGCGCATGACGACGTACTGGCTGCAGGGCGAGAAGAAATCCCTCTCCGCCTCGGCCACGGCCACGGCCGCGTCGGTGGGCGCCTCCTCGCCGCCCGGTCTCCCCACCGCCTCCTCCGCGTCCTCCACGGCCTCGTCCACGACGCCCACCTCGGCGACGGCCACCTCGCCGACGGGCGCCTCGGGGGGGACCGCGGCCACCGCGCCCAACGGGGCTGCCTCGGCGGCCGCCAACAGCCGGGGGCGGCAGGGAGGCGGCTCGTCGGGGGCGGCACCGGGGGCGGCACCGGGCGCCACCACGCCGCTGTTGTCGTACTGCGGCAACAACCACGCCGGCTCCATGGAGATGACCGCCACGGCCAACAACAACAGCCACTCGCTGGACAAGGCCACCGTCACCACGCCGCTGCTCATTGCGTCCAGCAGGGAGACGGCCGCCTGAGCGACCGGGCGCCGCCTTGGGCTGCAACCTGGCCGTGGGCCTAGACGGCGACGTGCAGCGGGCAGCCTGGTGAAGGGCCTTGCTGGAAGGGCCTTGCTGACCCGACGCTCCGGCCGCGCCACCCCTTGGACGGCGAGAGGGTGCGGCCGTGCTGTGCGTCGTGACAACCTAGCCGCCCCGCCGCGGCACGGCGAGCCACTGCGAGGCACTGGACTGCGGCGCTGCCAGTGAGGTGGACTCGTGCGGACAGCCCGCGGGTTCGGGCTGGACCCCTCCGCCACACCAACCTTCCTTTTCTTTTCGTAGTCCTGGTTCGATTGGTGGCGATTGTGATGTGATAGCGCGACCCTGTAACTACTGCGAGTGTACGGGCGTCTGGTGATACTCCTGCTGTGTGTTTCGTGTCATTAGTTCTCGTAGCTTCAGGACTCGGCGGGTTCGAGCCTGGATGGATTTAGAGGTGGGAACGAGATCCTGGGTGGGAGGACCTGTCTCTGGCACCCGTCGTGTGTATAGTGTAATCCTTAGCTAGCCGGTAGCAGCACTTGATCACATCATGGACCTGCCTGACAGACGCCAAGTGCGGTCGAACGGAGGAAGGAGTAAGCTCTTAGAGCATATTCGATAAATTGATGTGGAAATAAAACTTTTGAGCAAACGTTTGATTTGTTTTGACTCAATCTACTGCATTTGTTCTCTTGCTCCTTCATAATGCCCAGGACGGGCTCATTACATCTCAACAAGTATCATGTTCATTTAGATGTGTTGTTATGATGAATCTGTGCTGTATCGTGCCTAATTACTGGTGGGTAAATTAACTGTGCCAACTCAAGGAGAACCAAAAAGTTGCAGTGATATCGTAATGACAACACTATTAAGTCATTAGCAACATGTCATTGTAACTTCCTAAGCCAATTCAACTTTACATTTATGCCGTTATCACAAAAATGAATTTAATTTGTTCAAGTTCTCGTGATTAATGGCAATTAAGAAAAATCACCAATTATATTTCCTTCCTGGCAGATCTAAGTACTTAAAAGTAAGGGCAATTAGGATTGTAAATAAAATGGATATCAGTATGACTTTTGTTCTCATGGGAACTTCCTGTAACGCAAGCCAACCAGTGCAACCTCTCTATATTTATTTGTAGTACTGTAATTAGTTTTAATCATGCCAATGAAGAAAGATGAGTGATTCCTCTATGTCAGGTAGTACTCCCCTGTCTCCCCATGTGATCATTTACCTTGTCATTTAAGTTTGGAGTAATGTCTCTTGTTATAGGAATGCTTTACTCCATTTTGCTGTTTTGCTGATGATTTGGGATTAACCGCCCCTGATCAATTCATTGTGGATGTACTGATGGAGCTAAGTATTATTGATTAATTTATAAAAATCAACACAACATCCTGCCATTTCTATTAATTTATCAATTAATTAGTTTTAAGACAGAAAACATAAATGGAACTACAAATAGTGGGAACCTAGGTCTAGTTAAAACAATTTAAAAAAAAAGCACACAATCATTACAATGAGGAACATGATTTTTTGGATAAAATAAAGTGACTAAGATACTGCATGGTAAAGATAACTGAAACAAAATAAATGACTCGATATTCCGCTCTAATGGTGCTTTCATTTGATTTCTTTCCTCCACTACATGTTTGACCATGTTAATCCTTAAGACAAAAACGGTGAAACTTAATCCTTTATCGGGGATCCAACCAGTGCCGAACACACTTAATGTTTATGTAGAATTGTGTACGTGTCACTTGCACGATTTTGTGCATGCGGGGAATTTGCACAATATTATGCGTAAACACTGACAATGAAAGAGTCATGATCATGACTAAAATTTAGGGTGAGGAATTCTTTATCACCCAAATTTGGGTGAGGAAGGTTTCCTCACCCAAATTTGGGTGAGAATACTATGTAGCCATATAGGTAGCCGATACCCATATGTCACTATTATAAGGGATATGGTGCAGCAAAAAAATAGTCTTTTATTTTGATTCTTTTTTTTTATTGAGAAACCAAATATTGGGTTATTTCAAATTAGTAGAAGCTGGTACTTCTTTTCTTACTTAACAAATATCCAGCATTACAGTCAATCTTGCATCTACTTACAATCAAATCAGCAATCAATGTTAAGGGCTATGACGCTAAAGCAGACATGAGACGAATTAAGGTAAAATCAAATGAAGATCAATAAAAATTCTTAAAACTCTTATTCATGCAAAGTATATGTGCATTCTCACATCAAATAAAAACTTACAACAGATACATTGAAACATTAAACAATTCTTACAACCCTCACTTCTACAAAGAACATGTGCATTCTTTTACTTAAAATTGAAACTAAGATGATCTAGGTACACCAATTTATACCTAAAGATTAAGAAGAAACTCAGTTTAGGAACAGCATTGCACATATGCAAGTTGCTTATTTAACTTAGATATAAATTATCAACATCTTGCCTGAGGTGCTCCTGAAGTGCCACACCTGATCGTCTTAAGTTGAGTAGGATCCAACATTGGATGCCAAATTGCATGGATCCCTTAAACACACGTTTAATTAAAGGATAGATACCACAAGGAGCATACTATGAGCTAGGTTTCAAATGAGATTGTCTAATACTGCAATAACTTGCCAACAATGTCCTCATGGGTTACTTGACTTGCCTCTAGTACTTCTTCCAGTAACTTGCATTTATTTACTGAATTATGCAGATTCAAAACGAATAACTGGTACGCGACCATTAACTCTTCCAGTCTATACCCACCAGCGTCAGGGCAAAGCTCCCTGAACAAAGGTATTGTATCAACAAACCCCAGACATATTTTTCCAAAATTTTCCATGAGCCCAACAGCACTTACTGCTTTTAGCAAGTGATATGAGTGGAAATTTTGGGCACCATGCCCGGCAAGAATAACTTTACAATTCAATCTACTTAAAAATTTCAGGAAACCAGCAACAGCAACATGAAAAGGTTTGGGCACCTTTTCTATTCCATCCACAAAGAGTTGCCCACTTTGGCACACAATTTAATTCACTGCATGTGCCCCTGGGTCAATAGCACGATTCGGAAGTACATAAGCATTGTAAATAGAGTTTTTGAATTTTGCGCTAAGCTGCAACATTGCTGCTGAAGTTTGGAGTCCTGTAGTGTTTATGTTGAACAGGACTATTTTTGGTCCTTCATAAAACTCTCCCTTGGTGTCTGACGATGGTTCTGGAACACAAAACGGCTACCTTAGAAACTTTTAATTTATTTTTTAAAACAAGGCCTTTAGTAGATGAAAAAAGATTATTGGGAAACTATCGTACTAATCACTCAAGGCTTGGAAATTCAGGTAACATCATTTACAATCTGATTGAAACAGTTAAAGAATCAGACCAAGCTTTGCAGAAACACCGTGGTTGAAGCATTAATTCAAATCAAGGGCATGCTTCCCACCTGACCTTATGTTGCATATTTCAAACAGTTCGAGACGAGAATAGTGGATAATACTTTAATTTAGAAAACAAGAGCGAACATAAATGTCTTTGGATTTTCTACATGCAGCGCGTCACCTACAAATCACCACACTTCCAAGTGGGCTTTAAGTTGTTATCAAGCAAGGGGTGACTAACCCCCCCCCCCCAGTTACTTTTTTCTTAGGATACAATTTTTTCTTTTACCCGTGCCCGGGCAACCGGCTACGAGAAACCGCTTTACCCGCCCGTCTAGAGGCTCTGCATGTCTGAGCACAAAAGTGCACCACCAGAGGACAAACCAGGGGGAGGCTTGTCATCTTACTCTCCACTTTCCGCCAGGCAGCCTCCGCCACCACGCTCAAACCTCCAGCGCCACACAACTAGCGCCACCCCATGGACGCCTCAGGATCTACTGCAGGCCGCGACGGCGATACCCCGCGCCCACAGCTCGCACGGCACGGCTAGGCACGGCAGCATCCGCGCGCGAGGGATGGCTACAGCCACGGCGCTACACCACCTGGATTTGCCTTGAGATGCGAGACCACAATAAATCGTGTGCCATTTCGGGCCCGGCACTATGCTGTGCTCGCATGGCATAGTGTTGACCGGACAGGCGCGGTTAAGAACTTTTGAAGGATAATGGCGCGTAGAAAGATATAAGGTCATCTTTTTAAAACTTTTTTGCAACCCCTATGGCCGTGTATAACTCCCTCACGACTTACGATAGAATCTAATTTTTGTTTTGAAGAGGAAGTTTCTCTTTTTTTTCGGGTTGCACCGTGCGTATTAAAAGTCATTGTGGTCTAAAACAAGGGGTTTAAACCTCCTTAAGAAGGTGGCGAGATGAGACTGGAGACGGTGCTGGAGCGGATGCCGCCGAGAGGGTATGCACTCTCAAAACGAGTGACCCGACTAATACGCTATTACGCCCCTAAAGTGCTCAAATTTGCCCCCCAAAAAAGCACAAAACAACCCCAAAACAGCTCAAAACAACCAAAAAACAGCCAAATTCTGACAATTTCGGCTACTACGCGAACTTTTATGCGCATTATTACGGATTGAGCGACCCGACTGATACACGAGTGCATACCCCCTCGGGTGCCGCCGTCTCGGCAGGAGCAGTCCAGGGTTGAAGCGCTCGCAGTCTCCTCGGCAGCCGCGGCCCTACGGGGCGTCAAGGCTCTGCACCTGGCCGAACAGCTGGCAGCGCCGCTTGGACTGCGCGTCCCGGAAGTGCACCTCGAGGCGGCCCCTCCCTGGGTACGGGCTTGGCGGCCTCTCCCTGGGCGGCCCCCTGCGCCCAGCAGCGCGGCCCCCTGGCAGGCCCGCCACGCAGTCCGGCAGCTTCTCCATGGCGCCGCCCAGCGCGCCGACGTCCGCGTCGCCGTGGGCCAGCACGGAGTCGGGCCCCTTCACCGTGCAGGCCACCTCCACCTGCACGTCCTCCAGCGCCGCGCACACCGCCTGCTCCTCCTCGGCGGTGAGGCTCCCCGACGCGGCCATCGCGATGTCGCCCCCGTCCACGTAGCAGCCGTCCTCGCCGTCGTGGCCGTCGACGCACACCTGCAGGACAGCCCTGGACTTGTTAGAGCCCACTCTACTTTCTGAGTCATCACCGCACACATAATGTTGAGGGGGTCAGGGTGGGGGAAAACCGCACACCTGGGGAAAGGGGGGGTTATCGGACACCCTATTTATAGACTAGATTCACTTATAGTTTGAGATTAACTTATACTGTTAAGCGATAGTGCGGGTACCAATCACCAAAAGGGAGCACTTTTCAGTATCAAAATGTAACAGTGCAGACTTCAATAAGTGCACCGAGAGATTTATTTCACATAGGAACGAAAACTTGAGTGCCTGTGTTAAGGTTGGACGGATGAAACACCCCGAACGCCAAAGTTTGGGTTCCAGGCATCAAAATGTTCCGTTTCAGCTTTTAAAAGTTTGATGCCTCGAACCGAAAATTTGGTGCCTGTGTTCAGGTTGGACGGATGAAACACCTTTTGACTCCGGAGACCAAAGTTTTCGTTCCTGATGTGAAACAAGATTTATCAGTGTATGTGAGACTTTTCCCCGCTGCTGCGGTGTTAAATTCTTCCCCGCTCTGACACTATGTACTTTTATTGTCCATAACTATGGTTATATATGTGCATATGTAAGCTATGTACATTTTAATTCATAAATTGTGGAAAATGTTTTCATATTGTGCTGAGTATATCAATAAAATGAACAAATTTGAACCGAACTTCCGTATGCACAAATATCGCCATAGTTATAGACAAAAAGTACATGAGCATTAAGTGTGTTTGTGGCAAAAGACAACGAAGAATTCAGTAATTTTTTTTTTGCCATGATTCCCTGTACCCTAAAACCAAACATTTTCCGTACACAAACCGATGTGTTTGTAAGCTTGCGAAGAATGTAACTTGTTCGTATGCAAAGAACGCATCCGTATTGCAAACCTCTAGTTCGCAACTTGCAATCAAGAGCTTTGCAATTTGCAATCAACCTGTTTGTATTATAAACCCTTACAAACACATTGTTCGCAAAATTGCGAACTACCAGTTCGTAATACGAACAAGCCAAATTCTTTGCAAGCTGCAAACCAAATAGTTTGAAATGCAAACACATTCTTCGCAAGGTTTGGAGAGTGTAGCCTTCTTGTCAAATTCTCAACTCACACGTACCTTCAATTTTGAAGAACGCCTTCCTCCAAAAAGATTGCCGAAAATAGAGGCCATTTTGTCCCGCAGAGACATTCTGTTCCTGGCCTTTCTCTCTCCTCTTTTTTCCAGATGTCGTTTTTTTATGTGTTTTTTGAGAATGTACTCATTGATTTGGTTTTCCCCGCATTCACTGCAGAAGTATGTTTGCTTCATCTTGGCATCAAGTATTTGCCTGAGTACAGCTGGCATAATTTGCTTTGGCTCAGGTTTGAAACGCTGTCCAATCACTGCGTAAATGCCATCTGCCACTTCCACTGACGAACCGCAGGTACCATCATGTGTGTAAACATGTGGGGCAGTTGGTTCCGGTGCTGGTTTTTTTTGGGGGGTTTCACTGGAAGCTGCATAGGAAGGAAATGGAGTGGTTGAAGAATGTGGTATTCAGTTCTTAAAGTCATTTCAATAGGATATTCACGAATGAATGATACGTTACTTGAACTAGAGTTGGAACTGGAGCGATCCCAGTGAGAGCCAGACGGGTGGTACAAGGCACCGGCGGAGTCCAGGCTGCTAATACTGTCAGTGCGTGGCCGGCTGTACGAGCGGTACGGTTCCTCTTGCCTTCTCCTGTAGGTATCGGAGGTTGATTCGTGGACGCTTCCAGTCTCAAGGTTGTGCCCTTGCCCCCAACGATGGCGGTCTTCGCTCTGTTTATGGAACATGGTATTTAATTATAATAAGGTTGACATCTTTGAAGGTGAAGGGGACTGAAAATGTGAATCACCCTCGTATTCGAAGACTCTCGCAACGATTCCTGCCGAGCCGCGTTCCATTCTTGGTAAGCTGCCTCCCATGTTCCAGTGGCCATTTTTAGGCACACCCAATCTTGGGAGACCTGTAAGTCATTTGTGTATGTTACTTGACCAAAGAACGTGAACTGCAACTCACCTCCTCTGAAGTGGCGATTTATTTGGAGAAGTATACACTCCAAATCCAAAGGTGATACTTTTAGTACCCTTTTTTTTTGGCGATAGAATTGAGTATCGCCAACAAAAGGCCTTACCTAGAAATCTTGCCTTCAAAACGGCGGTGCACAAAAATATCACCAAAATTTGGCGATACTTCAGAGTATTGCCAAGATTTGATAATAAGTTTTGAACAACTCAAGGGGACTACTTCATTGTTCCTGCCAGATTTTGGCAATACTCCAAAGTATGATGTCCGGAACCCCCCCCCCCCACACACACACACACAAAATGAAAAAAAAAAGCCCTTTGCCCCTTGCTGAGGATGCCCGGACCACCAACCTAATATTTAAATAATGCTTTAAATAATGAGCACATTGTTATAATATATGCCAGGTTTAGGAATTTTCACTATTGAAACACAGAAATTCGCTTCACGAAACTTCACGTATTTATTGTGCGCTCATACACAAGAACAGAGTACAGTCACCCAGATTACTCCGCGTACCCGGGAGGTATTACATTATGAGAAATACTTCACTACACTCATCACTACGAGGGGGTTTGGTTCTGTATGAGAAATTGCCTTATTCCAACACACATTTATCTACTTATGCGAAAATTCGATTCTACTTATACGCGGCAAACTGCATTGATCCCAAGATTGAATTTATGCGTTATCCTGTCCCTTATTTATCACACATGCACAGGTTTCATCACATGTTTTCGGAATGCGTCACTTACAAAACGTTGGCCCGCGGCCGTATATGTGGTTATCACAAGCAGAATCCTTTTGTAGATGAATCGTGCCGAAATCATCCGCATGGCGACTTCATCTTTGCTTGACGTGAAATAATTGGCACAGAAGGTATCACTGAATAGTCACTATCCAAAACTACTGCGGTTGTCCGCCCAAATCTATAAACTCGCTGTCACATGAAATATAAAGAAAGCTAAGGAATGTTGCACACACGACGTGGCTGCCGGCAAGGGGAATACCAACGCGCGAACTTAGGAGTACGTGTAACCCTTCCGAGAGCTCCACGACGACTGAGGCTAATCCGGCGCCTGCAGCCGCTAGCGAGTGGACCCCCTACCCCTGTCCTCGGCATGGCGACTCACCGCCGGCCAATGGGAGCGACGGCTGATGACGTGAGCTTCGCATCTGAACGGCGCGGTTTGAAGTGCGTACGCGTTGGAGGCTCTCAGAGCCCATGAAACCGGAACCAAGGCCGTCGCGTTCCCGAACATAACACTCCCCTTGTCCCTGCACGCTGCACGTGATGTTAATCGGGCAAGGGGCACGGAACGTCCTTGGGGAGCCGCAGGCGGCATGCGACGCGATATGACCCTATGACTCAAAAGGATGCGCGGGTGTCTACCCGCGTTCGCGTCCCGAGGCACTCGAAATGCGGACGAAACTCGTAAGGTCTCAAAAATCAATACTTCCTTTGTATTCAAGGTCACTCTAAAATGCATTCCAGAATCCCTTGCCGATGATGTCCGGACCGCCAAGGTGTCCTCCTCAAAGATGGTGTCCGGTACCCCAAGGTGTCCCCCTCAAAGATGATGTCCGGTCCCCCCAGACGCCCGCCGCCCCTTGCTGAGGGTGTCCGGATCCCTGTCGCGTAGACACACTGGTCGTGGCAGCCCCCGCGCGCCGGGCGCGCTGCGGTGGAGCCTGGGTTCGGCAGTCGCGGTCAGGAAGCAGGTACGTGAGCGTCGAGGAGAGAGGGTCAGCCAGGCGGGAATTTCAAACGTGGGGCTACGACCACACAGTAAAAAGATCACTGTAAAATTACCACACCATCACCTCACACTAAATTACTATGCACTTTTTTGTGCGCAAGATTTGCACAAAATTGTGCATGCGTCTTGAAATGCACGAATTAGTGCGTAACTAAGCACGAAAGTGTGCGTTGTAGCGCATAAAATTCGTGCATATTGAAAAACATGCACAACTTTAAGCAAGGGTTATGCTCAAAAAAGTACATAGTAATTTAGTGCGGCTACAGCAATGTTGTTCAATTACAACAGTGCTGTTTGGTTCCTGAACGGGAAATCTATCTACAGACAACTCTTTTGTTTCATCACAACTTCCTTGTCTGGGAACTATAATGTTATCGTGATTTTAAAAACAGTCATGTTGTCGTTTATCAGATTTTCTGTTTGTGAACAACCTTTGTGCCATCTGAAAACAAATATTGTTGTCAGATTACAAGGATATTGTTAAATTGCAACACGATGAGACTGACACAAATGTGGCTGAGATACACTCTCAGACTCGTATCTACTTTTTTCTCTCAATTATTGACTTTTTATCCTTTGCTTACTGAGTTTTTTAAACAGCAATATTATGTAGTATTTCCTTTGTAACCATGTACAATATTGTTCACTATAAGGACTAAATTGTCATCAAGTAATGACTTTTTTTGAAGTCAATTTCGTATTGACTCTTTGTCAATAGCAAACTGACTTTAAGTCAATATAACGAACAAAATCTTACATCGATATTGAGGAAATAGTACGTTTTATTGCTGTTTAAAAAACTCTTTACCAAAGGATAAAAAGTCAATAACAGTCTGAGAGTGTATGATCGAACACTCCACGAAAGAACTGTTAAACTACAATCGAATCATCAGAAAACAGCACGAAGGGCTACAACATGTTTGTTACAAAACAAGATTGGTTGCTATCAAACTTAACAGCACCAGTGCTGTTAAATTACAACATTTTTAGCAGATGATTGTTCAAATCAGCTAGCTTTGACTCTCGAGCACAACGAAAAATCCAGCAGCATACCCATACTCTTAGCTCTATACAGGCGGAGGCTTGTCCCGGCGTCCCGGCGTTTAGCGGTTTTTGGCTTCAGCGGTCGAACGATCAATTTTACGCATACACAACCCTTATATTGTTTTAATCGTCTCCTTCCATTTATTGCAATGCACTTTTTAAATTTTCAAAATTCAAAATTTTCAAGTTGGTAGTCGTATTAGCGTGTTCCGGCCTTTTTCGCCGCTATCAGTCTTATTTGGTATCATTTTTCTCGTGGGAACGTGAGGATGCAGAATCCGGCATCCTTTCAACGATTTAACTGATACCCGCAAAAGTTCGCATTGGTACTAGGGCGGAACGGATGCGCGGCGTCTGGTTACAAGTGGCGCAGAGTGATAAGAGGAAGGTCTCTGCGGCGCAGGGTCGAGTGGACGCCGGGGCGAGTCTAGGGGCGTCTGGTTTCTGTCGGGCCTTCGCACCGCACCGATGGCCGGCCTAGTACCGAAAACCAATTTGACGGGTTTTAGGTATTCACGTGATTGGCCTTCATATTGTGCATCCTCGCGTTGAAACAAAGAAAATGATACCCAACACAAGTGGTATTGGGCATATCAATATCAGTGTACCTTCTCATACTGTATTCTTCATTTCGGTCTGGAAGACCCGGGGCAGTTTTCGGTCAATGTCAGTCGATCCAATTTTTTTAAATTTTTTTTTTTTTTAAATTTTTTTTTAACCGGCCGGCGTCGAGGCTGGTTCATCTCGAGTGCCCCTGCAAAGTTTCAACTCAACCCGACAACGCGTGTGGGCAAAATCGAGGTGTATGTGTCGCCGTGCGGAGGCCCCGTGAGCCTCCGATCCGCTCCGATCGCTGCCTCGGGCCAGCCTTTAGCGGCCCCTTCTGGCGCTGCGTTTCCGCGTACACACTAAATTCTTTTGTACAATTTTTGTACGTGCCCTCACACAATTTTGCGCATACGTGCTTTTCGTTCAACTTTGTACGAAATTTCGCACAAACTTGTGCGATTCTGCGTACAAGTTTGTAGGAAAAAGTTCGCATGTTGAAAATTGTGTGCGACGACGTACAAAATTGTACAAATACATTAAGTGTGTAGCGAATAAACTCACTATTCTCCATATACAGCTACGCATTTTATTGCTGCATATACAATTTTCTAGCATTACAACATATGTTTTTTTAAAAAGCTGCAATAATTGAAGTTAAGAGCGTTAACGGTTTTTTTTAACAGTGCAGTGTGTCTACACTACAGGATCAAATGTGTGCTTAGTACACAGCTGTGGGAGCGTACTCACAAGCACACATCTATAGACGTAAGCTTGGCAAGCACTCAGCTATAGGTGTATGCTTGGCCAAGCACACTTTTACACCACCCATTAAAAGGAAGGCTCCTACAGCTGTGTACCTGGCCAAGCATACACCTATAGCTGTGTACTTGCCAAGTAAACATCTATACCTGTGTACTTGCCAAGCATACATCTGCAGATGTGTGCTTGTAAGTACGTTCCCACAGCTGTGTACTAAGCACACATTTGATCTTGTAGTGTACACGACACCCCCAAAGTTGTCCGGTACCCCCTCTAATTCAAATTAATTTTTTACAGGGTAAGAGTCGTGCAATGCCATTGGTGTCGAATCAAAAATGTTACAAGAGAACATTGCAAATTGTTAGACAGCAAATTTGAGCCGTTTGGGAATCATGTGAAGGTCAAAAGTATAGTTTGCAAACTTACACACTAAAATCTTGTGGACATTTTAATGCATAATTATGCATGCACACAAACGTACGTAAGGTGTGTATAATATTATGCATCACTGTGTACATTTTATGCAAGAAGATGCACAAAATGTACACAATGATGCATAATATTATACACACCTTACGTACGTATCTATGCATGCATAACTATGCACAAAAAGTGCATAATTATGCATTAAAAAAGTCCACAAGAGTTTAGTGTGCAGGTACTGCAACAGTACAGAGGAGGGGCCGATTGCGGGTTGAAGTAGTTGAAGCTGTTTCACTCATAATTCTCAGATCTTTCCTGATGGATTTCGTATGTTTACGATTGGTAGTTTTGGCATCAGATGTACACTGCCATTCTTGGTGTTCCGAAACCGTACGCCCAGGGCGTATGCCACACACTAAATTACTATGTAGGTTTTTGTGCATACGTAACGTACGAAATTCAACATGCACTAGTTGCGCACAAAATTGTGCGCATTAACGCACAATTTTTTGCATACGCGCGCACTAAATCGTGCATTGTCACATACAAATTCGTGCGTTACAAAGTGCATGTTTAATTTCGTGCGCGGGCGCGCATAAAAACCTACATAGTAATTTAGTGTGCACAGAAAACGGAACGCCTTTAGGCACATCGAAACGATGTCCCAAACGCGTACCGTGGCTCAAGATTGTTCCGTGTGTGAACTAAATGATGGCGAGATAGAGCGAGCGCCTGCGAGCACGGCGGGTAGGCAGCCAGCCACGCAGCGGCGTATGGCGGGCGTGCCTACCTTCCACTTCGCAGGCGTTACGGAGGCAGGCCCGTGTTTCGCGGCGCTGGGCTGAGGTGCGCTGCTTCCACATGAGTGCCAGCGCCTCATAAGGCTTACCCCACACCGGAGACGCTGCTTTTCCACCGCAGTCATGTGGAAAGAACAAAAAAGGGGCAGTTTTCTGCCCAAAACATGCATTTTCACGGTCTTTTGTTTTAGAGTCAATTTTTAGCCAGCTTTTTTACTTTTGTTGTACTTCTGTTGTTAAATCTTTTTAATTGTTAAAAATTTATGAATAAAAGTTGTTTCAAAAATAAAAAAAAAAAAAACGATTTCACGAAATCCTGGTAGTCACGAAGTTAATTTTCATTTATGTTCTGGTTTAACAAAGATAGCTAAGGCTAGGACTGCGTTGTGTGTACACCCAGAGAAATGAATTCTAGATTCTTGATCCTTTCAAGAAATATTTCTTGATTCAAGACTTTTTTACTTGAGCCAAGAATTTTTTTCTTGAGCCAAGAATTTTTTTCTTGAATCAAGAAACATTTCTTGAAAGGATCAAGAATCTAGAATTCATTTCTCTGGGTGTAGTTCTGTTTATGTTTGTCAGACTATTATAAATAATTCTAGAACTTACGTAAAGACCAGCTGGGTATCAATTTGTGTCAAAAACAGACATTTAAGACAGTCTCATAATACCTGATGGACAATTTATTCACAGAAACGTGCAGTAAAATAGTCCAGTTCACCCAGTTCAGCCAGCTTTAAGGTTAGAAAAAAGCACAGCCCCCGTGTCCAGATCGTTTGTCTTAGATTCAGAAGTACCATCAAACCTCGCTACAAGGTGCAGCTACACGACCACTGTTTTCGAAAAGGGACTTATAGTCACACTGAAACTACGTTAGGGATAGTTTTTTCACAAATGCATTTGCACAGACACGCAGTTTAATGTCCTATTTCACTCCGATTCAAAGAGTTTAGAACATTTAGGGTTGGTATTTCTGAAAACAACAGGGCCTGCGCGCAGCGGCGCGGGACACTCTGGCCAACAATCACCGACCGACCGGCCGATCCAAATGGCCACGTTCGAAAACAACGTCTATACCATTGTTGGAGCTCTTCTAGCTGCAGTAAAAGACAATTTTGATTCGAACGCGCTTTTTCAAGGGAGCGAGCGTTTTTGGTGTAAGCTGTACAGAGGCGAAAAGGAGCGCTGCTATTGGTCGGATTCCATTTCCGGTGGCTCGGCTCCCCCCTCTCCCTCTGTTTTTCGCTGACGAGTCGAGTTTTGCCATGGTAACGGCGATTTCAACTCAAAATTTCTCAAAATTGGCCCTACACTTTTCAACCACATTTCACCACTGAAATCAGGGTACAAAGTTCTACCACTCTGCCAAATCTCATCAAAATCGTATAGAAAATTTCGGATTTGCATAAGGGGCCAGACTGACAATAAAAATAAAAAATACGATTTCAAGAAATCCTGGTAGTCACGAAGTTACTCTTATATTTATGTTCTGGTTTAACAAAGATAGCTAAGGCTAGGACTGCGTTGTGTGTAGTTCTGTTAACGTTTGTCAGACCATTATAAATAATACTAAAACTTACGTAAAGACCAGCTGCGTATCAATTTGTGTCAAAAACAGACATTTAAGACAGTCTCATAATACCTGAAGGACAAGTTATTCACAGAAACGTGCAGTAAAATAGTCCAATTCACCCAGCTTTAAGGTTAGAAAAAAAGCACAGCCCCGTGTCCAGATCGTTTGTCTTAGATTCAGAAGTACCATCAAACCTCGCTACAAGGTGCAGCTACACGCCCACTGTTTTCAAAAGGGACTTATAGTCACACTGAAACTACGTTAGGGATAGTTCTATCACAAATGCATTTGCACAGGCACGCAGTTTAATGTCCTATTTCACTCCGATTCGAAGAGTTTAGAACATTTAGTGTTGGTATTTCTGAAAACAACAGGGCCTGCGCGCAGCGGCGCGGGACACTCTGGCCAACAATCACCGACCGACCGGCCGATCCAAATGGCCACGTTCGAAAACATCGTCTTTACCATTGTTGGAGCTCTTCTAGCTGCAGTAAAAGACAATTTTGATTCGAACGCGCTTTTTTAAGGGGGCGAGCGTTTTTGGTTTAAGCTGTACAGAGGCGAAAAGGAGCGCTGCTATTGGTCGGATTCCATTTCCGGTGGCTCGGCTCCCCCCTCTCCCTGTGTTTTTCGCTGACGAGTCGAGTTTTGCCATGGTTACGGCGATTTCAACTCAAAATTTCTCAAAATTGGCCCTGCACTTTTCAACCAGATTTCACCACTGAAATCAGGGTACAAAGTTCTACCACTCTGCCAAGTCTCATCAGAATCGTATAGAGAATTTCGAAACTGCATAAGGGGCCAGACTGGAAATAAAAACTAAAAAAAAAAAAAAAAAAACCAACCCCGGTGAGGCTATAAGGCTACTTCGTGCCTAAAAAAAAAACCCAACCCCGGTGAGGCTATAAGGCTACTTCGTGCCTAAAAAAAAAAAAAAAAAAGCTGGAGCCGACAGGGACCGAGCAATATCGATTTAAACATTTTGACCAAAGTCACTTAAGTTATGTCAGAGATCACGAAAATCGTCAATAAAATCTAAACCATGCATTTTTCGCCCCCAATATTTTCGGGCTTTTATAAGGTCCATAAGGGGTACCTTTGACCCTTAAAGGCGACGAAATCGGCGATGGTCACGTTCCTCGATCGCTCTTCTTAAAAAAGTGCCTCTTTGTGTTTTTGGACACACACACAGTGGAAAAATCTTTTGACCCCACTAAGGAACTGGCTTCGGAAATCGCTCGGCCTTTAAATTAAACTACCACCATATTAGCTGTACAATTAACCTTTTTTTATTGTTTTTTTTTTTTTTTTTGACGTAACAAGGATTGAGTTGATTTGGAACACTAAAATAACATGAAATCTTATTGCATTTGATTTATTTGTGAAGAGTATTCACCGGCTCCTCAGGTCAAGGCAGTGTTCACGACTTAAAGGCCACGTAGCACTCCACGACGAGGCACGTGAAGGGGCTGCGCGACGTAGGCTGCCCCGCGGTCAGGCGGAAGCGCATCTCTCCGTACCTTCAAAATTTCTCTTTATTCATGCCAGTTCATTGTGTACATTCTGCTGTAGCCCAGCGGCATGGCCATTGAAGTGCGGCAGAAACTCCTTGAAGGAGACTACCTGGAGTAACTTGAGAGGACGAAGAGGTCGTGACCAGCCTTACGGCTTTTCTACTTTTGCTGACCAAGCCAACGAGTGGGCCGCTGCCCTGTTGGGTGTACAGTCCTGGAGTGGGACTCTAGTTGGGCGGACCGAACGCCTGCAACCAGCTAGGGTAGACCAGCCCGCATGGCAGCCGTACCCGACGGGTGGTCTACTCAATCTTCATAAGGGGCCCATAAGGTTGCCATTTGAGCCTTCTGAGGGAGTTGTAAAGGTCTTACAAAAAACTTATGGGGGCCTTGCAACGCAAACATAGTGAGCTAGAAAGGAACATACATTGGCATTATAGGTCAATCTTGGGACCACGCCTGGGATTTACAAGTTCCTTGTCAGGCAATGTGTCAGGGACTGTCAGGTGTTTACACGCCCTCATTTGGTTCCCATTAGTCTACACACTTAAACAGTTCTTACACACTGAAAAAAAACCTTGTACAAAATGTGTACAGAACATGTAAATTATGAATGCGGCCAAGTGCATATGGCCCGTATACTGCTGCCTTCTACGGTGACTTACAAGGGAGAAAATTTCGCGGGACTGCAGGATGGGCACGCTGGGGAAGACCCAAGGGACTGCCTCGTTCTTCAGCTCGTAGGACGACTGCACCGAACATCCACATGTGAACAACCTCGAACGAGGCGCAGAGTGGTGGGGATCCACAGGTGGCCATTATGAGAAATTACGTTTTCCATACACTCTCTTACACTGTCTTACAAAGAAATTTCCCATGATACGAAGGAAATGGCGCAAGCATAATACGAAGGTGGTTTACCTTCGTATTACAAATGTTTTTCTTTGTGTCTTACAATGAAAAAGCTAAAAATATTCGTATTACGAAGAAATGTTGCTTCGTATTATGCTTGCGCCGGATTCACTGTAACATACGAATAACATAGGTCAAATTTCATTGTAAGACATTTAGAGTGTACCCTGCGCACTGCAGACAAAGCTACATACACAACTGCAGACACTACTGCAGACGCTGGTGGTTATGCAATCGTGTCTGCACTTGAATTACCTGTATTTTTATTTACCTTAATTTCTCTAATTACCAACTGCATCGCTCTTTTCAAGGGTGACCGAGTGACGCTTGCTCAAAGCCGACCGCAGATTTGAATGCGTCAGCTCAACATTACCCAGCGCTCAAAAATTTAGTTTTTAAAATCACGCGTTCAGCTCAATATCCTGCGCATTGCGTGAGACTAGCGTAAGGGCCAGCCGGAGCGGGCTGTCGGGAGCGCCTGACAGGTAGGCATCCCATCGTACCCCGCCACCCACTGTCCCCGTTACTTATGCGATTTCGGTGTTTTTCGTGAAGTGACTCTGCTCGTTCATCACGTTAAATTTCTCTCCGTAGTTGCAGCTTTGCACACGCTTACAGGAGGCTTTGACACCATACCTTACGAGGTTTCATAAAAATCGGATATAAACTGTCGTTTTTGAGGGCGTTTTGAAAAAGTGTCCCCTGGATTTTGTCCGTGAGTGTAATAATCAAACAGCACATTGCAGATGACAAAACGTCATGTTCATCACCTATCGGGCTGCAAATACAGGCCTCTTAGAACCACAGAGGCAATGGCGCCTGTCCGAGGTAAGAAGGGAGAAAGGGATGTTTTTCAAATTGCCACCCTCAAGCTGTTAAGTGCTCTACAAACTGAAGTGTGTACTCAGTATGCATCTACAGATGCATACCTACAAGTACACAACTACAGATGCATCCTTGGCTGAGTACACATCTACAAATGCATACTTGGCTGAGTACACACCTACAGGTGAATACGTTGTAGGTGGGGATTTAGCCAAGAATGCATCTGCAGATGTATACTCAGCTAAGTATGCATCTGTAGATGTGTACTCAGCTAGGTATGCATCTCTAGATGTGTACTTGTTGATACGCATCTGTAGATGCATACTGAGTACACACTTCGGTTTGTGGAGTGGTGAGGCGGACGGAACTTCTTTTCTTCAACGCCACTGGGAAAACTGGCTTTGCTATTGCTCGGCCAATTATTCTCTTGATATGGGTGTGCCCCTTGATTTGATTTTGATAAAAGATACCTTTTGGAAATTTTATTGTGACAAAATAGTGACCCTGGTAGACACAACCCTCATATAAGTGAATCGGTTTCGTTGTTTCATTACTCGACTAAGTTTCGTTGGCACCATTCGACGGCAGAGTGTTGGACTATCTCTAAGGCATAGTTGTAGATATTTGGAGGTATTACTTGAGCGTTGTGTTCGATCTTCGCTCTGATTGAGTCAAATAATGACTGACGATAATCCATTAACCGTTTTTTCAGTCCTAACTGATCGAAGACCTCCCGCACAGCATCAACTTTAGACTGGTCGTCAAAACCGTAGTTTTCCTACAAGAAGAGCAAAATTTAAACAATACAATGGATAGAACAGTTAAGATTTTTCGGTATGCGTGACGAGGAATATCCGACCATTTCACACCTGAACACTGAGAATGAAATTCTTGATCAAATCCGATTTTGGGCAAGGTATACTTTATCACCCGAATTTCAGTGACATTCATTTCATCGCCCAAATTTGGGCATTGAACGGTGTACCACCTACCTTTTTAGCTACATATCCCAACTTTGGATAAGAAATCCTTCCTCACCAAAATTTAGGTGATATAATGATTCTCACTCAATTTTGGGTGATAAAGAATGCCTCGCCCAAAATTTTAGTCTTGCACTCTCAGTCTCAGATGGACTTTTTTGCCTCTTGCTTATGGAGCTTTTTGAGCAAACGTAAATTGTACTATTTTCTCTTTAGCTATGCACAATTTTGGTCGTTTTTAAGATGAAATCGTCAATAGATCATTTACAAATCAAAAAGTGCATTGCATTGCAAAGTGAGGTTTAATGGACTAAATGCCCTATATAATGGAGAAAAACGTGCAAAGATAAATAGAAAATAGTACATATTACGTTTGCACAAAAAACTTTTTGGCATACGAGTCAGAGAGTGTCATTATGACTCTTTCATTCTCAGTGAACATTGATCGAAAAATGTATATTATGACGCAAGCTTACGTTGAGAATCTGTTTCTGTTCCGCGTTGGCTATTTTCTTGGCCTCTAGAATCATCCAAGTGCAAGAACCGTTTCTGATGTCATTGCTCATGTCACTCTTGTCAGAGCCGAAGCAATCGTTGTAGTCGTCCTGGAAAGAGAGCAACCAGTGCATGCATTTACCCACTGAAGAAACTGTACCAGCTGTAGCTACCGATAGCGGGTCATTTTATTACCAATATGTGAAGGATCACACTTAAGTCAACGGCAATGTCTCGAGCTGCTGCGAAGGCATTAGGGTCTCGGACGCCTCTCTGGAAATTAAGAACAGGAGAAAGAAAAACGAGATTTAGAGGTAACTTTTCCTGAACACACAACTATGTTATTTAACGAATGCGGCGTCATGTTCGTAAGCACGTGAACTTCGTGGCGTTCGTTTGAGTATGATGTTACATTTGTCTGAATGTTGATGCAAGTTCAAACGAATGTGACATCCGTTTAAAACGGCCGTGCCTTGTTCCAACAAATGTGACATCGTACCGAAATGAACGTGACATAATTCACATTTAACCGAATAAGGAGTCACATTTGTTAAACAGTGAAGGTCCACGTCTTTAGGCTTTTGCCTTCGTTTGGGGCAACAACGTTAACAAATGGTCCGTGTGCTTCAACAGGTGACCAAAAATTAAGATAAATTCAGGGAACGCCCTAAAAGGAGAACGCAAGTACAGCAAACTTTGAACGAAAAAAGACAATAACTTCTGATGAGTACATTTCACAGAAAAGATGGTTCTACGCGTAGCGTAATCATCCACAATTGGCACCACTGGCATTGCCGTTCGGCATCATTATTACACAAACCCACTGAGTAAGAGCTTTCCTTGAAGCTACAGAAGATTTAAAGGGCGTATAAATTGCGGGCGTTTCAAATGCAGTGGTGGTGAGCGCACTTTGAAACTGGAACGAATCCGGGCACATGCAAGTGCAGTGGGAAACGAAATCAAAATGACAAATTTCCAAGTTGGACGATTTTCAGCCTGAACACAAAAGTGCACTCAAGTAAGGTTACCCCTTTATAGACATGTGAACAAATCAAATTTAATTTTTATTCGGATTGAATATGCCCTTTTCTGTTTCGGAGGTATTTGTAACATGCGATTTGAGATTGAAATGACCCACCACAAGCAGGGCTGCCGCAACGGGGTTGTAGAACTCATTTAGTGAGGTCTTGAGCCTGGCTGCCATCTCGTACCGCTCGGAGGAGAAATCTTCAAGCATGGCTCTGCCGGACTTGGAGATGTGGCTGTCATGGTTCTGCCCCAGATAAACGCCGAACATCCCCTTAACCAAACAGCAAGAAGAGGGATGTAATTCGTGCATTGTGGAAGGAAGACAAAAGTGAGAGCGTATCGTTGTCGCAGTCTACTGCACTTGCGATGAAGTACACACATCCAAGAACAGGTTCACCAGTTCTTCGTAACACGGCGAACCCCCAAACTGTTGCCGCAGCAATTGAAAGACAACCTTCTCCACCAAGATGCCATCGAAGACGGAGGCAAGGCCCACATCTGGAAGGTTGTGCCAGGTAGGCTTGTCCCATCGCACCGCACCGCCGTCAACCAGGTCGTCCACAATATTGAGTGACGCGTTAATCTGCCGCAAGATAATAAAGGCTTTGAAAAGTTATCAATCCGCATGGATCTTTCTTCCACGCTTTACTTAAGGGAGAGTGGGGCTGTTAAGGGAAGGTGGGGCACAATGGGACACTTTTCTTTAATTTGACGTGGGCAACGGAGAATTTGACTAACAATGCCCCAAACCGTCTAGAACGATGCTAAATTATGTCATCTTTTTTAAGGCAGGGTGTTTTCAATGATTTATTGATTTCATTCAGGTTATTTTTTATTTTTTCCTAAACATTGCATTCGTCCCATTGTTCCCCGGTCTGGGGAGACACTGGGACACTGCGTATTTTCATTGGAACGATGGGTTTTGCGAGCTAAAAACCTTGACAGACTTTAAGTACGGTGTTTATAGACTCTTAAGACTAACTTGCAGAGGTATTTTGCGTAGCAGAAATGCAGAAAACTCAACATAACCCAATGTTTGTTGTCATCATTTCAGTATAGTTTCAACCATGTCATAATAAAAATAACTTTAGCTTCATGTTTTATTTACACGAACAAAAAAATCAAAAGTGAGACATTAAAATTGTAAAATAATGGGTGTTGTTCGAATAAAAATTGGCCTGCACCGGTTACGAAGGAATTGGGGCATGATGAGACAGTCAGCGGACTGTCCCATTGTGCCCCAACCGGGTTAGTCCCGTGTACCGAACGACACATCAAACCTGCCGCGGTCCGGCAACATGACCACTCATCCGACAGCGGGGCGACACGAGTCACCGACGCGCGAAGGATCAAGGAACAGGCCCGTGTCTCAAACTAATCTACACCAATTACCTACGGAGCTATGGGTAATAATAAATCGAGTGCCAATGCCACTTTCACATTTTGTTGTTAGTGGTTGTACATTATGTTGACACCTGCCATGGCGGTAGAGAGAGGACTGGGGTCACCGCCTAGTGGCAACGTCTCCACTACTCCTGGGCTACTTTATCTCGTTATTACCCGATCCCAGGGCAAGCGGAAGTTGTCGAATTTGAGTTGTCCCATTGTGCCCCGTGCCCCACCTTCCCTTACTGACACTTGAAAATTCTCATAGATTCCGTCATGCCCCTTGCCTCGATGTCCCGTTGCACATACACTGCAAAGCTAGTGGTAAGTTTGCTTGCCACAAATTTGGCAAGCTGTTTTGAATGCCAAAATTTGGCAAGCTTTGACCTGGAATATTCAGAAGATTGCCTAATTTTGGCAAACTGGTGAGTATTTTCGGGCCAAGCTTTGCCAATTTTTGGCATTCAAAACGGCTTGCCGATTCTGTGGCAAGCAAACTTACCACTGGATTTGCAGTGTAGATAGTCCATGTGTATCATAGTTTGACTGCAAAATAAAATTTGGAGTTTAAAGGAAAAAGGTACCATCTAATTAAGGCCATAAAGTTTGATACCCTCCAAGATGGCCTAAAACCTGAAACTCGTCTTTGGTTCTGGAAAACCTACAACTTTGCCCATGTACGGGCTTTGTTAAAAACGATCATTAGTATTAATTACTCAATGATTTTACTTTATTATCGCAACAAAAGATTTAAAGAATAATAATTTGACTTTACACTGCACTTGATCAAATGAAAAATGGGGCACTTACTGACAAAGCCATATAAATTTCGACGCAGAACAAAACTTGGTCATGTTTAAGTGCAAATTTAAGTTTGAAACATCCAATTAAAACTTTGAGAAGCATTCATACTGATACCGGGCGTATAAACTTGGTAAAAAACATAAAACTTTGAAAACGTTTCAAACCGTACAAGGAGTTACTCCGCGTCAAAAATCGCATTTGATGGTATCAGAACTGGCCATGGTGATGGCCTATGCCTAAAGGAAACACAATTCAACATAGAAATTTAACCTACGTCGATTTAAAGCGAGTGTCAGTAACTGCTCCGGGATAGGGCACTTCCTGACTATTGCAAGCCTTTTTTAGACCGCATATCTATGGTATATAAGGAGCTTGAAACTTTGCGGGAACATTCCTGCGTTCCGTAGTTCCTAGCACGGGGTCGTAGCCGTTAAAAGAAAGAAAAAAGTTTCGTATTCTCGCTTTTGTTTGGGAAGGGGGGGGGGGCTTTTTGTCTTACCTGCTCGAAGCTATGAATGTCAGGAAAGAAACGATCAAGCATGCACATCAATAGATAAGACTCTCATGAAATGAATTAAAAATAGCATAATCCTTTAGCCTGTCTCTTGGGCGCATTCACAACCTACCAGCTCGAAGCACCACGCCAGATACTTGGCCTTGTGCATCTCTTGGGGTGGAACAGCATCGCGCGTCATTCCAGACAACTCCCGCATGGCGTTGAGGTTGACAAGGGGAGCAGGCCACCTCACGCGGTCAGCGTTGTACTGCAGCACCTGCACCAACAGCAAGAGTCGGAAGAATGAACAACATGCTCTTTGAATGGTCCTGTCCACTAAGAACCGAAATGTACACTCTCAGACTCGTTTTAACTTTATATCTCTTGCTAGAAAGTTTTTTGTGCTAACGTAATAAGCACCATTTTCTCTTTAGCTTGGCACGTTTTTGTTCATAATATAGAGTATTTAGTCTATTTAACCTGACGTTTTGTCAATTGTTATGTTCTTTTTGGTTTCTACATGATCTTATTAACAATTTCATCTTAAAAACGATCGAAATTGTGCATAGCTACACTACAAACCTAACTGTCTACTTCGCACACTCTCAGACTGTAATAGACTTTTTGTCCTTTGGTAAAGAGTTTTTTAAACAGCAATAAAACGTACTATTTCCTTAATATCTATGTAAGATTTTGTTCGTTATATTGACTTAAAGTCAGTTTGCTATTGACAAAGAGTCAATACGCAATTGACTTCAAAAATAGCCCTTAATTGATGACAATTTAGTCTTTATAGTGAACAATATTGTACATGGTCACAGAGGAAATACTACATATTATTGCTGTTTAAAAAACTAAATAAGCAAAGGATGAAAAGTCAATAATTGAGAGAAAAAAGTCGATACGAGTCTGAGAGTGCACGCACTTACAAATGCATGCTTGCAAGTACACACTTACAAATGCATGCTTGGCAAGTGCACACTTACGAATGCATGTGCGCAGCATGGAGTCATAGGAGGAGACTGAGTCACCATGACCACCCCCCTCAATCTTTGGAACCATGCGACCGACGGCAATCGGTCGACCGGATTGTCGAGAGAATCGGTTCCTAACTATTTTGAACCATAGCCACTGAGAATGAAAGAGTCTTGATCAATACCCATTTTTGGGTGAGGAAGTTTCCTCGCCCAAATTTGGGTGAGGAAGGGGTATCGGCTACCTATATGGCTACATAGTATTCTCACCCAAATTTGGGTGAGGAAACCTTCCTCACCCAAATTTGGGTGATAAAGAATTCCTCACCCTAAATTTTAGTCATGATCATGACTCTTTCATTCTCAGTGAGCCCTAACCCGTAACGTGGAAAGAAGAATCACAGCAGCCCGTCAAAATTTTCGTACCGGCGTTCTAGCCAAAGTGGGCACATTACAAATGTGAGATGATTTTTTGGGTCATCACATCTGAGAAAGATATGGTAAATTTATTTCGCTCCTCTGAAAGTGTCGGATGTCAGGCATAATATCCGACATCACATTTTGCTCAGAAAGCCCTTAGGTCGTAACGTGCGTCTTAGGGCACCATAACCACTTTCCTAGGGGGTAGCATGACCAAACATATTAAAGTGTTTTTTCTCAGTTTTTTAGCCACACTGAAATTAAAAAGATGAGCCATCGGACTAATTTTTGGCAATACAAAACGTATGACCGATACACGGCCCCTCCGGGAATGAGTCTGAAGGGCCCCACCACCACTGTATCAAAATGAAACTTCCATAGTAGGTTAAGCGTCGGTTTAGATTTTGCAATGATTTGATAGAATCGTGTAGTAAAACGTTACGGGGGTGATGTGAGATGTAAGAAATAGAAAAATCTCAAAGAGCGAGCGAAGCGAGCTTCACGCCCACGCCTCGACTTTATGGCTTGTCCCATGGATGCCACTATAAACGAATAAAACTGATTCAACAATTGACAGGTCTTGAAAATTAGCTTGATCCCAGGACCTATCCATGAGTTTGAGGCTGAAAATAGTTCATTCTCGACGTTACTTTCGTCCACGGTGTACAATATGATCGATAGTGGGAGCTAAGCGAGCAAGAAGCCAAGGCTCTCCGTTGCTTTTAGCTTGTTCAAATGACTGATTTCGTACTTTTGTGGCGGTCCTAACCGCCACCTTGGCATTGGGGGCCTGCAGTCAGGGTCTTTGGGGCCCCGGGCGGGCTGGGGCCCATCCAGGAATCCCCGGACCGAAAGACGGTTATACACAAATGTATGACCGAAAAAAGGTCAGACATTACCACGACCACTTGGCACTTTTTTTTTTCGAGTGCTCTGTGTAGCAGTTGTCTGTGGCAAACACGTTCCGATGGGTCGAGAGAGGTCCAAAGAATCCCCTCATGCTGGAAACTCAACTTTTCGAACGACATGGCGTGGTTGGGGAGCGTGGGACGAAAAAAAGTAGTCATGGTGCCACAGCCTCCCTCATTAGCTGGAGGCATCTTCGAAGCTGCCACCACCAAAGGCTTTCGGCAGTTGTTTTTAGTGTGATGAAATGTAAATAACAAAGGAATTAGACAGGAAAAAATAATTTGAGTCAGATTTGGGTTATTATTCCCGCCCCCATGAATTTCTGGAATACAGCAAGTTTTTCAAAAGCTAGGCATTTTTGGATACAATTAAGCGTGAAAGCATAATCATAGAATTGGAATAAAGTGGGGGGGGGGGACGACAATTTTTCTCGCGAGCATGTCTACCTTTACGAGCCACGTCGATTCGCTTGGGATCCGATATGGTCGAGCTGCGTTCCTTGTGGCATCCAGGATGAACGGGAAGAAGTCGTTCAGCTCACGGACATCATCCTCTATTGAGACTGCAGTGCGGGAAGTACGTCCGGATCTGGGAGACGTCAAGAACGGTAAGTTCAAAGAAGGACAAAGGACTACTTTGAGCAGACGGCTGCAGCCCTACAGGAATCGGCCGAGTTGTCTGCAGGGGCGTCTGCCTCGGGGGAGGTTCTCTCTTTCAAAGTGAACCCCACCCACATCCACATCGGAGGAAATCGGTAAAGGATCACTCTCAAACTCGTACTGATTTTTTTGTTTGATAACGTGTTGACGTTTGTGCACATAAATTAGCTTAACATTTTTATTCGTAACAGTAACATTAATATCAATTTTGCCTTGACAAATCTGTAAAGCTTCTTAACGAAATCCTATCAGTGTGCACAAAAGTCAATGATTATTAATAAAATGTCTATTGCAGGATGATAGTGATTGAAATGGGTGGGGGCAGTGATTGTTCGATCCTGTTTGCTGCCACTGCTGTACCCGATCAAGGGCCTCCCCCCCCCCTCCCTCGGGCAGCAATTAAGCCTTACCTACCATGCACTGGCCTAACGTTGCCAGGTCTAGGCCAACCTTAAAGTAGTCAGCTTTAGAGCGTCCCTGCGCCCGGACATGGACAGGCCCGCCTGCGTGGCTGCGAGCGTGAAATCAGCATTTTGTTTTGGGCTTGGTCTCGGGCGGTCTTGGGGTTTGGGCCGACCAGATACTCTTCCTCCCTGTTAGGGGCCGTACCCATACTACGTGACCATTTTGGGGGGAGGGGGGAGTTTAGCCAAATACCACGCCCTATCTTAATTACATAGGAAGGTTAGGTTATCCCGGTCACTATGAGGGGGAGGGGGTCAAAAAGTGGCCTAAAATCGGTCACGTAGTATGGGTACGACCCCTTAGGTTATTTTAAAGAGGCTAAGATTTTCACGATTCCTGGATACTCACGAAATCCAGCGCTTCTGTGGAGACAGCCTAAAGGGAAACCTCATAAAGGTTCGTGGTCCAAGCATTTTGGCCACCTCTTCTAGAACACACCTCACGATGGTTAGACAAATCAATGAATCCCTAGTGAGGATTGACTTCCGTGAACGTTCCCTTCGAAGTGGCTTCTGCAGGACGCGGCTGGCGGTTGTGAATAAACGCCTGTTGACGGCGAACGTACCCGAACAGTGTTAAATACATGCATGGCCATGGACGCAGCTCACAGTGTGGCTCTAATAGACACTTTCACTCGTCGCCGCGTGAATAACAAATGGGATTTAAAATCAGCACGCCATCCATCCGCCGCTGCTCTTAAAGCCAGGGACAGGTAAAAAATGACGATATCCCAGTCCAAAAAAAACCATGGGTCATCCCATGAGCCATGGAGCTCTTTTTTGGGACTTGGATTCTGTGAAATTTCAGTTAAAAATTTCGCATGGTGTTTTGTCTGTGATGGAAACTTAAATCGGTGCCTTACGATTGTTCATAGGGCTACGACAAACAAGAATTACGGACGATAAGGTCAATTTACCATTCTGGCTGGAGCACTTATCAACTTTTTAACAAACGCTTGAAAAATAATTCAAATGGCTGCGTCTCAGGAACCAGTTGATATTATGGGATGGGGTTTTGGAAAAAAAAAAAATATATATATATATGACGGGTAAGATTCTGACAAAAAATCAGAGTATCTGCAGCGGTTTCAAATATCATTTTTTTCACCTGCCTCTGTAACTATGTTCAGACCTCCCGTGACATATTTTGGGTCCGAGCACATTTGAGCGAAGGTCCATGGACATCCAAGCAACCGAGCAAGTACCGAGCAACTCCGAGCAAGACCGAGCAAATGTCCCACCGAGCAACGCAGCCGAGCAACGGCACCAGTCCACTCTAAGTAGCCTTCCCTGGGCCAGAAAATTAAATATTTTTGGAAACGGGAGATCATGCCCTGTAAGAAAAATGTACGGTTTTCGCCGTTAATTCATTAACAGGATTTGCCGTACTTAGAATTACGGTGTTTACCGTACCTAGAACTACAGCGTTTACCGTACTTGTAAGTACGGCGTTTACCGTACTCGTAAGTACGGCGTTTACTCCAGAAATTCAAGAGAGTGCATGGCATGCTGCACCTGGGAGTAAACCTCAAAGCACGCTCCAGCGTGGAGAGTGCCTGGCCTGCAAGCATGCTCTACCCTAGAGCATGCATGACAAGCATGCTCCACGGTGCAGCATGCTTGCAAGCACTCTCTAGGATCACCCTAAATGTTTTTGTACAAATTTTGTACGAGACATTACAGTTTTTTGTGCAGATGAACTTTTCGTACAATTTTGTACGATATTTTGTACAAAAACGGGGAAATTTGTGCAGATTTTCGTACAAAAATTGTACGAAAAGTTCATCTGCACAAAAAACTGTGATGTCTCGTACAAAATTGTACAAAGGATTTAGTGTGATGAAGCATGTTATTTCCTTGATGTGAAGCCTTTTAAAAGCACACTCCATCCAAGAGAGTGCTTGCAAGCATGCTTCACCGTGGAGCATGCTTGGCATGCATGCTCCAGGGTAGAGCATGCTTGCAAGCACTCTCCACAATAAGACTGCCAAATAGTGACAGCGTCTGAACTGCCAGTAATAGTCCGCATAAAAGGACTCGATTAAACTAGCTTTGGTCAAAGGCGCGACCTATGGTCAGTCGCACTGGTGCACGACACTCATCACGGAACTCGCGTTCCCATCACCTAGCGCTCCGCCCCCCTCCCATCAGTACGGTAGCTCCGTGCCTAGAGGCTGGATAAGAAGTCGGGTTCGCGGGTTCAACTCCCCGCAGCGCAACCAGTTTCTCCTGACATAGTGTCTTTCGATACTATTGTACTGCCATGAGATGGACTGTGGGACACTTAGGACCCCAGGAAAGGGAGCGACCTATAATTTTCTCAACACGTCCGCACACATTCATCAGTAAGTGCCACTCGATCGCAGAGAGCCGAGTGGGTGAGTTGGTAGAGTGACGGGTCTACAACACCGATGTCCGTGGTTCGATTACTCATTTTGCTTGCATTTTTAATCGTTTTACGTTTATGTGTCAGGACTAAACAGCCAATCGTCAAATCTGATTGCATTCAGTCACAGTCATCAAACATGATTTGGTTGTGATTTTTTTTTTCTCGACTGTGTACAAACTTGTTTTTTTTTTTTTTTTTTTTTTTTTTTTTTTTTTTTTAGTTAAGGCACCTTTGCCAAAGACATCGCCCCTATTTATTTGTCTCTGTTAAACTTTATATTCTGGGCATTTAAGCATTGTAGTTGTGTTAAGTTTCTAAGGTTTTTTTTCCTGTAGTTATGTTAAGTATTGAGTGTGCAGGCCTTAGTTTTCAATTTCCCTCCATCCCTTTCAGTGACTGATTTTATGTTTGTGTATGTTCGTCATTCGTCATAAGACTGATACCTTTTTTAATGTTAATGTGTACGTAGATTATCTCAGGGTGTTGTAATAATCGAATCTTGTAAACTACTTCCGGTCTATTCTCTGCTGTCGATTATATCGAACCATTCTTTCCCATGTATCTGAAACTATAAAAGCAGCTGTCTCCGAATAAATCGTTCTCACTCTTGTCCTGGACTTCTGCCTCGTTATCCCATCAGCTGATTCTGGCATCGCTCGAACACATACCAGTCATGGCATGTACCTACATCAATCAACGTACTTAAAGAATGTGTTTCACCGGTTTCGAATGTAAAATTGTAGACCCATGTCTGTTCCCATTGAGAAAAACCCAGACGGATGTGCCAGGAGTATGTATGATTAAAACAAAACCCTATCGGCAACTTCTGTGTAGTCTCATGTTTGCAATGTTGGGAACCAGATCAGACGTGAGCTTTGCTCTAAATGTGTTTAGTAGATTCCAAAATAATGCTACAAACAAACGAGGGGGAAATCACTCTTAAAACCTGTGACCCGACTATTACGTCTATAACGCTCTATTACGCCTCAAAATTTTAGGAATTTAGCCGAAAACAGACCAAAAAAACCCTAAAATAGTTCAAATTTGAAACATTTCGGCTATTACGCTACTATTACGCACACTATTACGCGTGCTATTACGGACAGAGTGACCCGACTATTACGCGAGTGCTTTCCCCCTCGCAAACAAACACTGGCATGGTTTACATAATGTAGTCAGATATGTAAAGGGGACCCTAAATCAGAAACTATTCTTTCCAAAGGGTAGTGCATGACCATTAACTGCCCACGATGATGCTGATTGGGCTGGAGATTCCAGTGATAGAATTTCCACATCAGGTGTTCGGTGGAGCTGTGAGCTGTGAGTTGGTGCACTCGTAAGGAGAAGACTGTAGCAATATCGTATTGTGAAGCAGAGCTTACTTGTCTTGTCCTATGTATTATGGATCAAGAAGCTGCTGCCTGATATGTTAATCACTCTTCCCGAAGCAATTGTTATTTATGAGGACTATCAGTCAACATTGGCTGTTGCCACTCTGCAAACTCTACGCAGAGTAAAGCATCTTGAAGTTAAATTCTAACCAAGAATCCTATGCTCCTCGAGGAACTTGCCGAGCTGCCAGACAGGTGGCTGCCACTGTAGGCAGCGAAGTGGGGCTAGTATTGAATAAAATTAACGACCGCTGGGACTGTACAGGTACCGCGTTACCAAGGGCGGAGGCGGAGAGGACTTCGTGCTCTACGATTCTTATGATGGCCTTGACCATGACGAGGATGAGGAGGCCAGAAGAAACAGAGTGGTAGTCTTTGCAACGAGAGGGAATGTGGAGATCCTCATGAAGAGTACCATGTGGTTCCTGGACGGCACATTTAGAACTGCATCACACATTTTCACTCAGATATTTTCCATTCTTGGGCTTGTTAAGAGGCCTGGGGACACGGTTGACGACAACGAGGTGGAGATGGCTGTTCCCCTTGTGCTTGCCCTGCTCCCCACTAAGACAGAGAACCACTACTTCCAAGTTCTCCAGGCGGTCCAGAGCGCCGCAGCCAGATTTAGAGCCACAGGAACTGGCCCTACGCACCTGATGACAGATTTCGAGATGGGAATAATCAATGCAGTCCAAAGGGTGTTTCCAGACGCAGAATCGACGTGCTGCTTTTTCCACCTGAGCCACCCGAGTAAAAATAGAAGGCTGCAGAAAGGCTGACGTATGGCTGTATCGACGGTTATTTGGCTGTATGCATGGCTGCAGTGGCTGTGTTGCAGCCATGTCGCAGCCACAGGGCCGCCGCGGACTTGCAGCCACGCACGCTGCAGTGACTGGCTGTCTCACAGAGTATTTCGGCTGTGGAACGCTGATGGAGCTGCTCACAGCAGCATATTGGCTGAGAGAAGTAGCCTTGAGTGACTGTCATGTATACACTAAATCTTATGTACAATTTTGTACGAGACATCACAGTTTTTTGTGTAGATGAACTTTTCGTACAATTTTTGTACGAAAATCTGCACAAATTTCCCTGTTTTTGTACAAAATATCGTACAAAATTGTACGAAAAGTTCATCTGCACAAAAAACTGTAATGTCTCGTACAAAATTTGTACAAAAACATTTAGGGTGTACAGCCAGGTAAGCTGCAATGGCTGTAGGCTGTACATCGGAGCGTGTTGGCTGCCGGCGGCAGCCAGACCTCGGCTGGACTCTGCAGCCATTTAGCTCCGATGGCTGTGGGCTGTACATCGGAGCGTGTTGGCTGCTGGCGGCAGCCAGGCGTTGACTAGCGGCTACTTTTTGATTTCTACATAATCTATTGACAATTTCATCTTAAAAACGATCAATATTGTGCATAGCTAAAGAGAAAATAGTACAATTTTCGTTTGCTCAAAAAGCTCCATAAGCCAGAGACATAAAAGTCCGTATGAGACTGAGAGTGCAAAAACGCTCGCTCCCCTGAAAAAGCGCTTTCGAATCAAAATTGTCTTTTACTACAGCTAGAAGAGCTCCAACAATAGCACAGACATTGTTTTCGAACGTGGCCATTTGGATCGGCTGGTCGGACGGTGATTGTTGGCCAGTGTCCCGCGCCGCTGCGCGCAGGCCCTGTTGTTTTCAGAAATACTAACCCTAAATGTTCCAAACTCTTTGAATCGGAGTGAAATAGGACATTAAATTGCGTGCCTGTGCAAATGCATTTGTGAAAAAACTATTCCTAACGTAGTTTGAGTGTGACTAAATGTCCCTTTTCGAAAAGAGTGGGCGTGTGGTTGCACCTTGTAGCGAGGTTTGATGGTACTTCTGAATCTAAGACGAAACGATCTGGACACGGGGGCTGTGCTTTTTTCTAACCTTTAAGCTGGGTGAACTGGACTATTTTACTGCTCGTTTCTGTGAATATTTTGTTCTTCAGGTATTATGAGACTGTCTTAAATGTCTCTTTTTGACACAAATTGATACGCAGCTGGTCTTAACGTAAGTTTTAGTATTATTTATAATGGTCTGACAAACATAAACAGAACTACACACAACGCAGTCCTAGCCTTAGCTATCTTTGTTAAACCAGATCATAAATATAAAATTAACTTCGTGACTACCAGGATTTCTTGAAATCGTTTTTTTTTTTTTTTTTTTTTGGCTGCTTGTTTAGCCTCATTTTCCGTTCAATGGACAGTATTTACATAGTTCTTTTATATTCTGTCGTCTGTGTTTTAATGGTGTTTTTCTCCCCTCAATACATACATTCATCACCTTAAACCAGATAAAATAATTTGTACAGATGGAAATCGTGAAATTCCGTGTAATCCGAGAGGTAAAGCCAGAAATTAGCAGATTGTGGGGGTGAAGTCCGGCGAAAACTCTATCTTTCGGAAACCCTGGTAAAACTAAAGCGTAGTGTTACCCTCTGTTTTCAAGCGTAATCAGTTTACGCTTGAAATCAAGCGTAACAGGCTCATTCGCCAAGATTTCCCCTATCTAAATGCGTGGGGGAATTTCCAGAGTATGCTTCATTTCAAGCGTAACGCCTTCAAGCGTAAGTCTATGCTTGACTCAAGCATAGTTACGCTTTAGTTTTACCAGTGAAGTGGTTGGCCACTTTGGACCATGGCCACACCCTAAATGTTTTTGTACAAATTTTGTACGAGACATTACAGTTTTTTGTGCAGATGAACTTTTCGTACAATTTTGTACGATATTTTGTACAAAAACAGGGAAATTTGTGCAGATTTTCGTACAAAAATTGTACGAAAAGTTCATCTGCACAAAAAACTGTGATGTCTCGTACAAAATTGTACTTAAGATTTGCATCGGACATGACGTCACTCGATCAATTACACGCCCTTAGTGTACGAAGTAAAGCCATGGATAAAACAAACCAAAGGTCCATAGACAAATAAACCAAACCAAAGGTCCATAGACAAATTTCGTTCCTTGCTGGAAACAGTTTTGTACATGACGAAATCCGGTGACAAACTTGATACACGCAATAATTCACTGTGTACTTTTTTGTGCAGAGCGTAGGCACGAAATTGAACATGTGCGTGAAATATGCACGACTTAATGCGCAATGACGCTTAGTCTCACACTTGGTTACGATTAAAGTG
Source organism: Stenchaetothrips biformis (assembly GCA_030522485.1). Taxonomy (NCBI): domain Eukaryota; kingdom Metazoa; phylum Arthropoda; class Insecta; order Thysanoptera; family Thripidae; genus Stenchaetothrips; species Stenchaetothrips biformis. Next base: position 7,557,073 of record CM060087.1, on the reverse strand, counting down.
TAATTCAAACTGTATGCTGAATTTTGTGCAAAGCCTATGCACAAAAAACTACAAAGTAATTTAGTGGGTGCCGGCCAACCAGAAAATAACCACCAGGTGGATTCTCGTTTGTCTCAAAATTTGGTACTGCACGCAGTTTTCGCGAGTAAACTAAAATTATCCATAGACGATTTAGAGTGATATCAAAAGTAAATTACGTTGATTTAAAAATCTGAATGGGTTTAAAGCCCCCTGCATTGGCATCTTGGGATGCGAAGCATGCAGTATGAGTTCCGCGACGAAGCAGACCAGAGCGGCGGGCAAGGCGACCTTCAACACGTCGAAGCACGGAGCCAGGTCCCGCAGCCTGAGCGCCTTGGGCTCCTCGGCTATCCTTGAAAGGCGCGCCGCACCCCACGCGATGTCCCGACCGAACTTGTAGCGGATGATGCCCGCGTCGTGCAGGCGGTAGACCAGGCCGGAGAAGGCGTCCACCAGCGGGTGGTCCTTGGCGAAGTACGTAGTGACCGGGAATAGGAAGAACGGGGTGTGCAGTGGCCGCACCCTGGCACACGGACAGTCGGAATGGCAGAATCGCAGAAATCGAATGGGAAGTGGATGCGCCGTGTTTCCGCACTGAGACCGGGTCAAACAACTTGAATTTTGGTGTACGTTTTCCTTGAAATTACGTGAAATAATGTTGAAATAACGCAAAATAACGTTGAAATAACGTTGAAATACGTGAAACAATTTGAATCTAAAATAACGCTGTGCATAATTTTCCGAAGTTGTTTGCCCCTTGGCTGAGACGAAACTTACGTCCTTAGAACAGCGGTTCTCAACCTTTTTCGAGTCGCGACCCCAAAATGGCTGCCAAATTTTTTCGCGACCCCAGGACCAAAGCTTCGCGACCCCATGCGACCCCATTTTTTTTCTTCACATAAGGAAATTATACCAAAGTATTTAAAATTACAAAGCTTTTAAAAGAATGATTAAGTGCTGACTTGCGCTGATGCAACGACTGAGGGGAATCTATGGTTTTGGTTCCTTGGCGACCGGGCAGGTATTCAAACTTTATTAACGAGCCCGGTGCGCCTTACATACTAATAAGATTTCGGCCGTTGCCCCGGAGCAGTGGCTACGGCTGAACCAGACGTCAGCTCACGACCCCAGGCGACCCCAGGCAGCTTCTCGCGACCCCACAAAAAATTTTCGTGACCCCAAATGGGGTCGCGACCCCGGCGTTGGGAACCACTGCCTTAGAAACAGTCCAGGGGTTACAGATACTGTTGATAAATTTCTGAAATTGACCAAATTAACATTTATTTACAGAAATGGACTTGTCAAAACAGGACTGTTAAAGGCTAGGATGCGAAATTAAGGAGTATTTGGGCTTCAAACACTGAAAATCTAATGACGTGACTTCGTCCCGTTTTAGGGGCGTGAATAAAGAGTCACGCCAAAAACCGGCATGACAAAAAAGTCATGCCATAAATTGGCGTGACTCATAAATTCACGCCGTTCTTTGGCATGACTTTTCTCGTAAAACTCACTGTCATTCACGCCCCATGATGGCGTGACTCATATGTCACGCCGTTTTTCGGCGTGATTTCCCTGTTACGCCAATTTTTGGCATGACTTTATGTCACGCCATAATTTGGCCATGTGTCCGACCATTACATTTTCAGTGAACGTTCCAACGCACGAGGTATTTGTTACCTACAGAAAAATTTAGCACTTTTCAATGCCAGAGTTGCTTTCATTTCGCATCCAAGCCTACGCCATGTGTTGCCACATTTTTTGAACGTCATAAGGAAACACACGGGGAAACATCATTTGTTGTGGTGATCGGCTTTGTTTGACAGTCTGAATTCAATACTTGCAATGTTGCAGGTTTCGACTTTTCGATCGCAGGTATCGAATTCAGCCTATCCTATCCAACATCCAACATAGGTGATCGCTACAACAAATGATTTTTTCCCGTGCAATTCCGTTTGTGTAAGATAATTTGGTCAACACCAAATGTGGAAAAGCCCTGAGGAGTTTCGACGATCGCCTGTGCCATTTGGATTTACCGTGCCCGCTCGCTGGTTGACAGGTTAGTGAAGATGGTGGGGGCGTTGAGCAGCAGCGCGAACCGCCCTTCGCTCCGAGGCAGACGCCGCAGGCACCGCGCCGTGTCCGTGAAGCAGTCCGCCAGCATGGGCTGACGGGGATGGCTGCTCGATGAAACGAAAGAAACCCATTACCCATTTCACTCTTATTCTTGGGACGTGTGAAGAGATGTGCGTTTGAATAGGGCACTTCAGAGAAGGGCTAGGACCGAGAAGGTCTGCAGAGTTGGGTCACTCCATCCGGAAGAGAATGCATAAAACAGCCGGAATTCTATAAATTTTGCCTCCCTAAGGGTTGGTTGTTTTGAACTGTTTTCAGCTAAATGCTCACACACCCAATATCTAGGGACATTTATTTGTTCAAAGCACTAAGAACAATGCAGGGTCCATAGCTGGCAGAGAACAATTATTGTGGATACTTATTGGCTGAGGTTACCTTTACCTGCCCTGCCCGAACGCAGCAAGCAGCCAGAGGTAGTGACGCCTATACGTCCCCCCCTGTGGTGTTCTTGAAGAGTGGGCATGTGTGGAGGGAGAAAAAAAAAGGAAATGATATTTAATGAACTGGGGTTGAAAAACTTTTCCTGTCTGTCTGCGTGTGTGCGTACGTGTGTGTCCGCACTGCTTCTCCTGAACGGCTCGGCCGATCTGGCTGAGATTTTTCAGGGTTATTAGGTATGTCCTTGGCTCGCCACACGCCTAAATGCAGCTTTCTATCGCAATTCATTCAGTCGTACCAATGAAAAAACCCTGAAAAATCGGCAGAAAAAGTGCAGCTTTTTCGTGACTTTTCGTTTTAGACATTTTTACATGGTTTCGCATGGTTTGGAAGGTGCTGATGACGAAAATAGGGTACTTCGGAGAAGAAATGGGACGGAAGTTGAGAAGAAATCAAGAAGATCAAAACCCGGACTTGTATGAGAATATAGCTCTGCGGAAGCGGCAGAACGGCGACGCAGACGCTCATTCTCACAAAATTCGCACACTTTGTTCCTCTTGATTTCTTCTCAACTTCCGGTCCAGCTCTTCTCCGAATTACCCAATTAAATCCATTTTGACCCCTGACCAAAGTATCAACCACGTAGGGGCTACCTCGACTAGAATATTTTAATATAATATACTTCGACCATTCATCACGTAGTGCACTACTCATTGCCTCATTGAACCTGAAAACAGCTTGCCGAAGGCTAGCAGGAAGCGCCGCAGGCCATGTTAGGTGTAACGCCAGGCGTGGATTGTCGAAACTGGCGCAGCATCGCGAAGCCTGTTACGACAAGACACGGTCTGGCGTAAACCTACCTTGTTATCATGGTGTCGGGGCAGAAAGTGAGAACAAAAAGAGAGCCGAGGACTTATCCTATGATAGGGAAATTCTATGATAGGGAATAGAAAAAAATGCTGTGTTATAAGATAAGAGAGTATAATTGGAGATTTTGCATTCATTTCCAAATGAGAGAGATCAGTGAGTATACTGAGATATATTATTGTGCAAGGTAATGTCCGGCGGATTCGACATTACCCACGACAGGTCTATGGGTTATCTCAAATATGCTGGACATTACCCGGGTAACGCCCGAAGAAATTGGTGGGTTCGGACATTACCCAGGGGGATGTGAGTAATGTCGACATTGCCCGATCTGAGGCTGGGGGCGGGGGAGGTCGATGGGCAAATCATTACTGGCATTTATTGGCTACTGTCTCTACTTATTTTTGCAGCTGTGGCATTTTGATGAGCAGATCTTTTCTTGCCGCTTGCAGCCGCATCTGTTGGTCTTGCAGCGGGTGGTGCGGTAGCAGCGGTCCGCGCCCTGGCCACTCAGGTTTAAGGGAGGGTGGGGCAGTTCGTGACAGGGGCAGTTCGTAACAACCACCCATATTTATGCAATGGGGGCCCATGAAAAAATGTAAGTGTAAACCATCTCTCATTTTGAGGATCTCATTGATTTGCAATCGACACGGTCGGGACCGGTGCAGTTAATTGGCCTTGAGAAGAGGGTGAAAGTGCGCTACACTCGAAATCGGTCAAATCTTAAATTTCCTTGCCCCGGGGGTTTCCGTCTGGGCTTCCCCGGTAAACGATCATCCCCCAGGCAATTATTTTATCTTTTAGTATCATGTTTTACGAACGTAACGCACCCGCGGACATTGACCTAGCCCTGAAGCAGCCTGGCGGGGTGCAGAATGAGTCAGTGTACCCTAGGGCAGATCGTAACAGATCTGGATGGGGCACTTCGTAACAAGGCCAAACCGCTTTGAACGAACATTTTGAAATGTGGAAAGCGTGCGTAACGGTGACTTTTTGTAATTCGAGGACGCGTTAATGGAATTTTTCATGTTTTCACCATAAAATGCATCAAAATGCTACATTTGTGGACCGATGGACGCTAAAAACTTTAGACCCTCCTAAACGTATTTCTCAAAACCAGTAATATGTATTAACATCTTTTGTTCGGCTCTCTGAGAAGAATCCATTTACAAAAGCATATTGACAAAATCACATTTTGAATAATATCCTTTATTTTACGCTTACATTTTAATGCTAAATCTTCAAAAACCACGTCATAATGTCAACACTTGATTTTTAAGGTGTACTTGATTACCTATGCGTTTTTTGTGCAGCCCCTTCTGGCCTTAGTTGACTGCTTTAAGATTGTTGCAAACTGCCCCACTGCTGTTACGAACTGCCAACAGATGCAAGGGTTCGAATTTCTTCCTATAATTCACGTTCATCGATGTGAGCGTCGACAGACGTTACCGAGTCTAGGAAATGGGTCGCACTATTTATCTGGTAGAAACACGAAGCCGAGAGACAAAAAGTACGACTGTGACCTCAAAATTCCAAATTCTGTTACGAACTGCCCCAACCCTACCTTACCTGGGCGCTGGCCAGAACGCGGAGACCCTTCCATTCTCCGTGGACGTCTTCGACACTGACGAATTTTTCTTTGCGCGGTTGGAACTGGGATCTTATCAAAATTGTGGATAAATTTTTCCAGGGGGGTTATGTTTGAATATGTCGCCAATGGGTAACGTATAAAAACGTTACCGCCATGGACACAAAATCGTTCATTACTGCTAACTGAAAATGTCCGTAGCTATTTGGTGCGCATATCTACGAATGTGACGTCATGTTCGTTCGAATGTGAATTTTGTCACATTTGTTTGAATACGATGTCACATTCGTTAGAACGTGACACAGCTGTTCAATTAGGGTGTAACATTCGTTTGAACGTTCGTCAACATTCAAACGAATGTGACGTCATATTCAAACGAACGTGACAAAATTCACCTTCGAACTAATGTGACGTCTCATTCGTTGAAAAACAGTGATAATATTGGCATTCGTGACGTGAGTGGTGACCAAGCAAACTCCTATTATGCTTCGAGTACACTCCCACACCTGTGCACCGAGCACACATTTGACCTTGTCGTGAAGTCGGGGTTTACTTTTCACCAATCAACTTCCGCGAACTCCCATATTGAGTTCTTCTGCAAAGTACCTTACATTACGTCATTCCGATCACGACCCACCTCGGTTGCTGCACGTTGTTGATGACGCTGTAGATGGTCTGGTCGTGGACGCCCAGCAGCACGGCGTCGTCGACGAGCTGCTCCAAGGTGGCGCTGTGCGCGTGGCGCGGCCGCACGGCGTTGGTGGCGTACAAGGACCGGCGCACCGTGTTGACGCTGACGGCGCCGCAGGCCAGGGACAGCCACAGCACGCCGTCCCACGCCTTGCCCGCGCGTCGCGGCGACTGCTCCGCGAACAGGGACCAGGCGGACAGCACCGAGGACACGCCGTCTGCGAGGAAGGAAGTGGGCAGCTGTTTACCGAGGCTAACTTGGAACACTTTCTCACTTTTTTTAACGTCAGAGGTATGATTGTCGACCCAGGATATCGGATCCGAATTATGTTAAAGTTTGACCCTATCCGCGTAATTTTATGCTTGTCTGGTTCATTTGCCTCGAATATGGTGTCAAAAAACGGCTCCAAAAGAGTGTCCCAAGTTACCCCATGGTGTTACCCCACCTCGGGACAGTAGGGAAAAACCTACAAAGCAATGCATCTACAGAGATTCATGGAGCAAAAAAATTGGGTAACACGACGGTTCACACAATTTTTTTTCACATACCGAAGTTTTGCCTAGTGTAATTTCAAATAGACCGCACAATGTTTTTTTTTTTAACACAAATTATTTTTTTGTCACTTTACACACTTTTATTTTGAATGTTTTCATGACTAGGCTACAACACTACAAGGCTAAAAGCCTGCAAGGGTACAAGCCCAAAAGCCTGCAAGGGAACAAGCCTAAAAGGCTACAGAGTGAAGTTATGTGGCCACAGCGAGGCAAGTACTCCCGGACGCGGCCGTCTTTTCTGTACTCTTGGTATTCAAGGGCCGCCCTCTGGAGGCGGTCATTTTCGCTGTTAAAACATCACATCTGTTGTATCAGGGATACTGTCAACTGTCATGGCAAATCTTGTCTATAAAACAGATGTCCCATTTTTGCCCCGTGTCACAAAATTGACCCCACATTGAAATGAACGTCATCCGTACCAGAACCCGCCTCTCCGCAGCAATGAGACAGGCCGAAACGACGCCGGAAAACTAGGAGCAACTGGTTGATGATGGCGGCGAAGGCCAACACCACGAGGACGGCCAGCTCGAGGGTGGTGAGCAAGCCCAGCCCCACGGACCTCTCGCTCACGTACACCTCGACGGACTGCAAGTCCAGATACGAGGAGGGAGAGAGCAGTGCAGAGCGGTTCTGCGTCATCCACGCGAACCTGCAACAAGTTCCCATGGAGTAAGCTCGAGGGGTCTATCTTTTTTTTTTCTGTACAGAGGTTTTTTCAATTTGTCGGATTATTCTTTATGTTTTTATCGCGCCTTTTGCCTACTTACAGGCATTTCTGCCGTATGATTGTGGGACTATCTCCTGCAGACCTAAACTGACTGATTGTTCAAGTGGGGGACCCTTTGGGTAGTCAGGGGTGCAGTTACCGTCGGCACTCAGAAAACCTTACGAATTATTTTCGACTTTACCACCAAAAGAAGCTTATTATAACAAAGTCTTTTAAGCATGCATATATCTAATATTTTTTTCTAATATTTTATTAATCTAGTATTTTTTGGTATTATATGGTTTTGAACCCGGTATTAAACCGGGATTTCTGGGTTTCTTTGTATTTTCCGGTTTTATATCGGTATGTTCCTGCATTTTATTCGGTTTAAAACCCATTAAAAACACCAAAATATATAATACCGGTATTTTACCATCCCTACACTCTCAGACTCGTACTGATTTTTTGTTTAATAACGCATTGACGTTTGTGCACATTAATGAGCTTATTAACATTTTTATTCGTAACAGTGACATTAATATCAATTTTGTCTTAACAAATCTGTTAAGCTCCTTAAAGAAATCCTATTAATGTGCCCAAACGTCAATGATCGTTAATAAAATGTCTATTGAAGGATGAGAGTGTAAAAGAGACGCCTCGTCTATCGTGTTGGTGGTCACCGTAGCACTACGTCGGCTTCCCCGCGGATGGCGCGGTCGTACGCGCCGGGCAGCCGGTCCCGCCGGTGCAGGGGGACGATGTCATCGCGTCCGGTCGGCAGCTCCGTGACGTGCAGGTCGCAGCCCAGGCGGCGCATCACCGTGTGGAAGACCTCCTCGTAGACGCGGCCCTCCGCCGAGTACATGGCGGGCGGGGCCGCGTGCGCCACCAGCAGGCCGCACCGCCGGCAGTCCTCGGGCCGCGGCGGAACGAACAGCTGGGCCTGGCCACAGCGCAGACAGAGTTGTGCACCACGGCAGGGTCGGAAGTGTGCTTGGTACACTGCTGTGCACACTAAACTCTTGTGGACTTTTTTAATGCATAATTACTCACTTTTTATGCATAGTTATGCATGCATACACACCTTACGTACGTTTCTGTGCATGCATAATTATGCATTAAAAACTCCACAAGATTTTAGTGTGTGGGAGTGTTCTTTGAAGCGCAGGTGTAATGCTTGGAAAAGCACTACTTTTGTACCACCCACTTCAAAGCACGCCCCTACAGAAGTGGGCTAGTCTAAACACACTCGGACGCCTTTGAGTTCACTCTCACAGCTTTGTACCAGGCAGCACACCCTAGATGTGGCAGTATGCTCATGCATGGTCCAAGTTCGTTGCGCGGTAGAGGTTCCATTTTGGGCACAATTTCAAATTATTTTTTTTGTTTGTCTTTGGCAACTTTACTGCACCGAGGGGTCCACCACTCAGCTCAGGAGTGTACACAGGAAAAATAATTACCAGTGATTGCCTTCAAAAGTTCTCAAAAACTCTAGAATTTTGGCCAGCTAAGAGAATTTTTGGCCTGTTTCTTAATGAAAACCCCCAAAAGCCGACAAAAACAGCGAAAATATCCCGTTTTGACGCGTGATTACCGATCATTACTGGACGAAAAGTGTACACACGATTACCAGAGTGGTGGACCCGTCGTACTGCATACTGGTAAAACTACGGCGTAGTATTACGCCTTTGCTGAAGCGTACAATCTGTACGCCCTTCTTGAAGCGTACAAGAACTCATGCGCTCCTTTTCTCCTGCATAAATGCATGGGGGGAAATTCCGTGAAGCGTAGTCGTACGCTAAAAGAAGGGCGCAAAGTGCTCAAGCGTAGTTTTGTGCTGGAATTAAGCTTAGACCTACGCCTTAGTTTCACCAGTTTGAAATTGCTTGCTCTAATGATACGAATAGTACACTCTCAGACTCGTACTGAGTTTTTCTTTAATAACGTATTGACGTTTGTGCACATTAATGAGCACATTCACATTTTTATTTGTATTATAAACTAAAAATCAATTTCGTCTTGACAAATTTGTTAAGCTTCTTAACGAAATTGTATTAATGTGCACAAACGTCAATGAATATTGATAAAATGTCTATTGAAGGATGAGAGTGTATTGACGAACGCTTTCTCTAATTCAACGATTATAATAACAACATGGACTGCGTTTTCCTACCTGCCCGAAGAGAAATGTGTTGTTTGGGAGCCACTGGTCAACCAGAGCGGGCTCCATAAAGTGCCGTTTGCACTCGGCCACGTTGGGGGGCACCACGGACACAAGCGGCACAGCACCTGCCCCCAAATCAGTCTGACTTCATGCATTTTACTGTTGACGTTGCCCAGCTGACTCGAAAAATTTGCCTCTGTTTCTTGTTATTTCTAGTATTTTTTTTCTAGTTTTAAAATTCTACTAGATTGAGAGTTAGACGGCGTGGCACGGTTCACCAAGAATCCTGTTATTTTTTCCTGAACAGAGATTACGGGGCAGTCGAGTATTCCTAACAATCTGCCAGGTTGACTCCTATTAAGTCGGACTGTATTATTTGGCACCAAAATCCAAGTTGATGTACCAAGCCTTCTTCCGGTGAGCATGGTGTGGCACCGAAGTCCTGCTTTGTATCATGATACATAGTGCACTATCGAACTGTTGAGACGCAAGTAAGCATAATCTGGCTAATGCCAAGCCATTCCGGGAAAGAATAGAATATGCTATAGAACTGCTCACAAAGTGGTTTAACTTTTACTGCAAGATAGTGGCCCGATGCGGATTCAGGGGAGGGGTAATGGGGGTAATTACCCCCTCCTTAGATACTAGATAGGCCGCCTGGAAGGTAGGCAACAGTACCTACTTTGCCCCTGTAGGTAGGCAAAAAACACTGCTTTACCCCCTCCTTGGAAAAATCCTGCATCCGCGCCTGATAGTGTCAACCCTCCGTCACTTGAAACAACTGTTAAGAATGACGTCATAGCATGATATCCCCCTCTTTACTTCCGGGGAGTTATCCCTCCTGAACTTACCGGACTGTTTATATTCCGAAGCCACAGCGAGCACCGCGTTGGTGACGTGGAGCCGCAGCATCCAGCGGTGCACCTTCATGACGTCGTCCGGCCGATGCAACACCACCAGGAACAGAGCGGTGCTGTTCCACCAGGTTTGCTGGCCGCGACGAAGCCTGCCCACGACGCTCGAGAGTCGCCGGTGCTCGCCGATGAGGACGAAGGAGGAGGCCCGGTGCCGCACGAGCCAACCGTGGTGCGGTGACCTGTAGAGGCCCGTAACGGGCGGGTTTCCCGGTCCGTTTAGGCCAGCTCAAGTTTTCCTCAATACCCGGTCCGGGTCCGGTCAGGCCCGGTCCGCTAGTGGAGGTTGCCGAAGCTAAACGGACCCTAAACGGACTCTCCAAACGTAGCCGAAGCTACTTCGGCTCATCACCGCTGTCAGCCAGAGGGTGCTGCAAACACCCCTCACCCTTCCCCTCGCCTGCAGCGGCAGCTGCCGGCCGGCCGCTAGTTCTGGCTGTGCCTCGACCGGCGAACGCGTCTGTCTGTCCGTCGTTTGACGCATCGGATCGCCCGCCCAGTGTCTACGTACCCCACCTCACCTCACTTTTCTTAACGAACCCGGCAGGCCCGCCCGTTACGGGCCTCTTGTGACCTGCCAGTATTCTTCTACTTTAGCTCAACGTTTGGCTGAAGAAACTGAACTATTGTTTGAGGGCCAGACACGGAGAATAAAAGAGTCATAATCATAGACTAAAATTTTGGGCGAGGTGTTCTTAGTCACTTAAATTTGGGTGAGAATCATTTGATAATACTACACTCTCAGACTCGAAATTGACTTTTTGTACTCGACAAACTCAAGTGTGTACCTAGTATGCTTCAGGTGGAAGCATGCCTCCAAGTACACTCCACCTGGAGCCAACCTGGCATGTACACTCCACGCTGGAGCATGCTTTCCAAGTACACGCCACGTTGAAGCATGCATGTTAAAAGTTCACGCAAGGTGGTTTACACGTTAAAGGTAGGGGACTTCAGCAACAGTGTACTTGCAGGAATGTGTCACCTGGCCTGTCCTTGGCAAGCATGCTCCAACGTGGCTTGAACTTGGCAAGCGTGCTCCAGCGTGGAGTGTACATGCCAGGTTGGCTCCAGGTGAGGTGTACTTGCGGGCATGCTTCCACCTGAAGCATGCTATGTACACACTTGAGTTTCAAGAATACATGGTATTGACATTTTGTTAGTAGCACCTCCAGTAATTTGTGCAACAATAATACGTACTTTTCGCTTTTGTAATAATTATTTCCATATTTGTAAGTACTTTTTGACTAAAAATGTTTCCGAAACAATTATGAAGTAAATTGTACGTATATAAGAAGAAAAAACTAAATATTATTGTTGTAGGCACTAGTACCAGGTTGGTTTCTGACAAAAAAGTCAGCAAGATGCTGAGAGCACGGCAAAAGTAACGCCTAGGAATCCCAGGCATTACTTATGCCGTGAGTGTATGATTATACTCTGTAGCTGTATAGGCAGCTGATACGCCCTTCATCGTCCAGCTTTGGGTGCGGAAACCTACCTCGCTCAAATTTGGGTGGTAAAATAATGATTCTCATCCAAATTTGGGTGAAAAAGTAAATGTCCTGTAGGACTCAAATGACGTACAATTTTGCGGGTCGAGCAAGTGCTTACCTGTACGAAGACGACAAAGTGATGACGGGCCACCTGCCGGCCGAGAGGACGCTTCTGGCCGCGGACTCCCCACTCTTGCCGTCATCCACCACCACTACCAGTCCCCCGGCAGGGAAGTGCTGGCACGCAATTTCGAGTGCCATCGAGTCCAGGCCACGCCCGATCACTCTAAAGTACCATATTATTTTGGATTTTTTCGCATAGCTTTGAACTAAGTTGAGAAATAAACGTTATGAAATGCACGACTTCACGCATAGCTTGTAGCACGAGAATATGCACTAGTAAACATCATCTGGTGCACTTTTGCGTTCGTGCATTACACGAATGTGCTAAATGTCGTGCAAAAAAAAAAAAAAAAAAAAAAAAAAAAAACCAAAAAAAAACTGCACAGTGGTTCAGAATGCTCCCACACTGGTAAACCAAGGGCCTAAAAAACCACGCCCTCAGAGCGTTAACTGCCTTTCACGCCCTTGGGAAGGGCGTGAATGGTACAGGACTTTCCGACAAATTTAATGCCGTTCCGAAGGCATCAAAAGATTCACGCAGTTTGAGAGCATTAATGGTTCACGCCCTTTGATGGCATAGTTTTGATGCCTTTGTTTCACCACTCCAAGTCCGCACTTGGTGGCGTAGGGAGAGTGGGGCAGTTACTGACGCTTTTTTTCGGTGCCCCTCAGATGCCTCGGATATTGAGTACCGGGAACCCGTTCAAGCCCGTTCTACTTTTTAAAGGCCTGGGCAGATGTTTGGCCAAAAGTCAATATATACCCTAGATATAAGGTCTAAAAAAAAGCTTGTAATTGTCAGGAAGTTACTGACATTCACTTTAACTCGACCGGATGCTTAGTTTCGATGTTCGATTGTGCTTCTTTCGGGCCTGGACCATCACCTTGGCCAATTCTATAACTTTCAAATGCGAGTTTTGACGCGGAGAAACTTTTTAAACGGTTTTAACAAGTTGTGGGGTTTTCTGTGTTTTTTTTTTGTTTTTGTTTTTTTCAATTTCTACGCCCCGAATTCATATCAATGCTTCTCAACGTTTATTTTATGTTTTAACTTACATCAAGACTTAAGAGCGACCAAATTATGTGATGTGTCTAAATTTATATGGCTTTGTCAGTAAGTGCCCCAGGCACCCATTTTTCATTTGATCAAGTACAGTGTAAAGTAGAATTAATATTCTGTAAATGTTTTGTCGCGAAAATAAAGTGAAATCATTGAGTAATCAACGGCGATGATCGTTTCTAATAGAGCCCCTACATGGGCAAAGTTGTAGGGCTTCAAACTTAAGGAAGAGTTTTAGGTTAGGTTGGGCCGTTTTAGGTGGTATCAAACTTTGGCCTTATTTCCATGGCAGGTAAAACTCCAATTTTTTTTGCAGTTCAACTAAGATACACATCCTCTACACTGAGAATCCAAACGCTATGAATAAAGCGTCAATTGGCGCTATGCGTTTGAAGCCGTTTTCATCGCGCCAATTGGCGCTATGCTTTTGCATCGCACGTGTGGTGCAATGCCTTCCTATGCACTAGCATAGGGCATTTTCGGGACGCATCGCACGTAAGGTGCAATGTGACTAAGGCATTGCACGTGTGGCACGATGTCTCAATGCATTGCACCATACGCGCTATGTTCATAGCGTTTGGAATCACAGTGTACTCGTGTGCAACGAGACACGTCAAAGGCGTGACGGAATCTTTGAGAATTTTCAAGTGTCAGTAACTAACTGCCCCGTGTCAGTAAGTGCCCCACACTCCCTCAATGCCATAACTTGAAACGAGAAGCACCGTGGCATTGACACGTCGCCTGCAATGAGATGAGTCCGTCCTGATGCCACGCAGGACAGCGCCACGAAGACGAGCCACAACCCGGCCGGTGCCATTTGCATGGACGAAAAAGATCACTCTTGAGGCGTTGCAGTCGAAACCTGGATGGATAGAACCCGGAGCTGATTCACTCAGGGCTTATACAAACTTTTTTGCGATTTTTCCTGACTTTTCTTGACACAATATAGCAAATTTTTCCGACATTTAAGTGGGATTAAACAATGATTTAGCGTCTTTTTAAAACATGGAAAAATTGAAAAGCGTGGCTATCATCCCTATTTGACAGTCATTATGATCAAACCTTTATTTGCCTGACATTTTGTGAAATTCCCTGACACTTCCCTGATTTCACTGACACATTGTTTTCCCTGACTTTTCCCAGATTTTCAGGTTTTTTAAGGTTTGCATGAAACTTGACACTAAATTCTTACGTAAATTTTTTGTGCATAGTTTTTGCACATAATTGAGCATGCAAGTGAAACGCACGAATTCACACTGTTAAAAATTAGCTCCGAAATTTAATGGAGGAAAACCTGTATTCTGTACATGGAGACTCCGTTCAGTGTTCATCTTTTTTCGGAGGGACTTTCCCAGGACTTCGACAAATTTTCTTCTGAGGGAGGTAAAATACATGCCTTATCTAAACGTATTTTTAAAAAGGCTTCTCCGCAGCATTCGTAATTCAGGAATGGACATACGCGGGACCACTGCCATTGAGCTTTTATGACGTACATCTTATGTCTTCTCTGAAAAGTTTTATAAACTGACCCGAACAAGAAGGGAGCCACCCTTCTCCTTTACGTCGCATACTTCGGTAATCCTTGTCCTGGTAAAAAAATCTTTTTTCGTGATACGCTGGTATTGAAGCACGCATTCTTACTCAAGTTCCGAAACTTTTCGGGGAAAGTCAAGACTTTGCTAGAATGGAGAGCTCCACAAAGATGTCTTGGAATAACTCCATGATCTTGCCATTCTTTAGGAAATTTCTGACAGCGCATGCGCAACAACGTACACTTTCTTGCTTGGTAACGCAACAGGTACAAAACATATTGGCTGACAAAAAAGCACGCTTTATTCTGTCACTTTTAAATCTGAATTTCAAATTTACTTTATCACTACTTTGAGGAGTTGATGCCAGGTGTCTGAGAATCGGTGCGGTACTTGGGGCACAGACGGTATTCCATGTAAATTTGACCAAAGATGAAGAATAAAGCCATGGAATTTTTTTACGAAAACCGTTTTGTAAAATGTACTATAGAAAACAACTCCAAATCCAAGGAAAATATTCTTCATTTGAAACCATCTTTTGCTGTTATTGAGCAGAAGAATCAATTAAGCTTTAAAATCTTAAGGCATTTAAGTTGAAGCCTTAAATTAAAGGGGGGCTTAAATATCGGCACTTTCGACCTCGTCGCTCAACGCTCAATCCCCGACCCCCAATCCTACTGGAGAAAGGGCGGGCACACCGGACGACCATAACCATCCCCCTCTATCTCTCAAACCATCACTGTAAAACCAAATGTGGTTTAGACCACACCACTGCTGTGTTCACATGAGTGCCATTTTGACCGCATCAGTTGGTGTGGTCTAGACCACGTTTGGTTTTTTAGTGATGAGACCCACAGCGACCGAGCTTCCGGGAAAGTCGGTTTCGAACCTAACCATATCTGATTCCGGATTAGTCAGATTCTGATAGCAACTTTTTCACCTAGAAAGTAAACCATTGCAACAACACACCTTCAAGGTTTTTCTTTTTTTCTTGGTATGAGCTTTGCAAAAAAAAACTGAGCGTGTGTTTCAAAATGGACGAATTTGAGCGTAACTACGCACGAAAAGGTGCATTGTTGCGCATGAAGTCGTGCATTTCACCTGCATGCTCATTTCGTGCAGAAGCAAGTTATTTAGTGTGAAATTTTCACACTAACAATTTTCTCTTATCGGGAACTCGCAGTGACTTCAACGTCTTGCGACCGGACTTCACTCTGAGTTATACGTAACAATACTTTGTAGCTTTCGTTGCACAGCTGTTTGTGGTCTGACTGGCGGTAGCGTGCGCAAGGGATGAGTGGGAACTTCTTGCAGTCGTGATGGGGCATTGAAGGAGCAGTATTCGTGTGAAAGCGCACATCAATGGCAACGCTCAGAATGTGGGTCGCCTGTTATGGGATTCCGCCACCCAAGAGTCATAAAAAATTCAACCGATGCCGACAGAATCACGTCCTTGCGACAGGTGCCATTGGTTCGTCCAGGCTGTGAATGTGGAAACAGGAAGTATTCCTAGCGTGTTTCCACAATGTGAAAAACCTGTCTACTTCCACGATTCGCCATTCTCCGTGTTACAAAGCAACACTGAAAATGTAATGGTCGGAACCGTGGCCAAAGTATGACGTGACAGGGAATTCCTGCTAAAAAAAACAAACAAAAACGGCATGACGTGTGAGTCACGCCGTCCTGGCGTGAATGACATTGCGTTTTATGAGATAACACCGGCATGATAGGAAATTCACGCTGTTGGCGTGAATTTCTGAGTCACGCCGATTTTGGCAAAACTTTTCTGTCATGCCGTTATTTGGTGTGACAATTTATTCACGCCCCTGCAACGGCACGAGGTCAGCCGGGAGATTTCCAGTGAACAGTTTTTTAAATAAATTTCGGATACTCTACACTGTTAAAAATCAGTCGTAGGGAAACGAACAACCTTCTGACAATCTCTCCGTAGACAAACTACATGGATCGTATGTCACAAAAACAAGACAAATATTACAAGAATGGAATGACAAGTGTCGTTCTAGAACAGGCATGTGTCGCATGAAATAATTACGGGCAGGTCTTATATAAACGATCAATGTTGTATGGAAACGAAAGTTTTGTTGACATGATGATCGAGACAAAGCAAGCCAAATTTCTTTGAAGATTACTGTGACGGCTAATTTTTTAGTGATTAACAGTGGGATAATATGATTCTAAACCATTGCCCAAAACATGGCACAGTGATGTCATCAAATTTTGCTTGCTGTCTCTCCATTATCATGACAACAAAACTTTCGTTTTTCATACAACATTGATTGTTTACAAACAACGTGGTTGTTTACGACCTGATGATCAGGATGGGTTGTTTGTAGGCAATTACAAGTTAAGGTGCGTTCACGCTCATGTCGCGTTGGTGGCGTAGCGTAGCGGACCCGACAAAAACCTCCTAGATTCATTCGCAAAACGCAAGAATCTAGGAGGTTGTTGTCGCGTCCGCTACGCTACGCCAACCAACGCGACATGAGCGTGAACGCACCTTTATTCGTTGCGTGACAACTCTTTTGTCCTACTACAACATTGCCTCCTACAAGCTTTTTGTTTCTAGGCGAGTCATTTGGCGACACTTGTGTCGCTAAATTACGACAACATTTTTATTAGTGTAGTAAAGCAGTAACAGAGTTTGGAATTTTCATCTAAAATCGTGCTTTTTGTCTATCGGCGTCGTGTTCGTACCGGATCAAGAGGGTGAATCATTATAGAGGCCGGCAAACGCTACCAGACGGTTACAAGTTTGTGCAACCTGAATAATATATACGGCGAAATTAATACACTTGCATCTGCAACAGATTGCCGCGGCTCGGAGCGCAGTTTGAAAGAAATACCCATGTTCACGCAATGGGGCTACTAAAGGCAATTAATCCTCTCAAACTTAAAGGATGTTGACCTTTAGGATTTGCGCAGTTAATACGTTTGAGACCCCATGCAGTAAAATGGCCTAGAGAATCGGGTGGTGAGAGTAGGCTGCCATTAGAATCGGGTGAAAGTTACACACTAAATCCTTTGTACAACGTTGAACGAGACTCCTCAGTTTTTTAAACACACGAAATTTTGTGTAATCGTTTAATGATGTCCCATTTGCGTGCGATTTTGTTGATTGCTGTCGACAGAGGAAACCGAATAAGGAATGGACGCGTCGAAAATATTGCAGCTCGTCATTTGAGCTTTGTACCATGGCTGGCCCGACTTTGGTCAGCGCGATGACCGGATGGCTGTCTGCTTCTTCTCTAGGGTGTCCTGTCAAGCTGGTCTTCCCACTTACCTTGACCTGCGGCGCTACCCTCCCTTCAGCAGACGTCCAAGGTAATGGTGTCGGGGTAGTGGACCCAAGTGCAGACAGCTTATGCTTTAATTAAAGCTGGGGGGCTCCGCCCCCTAGACCTCCCTCTCAGACATGGGTTCAGAGGGTTAAAAAAGTTAGGCAGAGCATCAGGTATTTTTTAATTGCAAAATTGTGGGTATTATTACCCTTGAGCTTCGGTTAAAGTTTTCCAACTTTGACCATCTACCCCCGCCCCCTAGACCTCCCTCTCAGACATGGGTTCAGAGGGTTAAAAAAGTTAGGCAGAGCATCAGGTATTTTTTAATTGCAAAATTGTGGGTATTATTACCCTTGAGCTTCGGTTAAAGTTTTCCAACTTTGACCATCTACCCTAAGCTCGCACCTAGAACCGCAGACGGGTGTTTTCATGCTCAATCGTTATCGTCTTTTCGTCCTCATGTCCTCTCATCGTTCATCATGTTCCGAGATATATTGAATATTGGCCGTGTTACACTAGACTATTCTAATCGTCGACTGAAGAACAGAAAGAATCACAAAACTGGAAATGCAGTGGATCGGGAGTAGACAGGAAGCCCTGTTCTTCTGCCCCACAGTGAAAGAAGCTAGGGCATAGCTAAAATCACGGTTTTTTCGCCGTTTTAGCCAAAACCCATTAGTTAAATTTTGTCGCACAATTTTCTTTGGTGACCCTTAGAACTGCCCGGTGGCAGCAAATCCGTTCCGAGTCCCGGGGATAACGGCAACGAGTACACCTGGACGGGCGTGAAGGGGTATTTTTGGACCCGGGGCGACGAGAACAATAGCCAACAACGGTGCTGGTTTTAAGCAAATCGGAGAAGTTCGGATCCAGGTTCGAATCCCGGTAGGGTATGTTGGGCCAAAATTTTTATCATGAGTTTAACGTTGTTTCTTGTGTTTGAGAGGGTGCAGATAACGAAAATGACGTCCATTTAAACCCCATCCTTGATTCTCAAATTTAAAATTCACGGGATGGGCCAAAGTTGCCGATTTGCATCGCTACTATTCGTGTTATTCTCGTTTGTCTCCGACCACGGCAAGGTGCCAAAGTCGACCGCGTCCCATTGAACCCGCTGTGCTAATGTACTCCACCCTCCCCGAACACTTCCTCACTCTATATTGTGAACAGATAAACCAGTCGGATGGTGACGATACATTTGAACAGGCTCCAACATGTGCCGACAGTCCGTCTAGTTTACCTTGGGAAGGATGCGAACCTCTGCCATGAAGCAGGCTTGAGGACCTTGTTTGGAGTAACCTGATACCAGCGTAAATCGATAATCCCCGAAGACCATGACAGGAACCGATGGAAAAGCCCAGGGCACTGGTTGGTCTTTTACCTCGTAACATTTCTGAAACAAGAAAACATTAGGTGAGCGTTATGCTGTTAATTCTAGTATCAACAAACACGATTTACGTTCATACGAACGTGGCATCACGTTCCTGGATTAATAGTGCAGCCGCAATATACGAAGGACATGTTCAATTCAGAATGTTAAAATGTTACAAAAGCCAAAGCTTACAGCCGGTATCACGCACGGTGATTCAGTTGTGCTTAATTTAAAAATATGGATGAAAGAAGCCGGCATAAACCTCCTGAGGTGGGAGCACCCACGGGAAGGGAATTTAAATACAAATGCGTTTTCCTTCCACATGTTGTTACTTCGCACGTCCATGATGAAGGTAATCTGAGGGCAGAACACGAAGACAAGTTACCTTTTCAGTGTACTAGCCAGTCGATCTAAGCAAGATTTGTCCGTCCCTGTGACAACCATTATTCCGGACCGAAGAAAAAAAATTACAATGCTACAGCATTGTAATGTTGTTCCGGGACTGGAATGTTTCTTTTTAAGGCGTAAGTATGGTGTAAAGGTTAGAAACTGGAAAGTGGAAAAACTCGACGCGTCTTAATAGAATAATCCTCACTGTCAGTGCGGATCCAAGACAATCCTAACTGTCAGTGCAGGCCCAAGACAATTCTAATCGTCAGTGTCGATACAGAACCATCCTAGCTGAACATGACGTGAAAATTGGTCTTTTCTTGCAGTCTGCGACGCTCACGCACTACATTAAACTATTTCCCGAAGAGTTTGTTAGAAAGTTTCATTCTTATTTAAAAACGTGGACGCTATATTTTAGGGGTATCGCGGTCACTGATTTGCAGTGAAGAGAGTTAAAAACCACTTTTAGCCACCTCTGCAGTTAGGATTGTTTCGGACCTGCCTCAGATCTGCAGTGACAGTTAGGATTGTTCTATTAGGAGGCATCGAGTTAACGCATTGCACGGTGTTCCTGCACTTAACACGTTCACGCCGAAGGCGATTTGGGGTGGAAAAGCCTAGATGCCGAAGGTGCTAAAAACCAAACCATACGTCGCAAACACATAGCACATGCATATTCGGACTTGCCATGACCGGCCAAACACCATGCGCCAAAAATTTCCTATACGAGAACCATGTTCTCGTATCGGCGTCTGAGCCATCGCCGTACGAGAACCATGTTCTCGTACCAAATGCAAAACCCTTATTGGTGGTTTGGGCTCAAAATATTAGCAATGCACACCCCAAAAAAATCGATTTTAGACTCAAACTACATTGTGGAACACGTTCTGGTACCGGAAAGACATGGAAAACACGAGAACGTTGGTGAAATGGCGTTCCCGCCGGTACGAGAACATGGTTCTCGCGCTTATTTTTGCTCCTTTCTCCCCTCCTCTCCTCCCCTACTTTGTGCCTATGTCGTACGGCACGGGGTCAAAAATCCACTAGAATTTGTTTAGAAAAATGTCAAACTTCGTAAAAAGCCAAAAAAAGTGCGATTACCCTGTTTTCATGTTTACCATGGTGACATGGCGTTCCCGCCGGTACGAGAACATGGTTCTCGTGCCAAAACGCACGCTAGAGACCTAAATTTTTAGCCGAAATGTAGGAAATTTTACGTAGATTCCGAATATGGGGTCGCTTTTTTGGTCCGAGTACCCCAATCTGATGTAGAGGTCTTGAACGAAAACAGCTCGCAACGAGAACCCCGTTCTCGTATCGGCCTTTGGGCTTTGTAGAATACGAGAACATGGTTCTCGTACCGGCGTGAACGTGTTAAATGTCTAAAAAGTATGCTGTCATGACAAGAGATTTGAGGTCGGTAGCTGGAAAAGGGGTAAATTTTTGGCTGAGGCCACTCCAACCTGCCTTGCTGGAACGCACCTAGCAGCCATAGGTAGCCATTCCCATACATCGCCCCCATGGTGTTCTTGTAGGGTGGGCATGTGTGGAGGGAAAACAAAGGAAATGTTGGATGATGAATTTTTAAAAAAATGGATAAAACATATTGTTCTGATAAGTTTTGGATGCGTTTTAAAGGATTCATGATGTGGAAAGGAGAAGACTTTAATTGGGAAATTGTATGGGAATGGAAGTTGTGTTTTGATATGGTGTAGTGGCAGAAGTTGTCGTGCTTTCAGGGGGTGTAATGAACATATTTTAGTAGGAAGGTGCGTAGTTGAATGTGAGAACTGTATTATAAAATGAATAAAAAAAAATGTAAAAAAATAATGTTGTGTTTTTTGTATTGTAATGTTGTGGTAGGTCATGAAATGTGTTATTTTAATAAGAGAGGTTGGCAACAAATTTTAGCACGGTGGCGGTTCGTATGAACTTAAACAAAATAATTGCGGTATTTGACAGAGAGGGGGAAATTCAGAAAGATATTGTTGAGGAAAATGAGTTACCGCACAAAAACTTCGCATTAGAGGAACATTCGTATTGCAAGAAATTTGAAGCTAAGAAAAGGAAATTTGAATGCTGTTTTAAAGAAGGGGTGTACCGAATCGGTACCGAATCGAATCAGTAAAGATTCGATTCGGAGATGAATTCGCCGCGAGTTCGATTTCGAATAACTCGAAATTTCGTATCGTTGGTGGTTCGTCTTCGAACTACACTGTGGCAAAAACCTACGGAAAAGTCAGTTAATTTTTTTGCCAGGATTCTCTGTAACCCTAAACCCAGTATTTCCTGTAGCCTCCTTACAGTAATCACTGTGCGACGCACAGTATTCTCCGCATACCGTGAAACGGGGTAATTTCGGGCACTTTTGAGAGGTATTTTTAAAATTGTGAAGGTCGTGGTGTTGCCATGGACCTGAGGGTTAAAATTTATCATCTACCCACCTTTAGCTTCAATTTGACGCCAATTCCAGATATTCTCGCTTTACCGTTTTTACAGTGGAGGGCCCAAACCAGTGCCCGAAATTACCCCGTGTTTTGGGGTAATTTCGGGCACCCCAGGAAAAAACGACTTGTCGTTCTGATTTTGGTCTCAAAATCAATAATTGTCTCTTTCTTTTGAGCTTATGTGATAAAATGTGAAATTCTTAAGGATGTAGATGTGGAGGGATGGTAGGGGTGGTCATTCATACATAATTTGGAGTCATGATTGGAACAAATAGTTTGATGTTTGGGAGAGTGGGGTGGAGCTGTTTAGGACGCTTCTTGTTGAACGTCTAACCTTGAACCTTTATCCTTTTTTGTTTTTGATAATGGTACAACTCAAGCCACACTATATCACGCGAAGATGAGTCGTGGATCTTCCTCTTGAAACTGACGTACATGGGAGGCAAGTCTTATGCACAATTGGGAAGATACAGGGGCTTTCAGGAAAACTCTGCATTCCGTAGCAACCCGGCAAGCCATGCGGCCATTCTCAAAGTCAAAGTCCCGGTAAACATGATAAAATTTTAGTCACGAACCAATAATTGACACTAAGATAGGATGTGTACATACTACACATAAGAAGTACAGATGTAGCCTTGGCCCATTTTTATAATAGTCAAAGTTATACAAAGCGACTGCTGCGGAAGTTGAGTATTATCTGTATTAATGGATTAACTCCATCTTTCAGAAGAGCTCTGAAGAGCTGGAAGAAGCTAACACCACTCCAGCCCTGCGAAATTTAAAGTGTTCAGAACAACCCTGCTTGCCCTTGCATTCCATTTCAGTGCCCGAAATTACCCCTAAAAGTAACAATTTTTTAGTTTTGAGCCCCTATTTACCATACTATTTGCCGCAGGTGATAGAAAATTTGACACAGCATGCTCAAAACATGTCCAAATCGAAAAAAAAATACCGTATGCACCGTTTGTGAACAGGTTTGGCTTGCCAGTTGAAGTTTTCACGCATACACTGAATTTAGGTAAAAAGTGTAAAATACGAAAATCACTGTATCTCGAAAAGATTAGATGTGTTTGGTCTCAAGAGGAATGATCCGACGGTTTTAAGTGTGGCGAATGCGATGCGCGCAACGGGACAAGCCTCCGAGGTCGCCGCTAGACGGTAGCATCATCGCAATGCTTTCGGGCAGAGATGCCCGAAATTACCCCGGGTGCCCGAAATAACCCCGTTTCACGGTACCCGTCGCAGACCCTTGAGGCGCACAGAGACGGCTGTAAGTCCTACAGAGAACACTGTGAGTCGCACAGTGAATACTGTAAAGAGGCTACAGGAAATACTGGGTTTAGGGTTACAGAGAATTAGCACAACTTGTTTACAGAGTTCTCTGTGACCTTTTGCCACAGTGTAAGGTGCCCAGGTAGGAGCAAAATGTGTAAAATAACACAATAGTTTGAGTCGGCATCAAATCGTATGGTTCGATTCGAATTCGATTCGGCAACTTTTTCCTGATTCGATTCGGATTCGATCTAAAAAAAAATACGATTTCACGAAATCCTGGTAGTCACGAAGTTAATTTTCATTTATGTTCTGGTTTAACAAAGATAACTAAGGCTAGGACTGCGTTGTGTGTAGTTCTGTTTATGTTTGTCAGGCCATTATAAATAATACTAAAACTTACGTAAAGACCAGCTGCGTATCAATTTGTGTCAAAAACAGACATTTAAGACAGTCTCATAATACCTGAAGGACATGTTATACACAGAAACGTGCAGTAAAATAGTCCAGTTCACCCAGTTCACCCAGCTTTAAGGTTAGAAAAAAGCACAGCCCCCGTGTCCAGATCGTTTCGTCTTAGATTCAGAAGTACCATCAAACCTCGCTACAAGGTGCAGCTACACGCCCACTGTTTTCGAAAAGGGACTCATAGTCACACTCAAACTACGTTAGGAATAGTTTTTTCACAAATGCATTTGCACAGGCACGCAGTTTTATGTCCTATTTCACTCCGATTCAAAGAGTTTGGAACATTTAGGGTTGGTATTTCTGAAAACAACAGGGCCTGCGCGCAGCGGCGCGGGACACTCTGGCCAACAATCTCCGACCGACCGGCCGATCCAAATGGGCACGTTCGAAAACAACGTCTATACCATTGTTGGAGCTCTTCTAGCTGCAGTAAAAGACAATTTTGATTCGAACGCGCTTTTTCAAGGGAGCGAGCGTTTTTGGTGTAAGCTGTACAGAGGCGAAAAGGAGCGCTGCTATTGGTCGGATTCCATTTCCGGTGGCTCGGCTCCCCCCTCTCCCTCTGTTTTTCGCTGACGAGTCGAGTTTTGCCATGGAAACGGCGATTTCAACTCAAAATTTCTCAAAATTGGCCCTACACTTTTCAACCACATTTCACCACTGAAATCAGGATACAAAGTTCTACCACTCTGCCAAATCTCATCAAAATCGTATAGAAAATTTCGGATTTGCATAAGGGGCCAGACTGACAATAAAAAAAAAAAAAGAAAAATACGATTTTACGAAATCCTAGTAGTCACGAAGTTAATTTTCATTTATGTTCTGGTTTAACAAAGATAACTAAGGCTAGGACTGCGTTGTGTGTAGTTCTGTTTATGTTTGTCAGACCATTATAAGTAATACTAAAACTTACGTAAAGACCAGCTGCGTATCAATTTGTGTCAAAAACAGACATTTAAGACAGTCTCATAATACCTGAAGGACAAGTTATTCACAGAAACGTGCAGTAAAATAGTCCAGTTCACCCAGTTCACCCAGCTTTAAGGTTAGAAAAAAGCACAGCCCCCGTGTCCAGATCGTTTCGTCTTAGATTCAGAAATACCATCAAACCTCGCTACAAGGTGCAGCTACACGCCCACTGTTTTCGAAAAGGGACTTATAGTCACACTCAAACTACGTTAGGGATATTTTTTTCACAAATGCATTTGCACAGGCACGCAGTTTAATGTCATATTTCACTCCGATTCAAAGAGTTTAGAACATGTAGGGTTGGTATTTCTGAAAACAACAGGGCCTGCGCGCAGCGGCGCGGGACACTCTGGCCAACAATCTCCGACCGACCGGCCGATCCAAATGGGCACGTTCGAAAACAACGTCTATACCATTGTTGGAGCTCTTCTAGCTGCAGCAAAAGACAATTTTGATTCGAACGCGCTTTTTCAAGGGAGCGAGCGTTTTTGGTGTAAGCTGTACAGAGGCGAAAAGGAGCGCTGCTATTGGTCGGATTCCATTTCCGGTGGCTCGGCTCCCCCCTCTCCCTCTGTTTTTCGCTGACGAGTCGAGTTTTGCCATGGTAACGGCGATTTCAACTCAAAATTTCTCAAAATTGGCCCTACACTTTTCAACCACATTTCACCACTGAAATCAGGGTACAAAGTTCTACCACTGTGCCAAATCTCATCAAAATCGTATAGAAAATTTCGGATTTGCATAAGGGGCCAGACTGACAATAAAAATAAAAAAAAAAAAATACGATTTCACGAAATCCTGGTAGTCACGAAGTTAATTTTCATTTATGTTCTGGTTTAACAAAGATAACTAAGGCTAGGACTGCGTTGTGTGTAGTTCTGTTTATGTTTGTCAGACCATTATAAATAATACTAAAACTTACGTAAAGACCAGCTGTGTATCAATTTGTGTCAAAAACAGACATTTAAGACAGTCTCATAATACCTGAAGGACAAGTTATTCACAGAAACGTGCAGTAAAATAGTCCAGTTCACCCAGTTCACCCAGCTTTAAGGTTAGAAAATAGCACAGCCCCCGTGTCCAGATCGTTTCGTCTTAGATTCAGAAGTACCATCAAACCTCGCTACAAGGTGCAGCTACACGCCCACTGTTTTCGAAAAGGGACTCATAGTCACACTCAAACTACGTTAGGAATAGTTTTTTCACAAATGCATTTGCACAGGCACGCAGTTTAATGTCCTATTTCACTCCGATTCAAAGAGTTTAGAACATTTAGGGTTGGTATTTCTGAAAACAACAGGGCCTGCGCGCAGCGGCGCGGGACACTCTGGCCAACAATCTCCGACCGACCGGCCGATCCAAATGGCCACGTTCGAAAACAACGTCTATACCATTGTTGGAGCTCTTCTAGCTGCAGCAAAAGACAATTTTGATTCGAACGCGCTTTTTCAAGGGAGCGAGCGTTTTTGGTGTAAGCTGTACAGAGGCGAAAAGGAGCGCTGCTATTGGTCGGATTCCATTTCCGGTGGCTCGGCTCCCCCCTCTCCCTCTGTTTTTCGCTGACGAGTCGAGTTTTGCCATGGTAACGGCGATTTCAACTCAAAATTTCTCAAAATTGGCCCTACACTTTTCAACCACATTTCACCACTGAAATCAGGGTACAAAGTTCTACCACTGTGCCAAATCTCATCAAAATCGTATAGAAAATTTCGGATTTGCATAAGGGGCCAGACTGACAATAAAAATTAAAAAAAAAAAAAACCCAACCCCGTGAGGCTATAAGGCTACTTCGTGCCTAAAAAAAAAAAACCCAACCCCGGTGAGGCTATAAGGCTACTTCGTGCCTAAAAAAAAAAAAACCAACCCCGGTGAGGCTATAAGGCTACTTCGTGCCTAAAAATCCTTTATTCGCACACCCCTACTTTAAAGGGTGTAAAAATGATTCTAGGACACTTGATGTATTTAGTTTTCCAATTTGTGACCACCCACCCAGACCCCTCTTCACCATACATCCACTGCTTTTTCACACTTTTCTAAAATTTCGCTATCCCTCCCATACCAATAGGGGTTCGAAGGCCCGACAGAGGGCAGCACCATCGGCCCAAAGTGAGTTGCGCAAACCTGAGCGGTGAGTTTGAACTTGTGGTATGCTTCGTTTGATGCTTCTATACTTTGCGGACCAGGCTCATAATGAAAGGAAGACCAAATGCCTAATTCTAGTAAAAGAACACAGAAATTTACTTTGCCCTGGAAAATTCACCATCGACAAGCGTATTACCAAAAGAAGCACAGCACACGCCACATAGTGGACACAACTATCAGTTCAAACTTGCCGCTCGAAAAGAACAACTCAGTTTTAGTTCAAATGGTGGCCACCACGCCTGGCCAGGCGGCGCTGAGCTTTGCCTTCGAACCCCAATATCCAGACATGTTTTAAATTAATGCCGAAAGCCATCTTATTTGGCCTTGCCTTAAGCTAGTATTATTTGAAGACGATGTTGGCAACAATGTGCTCGGCGTCTGCCCCTGTGAGGAAATGGCTTGCCGAAGTGAGGAGAAGATGGAGTCGTCGTGCATTAAAACAGTTCCTCCATTGTTGTTAAAGGGAGGACGTTTGGCCTTTTTTGAGAAGGCGTTTTGCTTTCAACTGAGCCACGTTTGGCCGGAAGTGGTTTGTATTGGTCGATTCGAATTGAGGGCATGCGCAGTTTCAACTTTTTGAATTTCCCACAGTTCTGCTTCCGTCAAGTGTCATTGTTAGAGTCGTTGCTATGGGAAAAATTCGTCATGTTTTCGTGATTTCTGTGTAACGTACACCATTTACTGTATATCTGGTGGTGCAGGAAGTTTTGTTGGGAGAATTGCTACATTTTTTTATCTCAACAATTTTTTTGATTGGAGTTATAAATCGAGGTTCTTCAATGTTGCAAATTTATGTTTTCGTTGTTTACGGAAAATTTCTACAAACGATTATCTAGAAAAAAAAAAAGAACTTCTTGGTTTTTTTTAATACATGGAATGGCAGTGGTCATATGTGCGTACGAGACTGCACAAAAATCGGTCCGGAAAGCAAAAACAATCGGGGTTCTTTGGAACCCCTAAAAAATCAGTTGGTTGAGCATCTTTTCAGGGCCTAACCAAAGTCGGTTTGTGTGTTCCTTCACTGGTAAAACAATGAAAATTGAATGGAAAGACTTTGCGCAGCGAGACAAAAAGTCTTGCCACGTTTTGGTCAGACCCGAATGTCTCGCCAAGACTAGGTCCTGAGGAACTCATTGCCGTGATAAAAGATTCGACTTCGGTTTATCGCTCAACCCCACTGCCAATCAGTTTAAAACAACCGCAACTTATTATACAGTGAAACTTTAATGGTCACACACAAGATGAAATAATAGCGTGACAGTGACAGAAGGTCACGCCAAAAGTTAGCCTGGCAGGAATTCACGCCGACAAAAAAAGCATGAAATGTGAGTCACGCTGTTATCTGGCGTGAATGAACCATGCGGGCACTGAAAAACCAAACGTTATCTAGACCACACCAACTGATGCGGGAGGAATGCGCATTTGGCCGCAGGAGTGGTGAGGTCTAGACCACGTTTGGTTTTTTCAGTGGGGATTGGTGCGTACAATGCGTTTTAAAAGAAAAGTCACAC
Organism: Stenchaetothrips biformis; assembly: GCA_030522485.1. Lineage (NCBI taxonomy): Eukaryota > Metazoa > Arthropoda > Insecta > Thysanoptera > Thripidae > Stenchaetothrips > Stenchaetothrips biformis. Next base: position 7,528,985 of record CM060087.1, on the reverse strand, counting down.
CAATTGGCGTGAATTTCTGTGTCATCACTGTAAAACCAAACGTGGTCTAGACCACACCACTGGTGCGGTCAAATGAGCGCCATTTTGACCGCATCAGTTGGTGTGGTCTAGACCACGTTTGGAGTGCTCTGGTGTGGTCCAGACCACGTTTGGAGTTCTCTCTCAATGCAATGACCACACCAAACGTGGTCTAGACCACACCAACTAATGCGGTCAAAATGGCACTCATTTGACCGCATCAGTTGGTGTGGTCTAGACCACGTTTGGTTTTTCAGTGATGCCGATCTATTTAAGTGACTTTTCTGTCATGCCGTTTTATGGCGTCACGCACACTAATTTTCCTTGGTACAATTTTTGTACATAGTCTCGAACAAATTTTGAGCATGCGTGCTTTCCGTACAAATTTGTACGTGATTTCGCACGAATTTGTCCGATTTCACGTACAAATTTGTACGAAAAATTTCGCATGTTAAAGGTGGTGAGAGCCCACGTACAAAATTGCACAGATACATTTAGCGTGCACTTTTTTCACGCTTGTGAAACGGCACGAAGACACGGCGATGGATTTTCAGTGTCAAAATTCTTGCGCGTACCCAGGTTTCTTCAGTCATTGGGGTAGTGGCGTTGATATATCCTGTCATGTTCTGCACATCTCCACGCCTTGCTGGGTTAAAGTGGGTAGATTTAAACTTCCATGACCAGTTGTAAGTTTTCTCGCACATGTAGAATTTATCGGTGACGAGAATCCACGGTCCCTAAGGGAAAATAAAACGCTCTGTTACGTGGACACATATTATGGTGCACATTATTAATATGAAAGTGGGGGATTGTAAACTGTAAAAAATGATCGGAATTTTACCATACAATGGTCTATACCACTGTATGGTAAAATTCCAATCTTTTTTTTTAACAGTGACTGAAACGGACTGATGCGAACGAGCGAGTCGAAAGTTTGATTTCGATAAAAATGCATCATGATATTTTGTGACGGATGCTGGAACGTACCGCGAAACTGTTTATGGCCTTCCCTGCGCCAGGATTGGGCAGTCCGACCAATAGGATGAGAATCGCAGTCGAGATGACGAACCTCCACATGGTCGTCAGTTCCGTTAGGCATGTAGCCCTGACGTGATTTCAATTTCTCTCAGATCCGACGGTTAAAGTTGGGCTCCAAGTTGGGTGTCCCTTCGGAACGTAACAGGCTAACCTAAAAGTGTCACAATTATTCTTCCAGAAGCTAATTTTTAGCAGATGATACATTTAACATTTAGCAGATGATATATTTAACAATAATAATAATAATAATATTGTATCAGCATGCTTGTACTCTCAAGCTGCGAGGCGCAGAGGTGTGAGTCAGAAGAATATCTCATACTGTACGGGGCTCGATTCCGCTCGCGCGTGCGTCTGCCCGCTGGGCCGGGCCGGCCGCCTGCCAGCTTGCCTGGCCGCCTCGCGTGAGGCGCTGCCCCCACTCCACCCAGCCGCGCCGGCCGCGTCCGACCACCCGCCGCCCCCACCCCGCCGCGCCACTCCCGAACACGGGAAGGCTTTGGAAAGCCCCTCGCTGCGGTACGTTTTGCCGAGCTTTTCGTGACCCGAGGAAATCCGAGTGCCCGCACCGGTGCTCTGATTTTTACTTTAATGTCGTTTCTTCCTCCATTAACACAACCCACCTTGTTAATATATTTTAATGCAAAATGCTCTTATCGGCCATAACAGTAAAGATAAAGCTGTGTGAACTGGAAACATGAACATTATCTAATTGATAAAACTTCACCAGACCGTATCATCTGCTTTAATGTTCTGGACTTCCCTGAACTTTTTTTGTTCTCATTTTTGACATTTAGAAACCTTAGAGAATAGTTGCGTGCGTATTCTCAAAATAAATCGGCGTCCTTAAAGAAAGGGCAAAATTCCAAATGCTGTATAATACTAACGATTTGATATTAAGATAAAAAGCCCCGTTCTTTACAAATGTGGTAATGGAGATGGTTGGTAATAATTACGAACTGGTTTTGTGCTTTGCTATTTATACTTAGAGCAGGGCATATTTCTTCTCCATTTTCACAGTTAGAAGAGGGTTTGATATGCGAACATCAGAAAGGCGGTCCTTATTCTCGCCCGGTTCGATAAACGGGCTTAAACAGGATCGAACCCCACCTGACATCTATTTTCAGGCGGAGGGTTCGATTTCCGAACCCCTCGCCGGTTTCCGGCTCTGCGGTTCGCAAGAGAGCGCCTGGAGTGAATTTTTTGAGTGAAATTTCGGAGTTGTCCAAATTGTCATCACTTTTCAGAAATGTATTCGTCCACAAGACAAACAAAAAATGTTAACACGTGTCATAAGTTTGGATGGCCAATTAAAAAGTTATTGAACTTCAAATGTACCAAAGAGGCCTTTTTGGCCACTTCACACACTTTGATGTTCTATAACTTTTTCATTTCCCATCCAAACGTATGACATATGTTGATATTTTTTTGTTTGTCTTCTTGAGACGAATCTAAATCTTGAAGGTGATGTCTTTTTGGTAAAGTTTGGGAATTCACTCAAACTCAGCGAAATTCGAACCGTACGGAGACGAAAATCGAACCCTCATTTTGTCAGAATATCGAACCCTAGAGATAACTGCCACGAAGTCCGATTTTCGAACTGAGACGGGTTGGATCCTGTTTAAGCCCGTTTTTCGAGCGCATGTGGGTTCGAAAATCGAACCCTCTTCTACCTGTGTTCTGCTGTAGCGTCGAGGAGGGTTGGAGCAGTGGACCATGTGAATTGCAATGTAATTCTTGCCCTCCGACATGGTGTGTGGCGTAGTTCTCTGGGCAGATATTTGATGGGCTGTTGTCGTGACGTGCCGTCGAGCGCCTGCGCGTATTATTACAGTTTTTCTGCGACCCGGTGTGTGTTGCTTGGGTGTCTGGGCACATATTTGATGGGCTGTTGTCGTGACGTGCTGTTGAGCGCTTTCACGTAGGGTAAGGTCACCAAACATGGGTCACTTTTTAGAAATCCGCCGTGTTTCAACCCGACGAAGCGGTGACCTAATCTTTTTACTATGCACTTCAAAACACCCACAAGGACAACCTTCTCTCAAGAATTGAACATTTAAGAACAATTACTTAGAAATTTAGAAGGATTTGAAATTTCACTGATTTTGATGATCCATGTTTAGGTCTGATCCGACGGTTTAAGTTGGGCTCCATAAGTTGGGTGACCCTTGGAGCGTAACAGACAAACCTAAAAATGTCACATTACTTGTTCCACAAGCTTATTTTTAGTTCACATTTTTGATATTCAGAAACCACAGAGAATATTGCGTATTCTGAAAACTATCGGCGTTCTAAAAAAAGATTTTTTTAAAAAAAAAACTCACAGTGGCGGGTTGGAAGATGCCACGCATGTCAGACTTTTTTCCTCTCAATTTACGGTTTAAATGTTTGGAAACCATAAGTTTTGTTCAGAAATGGTATTTATTAACCGATACAGCAGAAAAAGAAAAGAAACCAATGTCACATACTTTGTTCCGTTTGGCAGCAATGTGCGTCAGTGTGACCTGAGCGCTGCGTCAATGACCATTACACTGTCAAAAATGAGCTCCGAAATTTTATGGCGAAAAACTCTATAATTCAGTACATGGAGACTCCATTCAGTTTCAATTATTTTTTTTCGGAGAGATTTTCACAGGACGGAAACCAATTTTCTTCGGAGCTAGAGCTGGTCCCGCACGGAGGTAAAATCCATGCTTGATTTGAAAATGTTTTTAAAAAGGCTTCTCCGAATCATTCTTTAGTCAGGAATGAACAAACGGGGGACCACCTTCATTAAGATTTTACGTACATCTCATACATTTTCCTACACGCTGAAAACCTTACGAAGTAGTCTGAGCATACACAATACAAACTAATTTACTTTATTGTACGAAGAAATAGTTCGTAAATTACGAACTATTTTCTATGTAAGCTTACGTATGCTCAAAATACTTTGTTATATGAAGCTACTTTACTTCGTAAGGCTTAAATAGTTTGTAAGGTTTTCAGAGTGTGAAAGTTATAAAAACTGACCCGAACACTAAGGGAACCACCCTCCTCCTTTCCGTCGCACACTGCGGCAATTCTTGTCCGGGTAAAAAATCTTTTTCGTGATTTGCTGGTGTGGAGCCATACATTTTGGTCCAAGATTCCGAAATTTTATGGAAAAAGTCCAGTACTATTCTTGAAATTGATGATAAGACCAAGCAAGTTTTTAATTCTTCCCAAATCTTTTATTTCACAGTACTTCTTGATCTGTTTCTTGAACAGGTCTACTTCGGGCTTGATTCCGATGATTATAATATCATCAACATGGAATCCAATAATAAGGTTGTCACAATGATACATGCAATCATCAAACTGTGATTTCTGAAAGTGGAGTTTTTCTCTCAGAGTGGAATCTGGTTCTTATGTGGGTTGGATACTTCACATCTGGGTGGCTCCTCCATGAAGACTATGTCATTAAGTTTGCTGTTTAGATATGCTGACTTGATGCCAATATGTTCAGCACACCAGCCTTTGTCCACTGCAATAGCTAGCAGAAGTCTGATGGTCGATTTCTAAACAACTGGAGCGTACTCAATCTTGTAGTCTATTCCGGTTGTGAATGAAAACCCTCTGGCCACTAGCCTGGCTTTAAAATTAGTGACTGCACCACGTTCATTACGTTTTCTTGTGAACACCCATCTACAGTAAACAACATTTTTCCCGGTTGGTCTGGGAACAATGATCCAAGCTTCAAAGCCCGCAAGTCTTGACGTCTCCTCTTGAATGGCTGCTTGCCACGGGTGTATATCAGTTGACCTACCTCTCAGTTGACCTACCTATATTTTTATTCTAGAAATATTGATAGAAATATTATATAAATCTATGTTGTAGAAATATTCGAAAACCCTATTTTTAGCCGTTTCAGTTGACCTACCTCTTAGTTGACCTACCTCATAAAAATATTGAATAGAAATATTGAATAAAAATATTGAATAGAAATATTGAATAAAAATATTGAATAGAAATATTGAATAACAATATTAAATAAAAATATTGAATAAAAATATTGAATAGAAATATTAAATAAAAATATTGAATAAAAATATTGAATAAAAATATTGAATAGAAATATTGAATAAAAATATTGAATAGAAATATTGACGAGATGATGCCGATGGGACTGCTAGGGGCAAGGGTCACCCGACTTGCCATTTTCCACGTACCGCGGCTTGCCGCGGAGCCACGGGCCTCTGCCCATCAGCGCGTCATGAGGGGCCGGGTGTGTGCTGTGCTGCCTACCTAGCCGGGCGGTCGCCACCTCACAGGCAGGCACAGATTGCTCAGTTCCGTTCCGGTTCCAAGTACCAGTCTTCGGATGCAGAGACGGGTTCAAGTGAACGCTGACTGTGGCGGAGCATGTTCGTCTCGTGAACCGGGTCCACCCCCCGGCCTTTTACCCCCGGGACACGCTCACTTAATGGTCGGGCTAACGACACTGGTTTTGAGCGTACCTAGGGTGCCAATGGACCGCGGTGGAGGGAGATGGTGGCGGCACGGGGCTGCCCAGCGTGGAGCACGGTTTGGTGCGCGATAAAGTTCGGCGGCTGTCCGCTTTTAGTCGCGTGCGACGGCTGTCTCGAGCACCCGTCCCGCCTACTTGCGGGATTTGCCAAGGCACGGGTCTCCCCAGCATTGCTGTGGCAGCAAGATCGCTCTTGCGTCACTCCTTCTGGGAGCGCCGCGGCACTTGTGCTGTGGCGCATGTGGCACTCGCTCGACCGTCGACGCATAAGCTTACCCTTGGCGGAATGCTTGTCGGCAGTCCCGGCTTCGGAGTTGTGGCTCGCGCGTTCGGTCCCTCTGAGCAGTGTCGAAACGCGTTATCGCTGTTGGTATGTGTACTATCAGTCTCTAAAGTTTTGTTTGGGCGATACCCTATGCGCGAGAGACTGCTCATAAGGAGACCGTTGAGAATCTCTCGTGCATGGGGTATCGCCCGGACAAAACTTTAGAGACTGATAGTACTCCTGTCCCCGCGCATCCGCGTTTCAGCCCCTGGATTGCAGGCCAGCCCTCCGATGCACCGGAGGGCTGCCTCCGTCTTGGGGGCTCGCGGTGCGTTGGTGAGAGCAGGAGTCCAGGTGAGTTCCACACCGATATGTCGTACATTGGAGTTCGCGCGCCACGCGGCATTCCACCTCGACCATGCTCGATCCGCCCCTGCGTAGCAGCCAAGGTAAACCGTATCCGATGTGGCCACTGCTTTTATCGATATGTACCTCACGTGGTGCTGAACACAAGGCGTTGAAGCTCTCGTCAGGTCTGCTTTTGGTATGCACCTTCGGTGATAAGATCGTCTTCAGATTGCAGTTTTGGTCAACAAAATGAAGGTGTAGAGTCTAAACAACAACATCAATCTTATCTTTTCAGAATAATCATGTTTCAACCTGGAGACTATCTGGTCACATATAAATAGACAAGGCCAATCTGTAGAACCACTGGTTGTGACAAACCTTGATAATTTGAAAACATCATTATTGTTGGGCTTTCAGCACTTAACTCAGCTTTCCTATCCCAATTCTGCCTCACTGATCTAAAACTAACATAGAATGAAGACAGCATGTTTCATTTGGATTTGAAATAGTTTTAATTAGAATTCGAATAGCAAAGGTTAAACAATGCGTCCATAAGATTTTGAGCTAGAAAGGAAAAAAAAAAACAGACCTTAGCACCTAATACTTCTTCAAGTAAATTAGCTTGCACACAGGGTTCTGTGCTTGTCAAGTTACTTTCAGCCATGTGTTCAGTTGGGACTTAGCTTTCAAGGTACAAATATTTATAAATTTGGATTGCCTCTGCTGACTGTAGCTTGTGCTTTTTGCTTGGTTGTCTCCATCGTTTGCTTTATGCTTTATATTACTGCTCAATTTCACCCAGTGGTAAGTTGCCTAGGGTGCATGTTCTGCTTCGACTGCCACAGGCATGTGCTTGTCTAGTTATACTTTCAGCCATTAATTCCAACAATTTGGACTTTGCTTTTGAGGGACAGTTATTTCTAAATTTGGCTTGCTTGTTCTGCTTGGATGGCCTCTGCTGACTGTGGCCTGTGCTAATATTTTGCTTGGTTGCTTTCATCATTTTCTTTTTTGCTTTGCCCAATTTGCGCTCAATTTCACTAAGCGGCAAGTTGCCTAGGGTGCATGTTCTGCTTCGACTGCCACTGGTCTGTGCTTGTGTAGTTATACTTTCAGCCATTCGTTCCAACAATTTGTGGGCCTCCCTTTCGGCGCTACGAGGGGTCCTCGCTGACAAAGGGGACGCATAAAAGGAGCAGGGTCGGAGAAGTAGCAGGGTATGCCTGGTGGTGAAGGCGCAGGGTTGTCGGGTCTCAAAGTAGCAGGGTCCTGGTGCCTCAGAGTAGCAGGGTCGCCTGGCCCAGCGCGTGCAGCATAGCATAAGATCTGTCGCAAGTAGCGTAAGATCTGTCGCGTGTAGGGTAAGACCGTCGGGAGTAGGATAAGATCTGTCGCGACCCCGTTAGGTTAGGTTAGAATGGGACGGAACCATTTAGTTGTAGGAAGGAGCTGGTCAACAACATGTGCAGCTGGGCCAGGCGACCCTGCTACTTTGAGGCTCCATAACCCTGCGCCTTCACCTCCAGGCATACCCTGCTACTTCTCCGACCCTGCTCCTTTTACCGCGACTCCTGACAGGGGAACTGACGGCAGTGCGTACACCGTCCGCTGAAACAGTGTTCAGGGTTCTAAAAGCATCGCGGTAAAGCCTCGAGTGCGAACTGGCAGTGCGAAAAAAGTGAAACAGAACTGTGCAAAACCTCAGCGGGGCTGCAAAAAGGAAGGGTAAAATGACCCAGTTTCTGTTTACACGGGATTCGAACCCCGGACTGCAGAGTAAGGTATTTTGCAGTCCGAGGTTCAGAGACCGTCCTTAGAGAGTGGTGCTGTACCCCTTCCCCGGGCGACCCTGTCAGGCCCGCCGTAGCATTGCCCTCAGATGCACCCACCGCTGCGATTGCACCGAAGGTGCATACCACAAGCAGACCCGACGAGAGCTTCAACGCCTTATGTTCAGCACCACGTGAGGTACATATCGATAAAAGCAGTGGCCACATCGGATACGGTTTACCTTGGCTGCTACGCAGGGGCGGATCGAGCATGGTCGAGGTGGAATGCCGCGTGGCGCGCGAACTCCAATGTACGACATATCGGTGTGGAACTCACCTGGACTCCTGCTCTCACCAACGCACCGCGAGCCCCCAAGACGGAGGCAGCCCTCCGGTGCATCGGAGGGCTGGCCTGCAATCCAGGGGCTGAAACGCGGATGCGCGGGGACAGGAGTACTATCAGTCTCTAAAGTTTTGTCCGGGCGATACCCCATGCACGAGAGATTCTCAACGGTCTCCTTATGAGCAGTCTCTCGCGCATAGGGTATCGCCCAAACAAAACTTTAGAGACTGATAGTACACATACCAACAGCGATAACGCGTTTCGACACTGCTCAGAGGGACCGAACGCGCGAGCCACAACTCCGAAGCCGGGACTGCCGACAAGCATTCCGCCAAGGGTAAGCTTATGCGTCGACGGTCGAGCGAGTGCCACATGCGCCACAGCACAAGTGCCGCGGCGCTCCCAGAAGGAGTGACGCAAGAGCGATCTTGCTGCCACAGCAATGCTGGGGAGACCCGTGCCTTGGCAAATCCCGCAAGTAGGCGGGACGGGTGCTCGAGACAGCCGTCGCACGCGACTAAAAGCGGACAGCCGCCGAACTTTATCGCGCACCAAACCGTGCTCCACGCTGGGCAGCCCCGTGCCGCCACCATCTCCCTCCACCGCGGTCCATTGGCACCCTAGGTACGCTCAAAACCAGTGTCGTTAGCCCGACCATTAAGTGAGCGTGTCCCGGGGGTAAAAGGCCGGGGGGTGGACCCGGTTCACGAGACGAACATGCTCCGCCACAGTCAGCGTTCACTTGAACCCGTCTCTGCATCCGAAGACTGGTACTTGGAACCGGAACGGAACTGAGCAATCTGTGCCTGCCTGTGAGGTGGCGACCGCCCGGCTAGGTAGGCAGCACAGCACACACCCGGCCCCTCATGACGCGCTGATGGGCAGAGGCCCGTGGCTCCGCGGCAAGCCGCGGTACGTGGAAAATGGCAAGTCGGGTGACCCTTGCCCCTAGCAGTCCCATCGGCATCATCTCGTCAATATTTCTATTCAATATTTTTATTCAATATTTCTATTCAATATTTTTATTCAATATTTTTATTCAATATTTTTATTCAATATTTTTATTCAATATTTTTATTCAATATTTTTATTTAATATTTTTATTCAATATTTTTATTCAATATTTTAATTCAATATTTCTATTCAATATTTTTATTCAATATTTCTATTCAATATTTTTATGAGGTAGGTCAACTAAGAGGTAGGTCAACTGAAACGGCTAAAAATAGGGTTTTCGAATATTTCTACAACATAGATTTATATAATATTTCTATCAATATTTCTAGAATAAAAATATAGGTAGGTCAACTGAGAGGTAGGTCAACCGATCCACCCCGCTTGCCACCTTGGCTAATCTAGACTAGACATAGCTTGTTCAATATCTTGTGGATCTTGATGTTCATAGTTAACTGTGCGTAAGTCACTAGTGTTATGGTTAGCACTTTTTGTACACTTTTTACAACAGCGACATACTGGTTTGGGTTTCTTGGGTCTTGCTCATCTTCTAGGCTCAGGTTCTGATTTTCATTTGTATTGTTGTTTTGAGGTGGTTCTTCTTCTCGTCTTCCTCCCCCATCTTGTGCCTCCTCTTCATTCTCCGTCCCATTGGCATGCTCCCCCCTTCCATTTTCTTCATTCTCTTGTTCTTCATTGCCCTCTTGATCTTCATCATCGGACACCAGTATATAGTGTGTATTTCTTCTGTGCTTCTGTGGAGGGGGTTGAATTACTTCTGGCTGCATTGAGAATTTATTCTCTTGGAAATCCACATGTACTGCAACATGAAATTCCTTCTTTTCCAAATTCCACACTATGGCGCCTTTTATTCCTTGTTTCACGCCCATAAATACTGCTCTTGATCCAACTTTAGTCTTTTTTTGTTTCTCACCCAAACTTCACATCCAAACACTTTGATCAGACCTAGATCCTCTTCATTTAATGCTCTTCCATTCCACAGCTCAAAGGGGGTCTTGTTGTGCAGAACCTGCGACCTCACCCTATTTCTCCAATAGTTTGCATAAGAAATTGCTGCTGGGCAAAATCTTGTTGGTACTCCAGCATGTATCAACATGCACCTGGCAACTTGGAGTAAAGTCAGATTTAATTTCTGTGCCCCCCCATTCTGTTCGGGATTATGCGGTACTATTAGTCTTCTTTCAATACCACTTTGCTCCAGGTACTCTTTGAATTCTTTCTTTATATATTCTCCTCCATTGTCCGATTGCAGACACTTGAGCTTTTTCTCATGAAATCTCTCTACTTTAACTGTATATTTCTGGAAATGGTCCAAGGCTTCAGATTTCCTCTTCATAATTTTGACTTCACTAAAACGGGAATAGTCATCTAAGAATGTAATGAAATACCTATTTCCTTCTGGGGTTTTCTCTTGGATTTCACATGTCAGAATGCACCAACTCTAAAACAGCTTTTGTCTTCTTATCTGTTCAGGAAACGGCTTCCTTTTTGACTTAGCTTCGAGACAAGTGTCACAATTTTCAGGTTTCTTCTTTTCTTCGCAAATTTCAGGTAACTGTGTCAAGTGTCCAAATCGGTCGTGCCACGATACTTGAGACCTATTTCCAGTTATTTTCACATCAGATTTTCTTTCTTCATCCTTCGTTTTTGTTGGATTCTCTTCTATTAGCTCAGCTTCAGTCTTGTACATCTGACTTTCTTCATCCCAGTAACTAATAAGAAAATCACCTTCTTGTCACTTATTTTCTTGCATCCATTACTTGAAGTAATTCCGTAACCTCTCTTGTCGAATTGCCTCTCAGACATGAGATTATCACAAACACTTGGGGATAAATACACTTCTTCTAGCTTGAGGTAACTATCTCCACATTTCTTCTTTAGTTTCATAATCACCACTCCTTTCCCAATCACTGCTCCAGATCTGCCATCTCCCCATGAAACAGTTCATGTCACAGAATCATCAAACTCTTAAAGTATTCTCTTATGACGAGTCAAATGGTGACTTGCTCCTGAATCCATGTACCACACCTTTTCTCCTTGCTGGACATCCTTCTTTTTGGATGTTGAGGCAACCCCTTTGACATTTGATTGAGCAGATCTTATATTCACTTTTGCACTGGCTTTTCTCCACTTCACTTGGGTATCTATTCTTCATCACTGGAATCTTCTCCTTCTTCATATTCAGCTTTCTTAGCTTTCACTTTCTTTTCATATTGTTTCTTCACTTTGTCACAATTTCTGGCAATGTGACCTCCACCACCACAGGCATAGCAGATGAACTTCCTTTCGTGGGTTTCTTCTTTGTCCTCTTCTTTCTTGTTGGCGAGCGATAGCGAGCCCTTGCTGTGATTGGGGTACCTCGAAAAGCGATTGGTCGTGTGTCTGTTTGTCTGTCTGTCTGTCTGTCTGTCAGTCCGTTTGTACTCACCAACGATTCTCAGCAACTACACTGTCTAAAGTTACAAAATTTTGCATTTGACATCAACTTAGTTTCTCCCAACACGAGTTTGTTTCAATTCATTGTTTAGTATCGTTTGAAATATTAAAAACATCTTTTTGAATTGGGTTATTAACGTTGTTAGGTTGGCAGCAGTTACCAGTTTTTCATACCTGCGGCCGCGGCTCTGAAATACGGGACTGGGGCAAATTAAACAAATTAAAGAGCAGAAGGGTTAAAAACTGAGTTCGGTGATAGTTTTTCATCATTATAGCATGATTGAAACACCTCCGGGGTGTCAACGCAGTGAAATAAGGAAAATTAAATTGAAAATGATTACGCGTTTTGTCCCCCTCCCCCCCCCCCCGCCAGAGGGGAATCTAACCTAGGTCAGTGCAGTGTTTTTGAGAATTGCAAGATAAATTACTGCCTTTCATACTTAGTGAGTCTGTACTTGCTTATTTTTCTCAGAAGATTCATTTTTTAGTTGTTTACTTATTTAATAAAATTGGGAAATACATAAATATATTCTTTTGAAACCAGACATAAATCTTTGCCAAATGGGACCTTCATTTTTTTCAATTATATGGTTGAGTGAGTGGTTTTGCCATAGCTGGTTTTGCCATAGACATCATATTCAGTGAAGTGATTTAGGTTTTGAGCAATGAGTGAATAGATCATTGGATTTAAGGAGACGTGTCATACAACTGTGTCATACATTGTCTGCGACGACTGATACTCAGTGTTGGTCGTTTGTTTGAACTGGCTGCCTTTCCAATTAACACAGAAAATGAGGTCAATATTTATGCTGAGCTGTATCTTTACTTCAAAGATAAAATATCATATTAAGACTCATTTACGAATAAGATCAACTTTTGTTCAGCAACATGTGGCTTTGACATTGGATTCGATGAGACGATTCATTGGATCTGACTATAGGTCTTCTCGTAAACTGGTACCAAACAGCCTGCCTAACTGTTCCTTTTTATTTTAACTATGATAAAATAAAGTAATCAATTTTATTAAATAGACCACTAGTTAAAAATAAAATGAAGATAAAACGCTCTCAGGTATTACCAATAACATTGCGTATTCACAAGTTTCATAAAGAAAAGATATCGAACGGTGACTCAAGCATTTGTTTTTCTCCACTGTTAGGGTTAGTGGCACCAGAGCAGCTCATTAACATACGATTTTACCCCAGGTCTATATAAGTACTGCACCTAAAATTGGCTCATTTTCAACCAAAAGTTTTTTATTTGAGTTTTACATTGTTTCCTGCAGTTTTTGGTGTGCTGATCACGATCCAATTTCACCCCAGACCTTTTCTATACCCAATATTGGCCAATTTTGGACCAAAATTTTATATTTGAGTTTTACATTGTTTCCTGCAGTTTTTGGTGTGCTGATCACGATCCAATTTCACCCCAGACCTTTTCTATACCCAATATTGGCCAATTTTGGACCAAAATTTTATATTTGAGTTTTACATTGTTTCCTGCAGTTTTTGGTGTGCTGATCACGAAACTGACTTCCGATTTCACCCCAGACTTTGCCCAATATTGGCCAATTTTGGACCAAAATTTCGTATTTGAGATTTACATTGTTTCCTGCAGTTTTTGGTGTGCTGATCACGAAAATGAAATTCAATCTTACCCCAGACCTTCTCTTCGCCCAATATTGTCCAATTTTGGACCCAAATTTCGTATTCGAGTTGTACATTGTTTCCTGCGGTTTTTAGTGTACTGATCACGAAAACGACTGCAAGTTCCACCCGAGACCTATACTTTACACCATTTGGGCCCATTTTGAACCAAAATTTTATACGTAGTCGAGTTGTTGAACGACCGTAGTACTTCCCCAAACTGAGAAGGGCTCTCCCGCACGTAACATGAGACAAACAAACCAGACAAATTTGAAAGCTCTCGTCAGGAGGCAACGAGTGTGGCACTATTCAGGAACAATCTCAGTCTTTTACAATGCGTGCAATATTTTTGAGTTCCCAAGTGCTTTCATAAGAATGTGCTCAGTCGCATCGCTCGCCTACTACGCGCCCAAACTAAACGGCGCGTACCCCTAGTAGTAAGTTTTCTTTTTGTATTGATCTCTGTCCTTGCGATAACTCTTCTGATTGTTGAATCTGGACTTGAAAACAGATACATTCTCTTCGCTCTTCTTAACAACTTGTTCTTGTCTCTCTTCGAACACCAATTTAGCTCTCACTTCATCAACCTTCAGTTGCCTACTGTCCCGGAATGATTGAACAAGGTGCTCATACTTTGGATTTGCATTTAAACCTCTGATAAGAAAGTCGGCAGTCATAGCTTCTAAGTTGTTATCGAGATCTGCAATTACAGACAGAAACAGAAGGCTCTTAAAAATTAAAGATTACAGAAATATCAGTGGTGGGAGATAATAACTGTCTCCAACTAGGCTCTATGGATTCCAACGAGGGACGGCCAAACAACAGTACTTGCGCTTGAAGACCCTTACAGACTACTAATGGTAATAAATATTGTTGATTGTTGCCCAACAAGTGGTCCTCTTGAACCACGTCGGATACATCGAACACTTATACCCCAACGGTCCTAATTCATGAATCATAGTCGGTACAGGATCGATACATCGAAGCGACAGCAGCGCTGTCAGGCGGAAATATCGGACACGATACTGTCACTACCTGCCCCGAGGGCTCCTGTTGGTTCAAGAGTTAAAATGAAAAGAAATAAAAATACATTTTAGAGCCTTCGGACCGCCCTGAAATCAGATAAAGCACAAGTGCGATAAGGCCCCTTTCGACATGAATGGAGCCTAAACCTAGGCGCTTCAAAATCCTTTGGCGGCTGAAACGGGTCATTTGGAAGGTCCTCGACCAGTTTCCGTCGCCAGATGAATTTGCGGCGCCTTAGTTTAACCTGGGGACCGCCCGGAAATGAGATAAAGCAGAAGTGCGATAAGGCCTCTTTCAACATGAGTGGAGCCTAAACCTACGCTCCGAAAAATCCTTTTGCGGCTAAAATGGATCTTTTGGAAGGTCCTCACCGTTTAAGATCGCACAGAACGGTCATTTGTCAATTTTTTGTTTCCATAGTCAATGCCGGGAAAGCTGAACTCGTGGCCACTAAAAAAAAAAGTGTCTGACTTCCTACTCGTAAAAATGTCACGAACCGAACCTTATCACATCCAGTGACACCTTGGATGTAAAATAGTTGCGGTCTGGATACGTTGAATATATTTTGGAAGTGGTTTGGATGCATTCTGTCTGAATGCAGAGAGGATGGTTGGGGGCGGACAGGATGCATTCGGGATTCGGGACGGTCCCGATACGCCCCCACGCCCACGCCGTGTGGACCAGTGGTGTGACATCAGTGGTGTGGACGCCACAGGAAACGTTCCGACGTAAGGTGGACGCCAATGAACACGTTCCGATGGTAGGTGGATACAGAGGATACGCTCCGACGCCATGTGGACACAGAGGATGCATTCTGGACGCTGAAGGGCTGCCTGAAACGGATGCATCTTGGATGCGTTTTGGATGCAGCCGAAGTTCAGCCGCGACAGTTACTAGATGTGCTTTGGACGCATTTGGGACGCCGAAGATGAATATTGGATGGATTTGTGATGCAAGTACGATGATCTTGGTACGGTTCAGATGCGAAATGGATACGGGGGGAATCTTACACACTAAATGACCAGGGACAATTTTTGCATCCAGCTGGATGCGGTTTTAAGCACATCTAACTTCGGACAAATTTGTATCTAGCTAGTCACGAATTGTACATAAAGAGGCACAATATTGTCCATCAATTAATTCACAAATATTGTCTCGTGTTCGAAGTACAATATTGTGCCTCTTTATGTACAATTCGTGACTAGCCGGATACAAATTTGTCCGAAGTTAGATGTGCTTAAAACCGCATCCAGCTAGATGCAAAAATTGTCCCTGGTCATTTAGTGTGTACATCGCATCTGTCGGATACAGGAGGATGGCGGCGGTACGAATGTTGGATATCAAAATCTGTCCAAAAAGAGAAAAAGGCGACGCATTTTGGACGTCCAGAAATTCCCACCAGGGATCGCTCTCAGATTTCGAGTGTGAACGGGTGAGGTTCTTACGTGGCCGGCGCGCCATTTCCTGTTTTATGATCATTCTTCCTCTTCTTCGTTCGCCGATGATGAGAATGGAATATCACAAAATGCAGTCTAAGTGCATTTTTTCAATTCAATCATTTAACATGAAAAAACAAAAACAAAAAAAAAAAAACGATGCCCACTTTTCGAGAACACCCTCATTTTGAGCGGCGCTATATTGCATGTTTTTACCGAGATTCACCAGAAGGTAAAAAAAAACTCAATAATGGGTCACGAATCAATCATGAGTAATTTTCATGACGGGCCGCTACAAATCCATGAATGAGCGAATCGATTTAAATTTCGGTATGGGTCTTCCCTCAACTGCCCTTTGTCACCTGAAACGGCGCGGATGCCTGAGCAACGACCACAACGCCACCTATAGGGCAGCAAAGAAAGACCTTGTAATTAAAAAAAAAATATGTTTTTCGAACATTTTCAAGAAATAGAATTATGGAGTAAAGGGGAACGCCCTTGCTGGTTTTGGTGAAAAATAAGTGAAGAAATTTAAGTCAACCTTAGTTTGGCAAACAGATTTCAGGGCATGGTGCACGGATAGCTTTAAAAATTGCTGATCCACAATTGGTTCCAGAAGTCAATTGTGGGCCAAAACAGCCTATTGTTTATACCGCCGTAGCTGAGTAAACGAGGACGACAGACGGGGCTAGTATGCTGCAAAACGAAGGCAAGGAATAACATTTAAGCGCCTAGGCTACTTTGGCTACTTGTTCAAAATTTATACTTTAAATGTGCATTTTACAAAAAAGTGACACACAAGCAATTTTTTACCTTAATTAGAAAAAATCTAATAATCGTAAGCCTAATCGGTGTCTTTAAACTCATTAAAGGTTTCAAGTTACAAACGAATTATCCTCTTGAGTGATACGGTTATTTACCGCGATAAGATAGTTCGTGACAATAAAGCTCAACAGACGCAGCCTGCGAATGAGTGCAAGCACTTCTGTACAACACTTCCTCACTCTTTATTTTGAAAAGATAACTCAATAGTATCGGATGGTGACAATTCACTTTATCGGCTTCCAATGTGTGCAGTCAGTCCGTCTAGTTTACCTTGGGAAGGATGCGAATCTCTGCCATGAAGCAGGCGCTAGGCCCTTGATTGTAGTAACCTGCTGACAGCGTGTATCGATAATCCCCGTAGACCATGACAGGCAATGATGGAAAAACCCAGGGCATTGGTTCGTCTTTTATCTCGTAACATTTCTACAACAATTTAAAAAAAGTGAGCGTAAGGCTGTTTATTCCAATACTAAAACACGATTCAGTTTGTTCCAACGAACGTGGCGTCAGGTTCCTAGATTAATAGTGCAGTCGTAATATTCAAAAGACATGCACGCTCAGACTCGTATCGACTTTTTTCTCTCAATTATTGACTTTTCATCCTTTGCTTACTTAGTTTTTTAAACAGCAATAATATGTAGTATTTCCTCCGTGACCATGTACAATATTGTTCACTATGAAGACCAAATTGTCATTAATTAAGGACTATTTTTGAAGTCAATTGCGTATTGACTCTTTGTCAATAGCAAACTGACTTAGTCAATATAACGAACAAAATCTTACATAGATATGAGGAAATAGTACGTTTTATTGCTGTTTAAAAAACTCTTTACCAAAGGATAAAAAGTCTATTACAGTCTGAGAGAGCGTTCAGTTCAGAATGTTAAAACGTTACAAGGGTAAAAGCTTACAGCCGGTATCACGCACGGTGATTCAGTTCTGCTTATTTTGAAAATGTGGTCAAAAAAAGCTGGTATGACCCTTCTGAGGTGGAAGCACCCACGCGAAGGAAATTTAAATACGAATGCGTTTTTCTTCCACATGTTGTTACTTCGCACGTCCAAGATGCCGGTAAGCTGAGGACAGAAGGCGAAGACAAGTTACTTCTCCAGTGTGCTAGCAAGTTGATCCAATGCTTGTCCGTCACTGACTATCATTTCGACGCGTCCTAATAGAATAATCCTAACTGTCAGTGCGGATCCAAGACAATTCTAACCGTCAGTGCAGGCCCAAGACAATCCTTACTTTCATTGTCGATACAGTACTATCCCATCTGCACATGACGTGCAAATCGGTCTTGAAGTCCGTGACGCTCACACACTACATAAAACTACTTGCTGAAGAGCTTGTGAGAAAGAATCATCCTTATTTGAAAACGTGGACATTATATTTCAGGGATATCGCGATTCACTGATTCGCAGTGAACAGCGTTAATCACCACTTTTAGCCACCTCTGCAGATAGGATTGTTTCAGATCTGCCCTGGCAGTAAGGATTGTTTTGAATCTGCCCTGGCAGTAAGGATTGTTTTGGATCTGCCCTGGCAGTTAGGATTGTCTTGGATCTGCACTGACAGTTAAGATTGTTCTATTGGAAGGCGTCAAAAATGTGTTACAGGCATCAGAAAAACTCCAGACCAAACCAACAAATAAAAAATACGATTTCAAGAAATCCTGGTAGTCACGAAGTTAATTATGTACATTTATGTTCTGGTTTAACAAATTACCTATGGCTAGGACTGCGTTGAGTGGAGTTCTGTTTATGTTTGGTAGACCATTATCAACAATACTAAAACTTACGTACCAGCTTGCGTATCAATTTGTGTCAGAAACAGACATTTATGACAGTCTCATAAGACCTGAAGGTCAAGTTATTCACAGAAACGTGGAGTCCAATAGTTCATTTCACCCAGTTTTAAATACTTTGAGGTAAGAAAAGTGCACTGCCGCCCGTGTCCAGAAAGTTTCGTCTTAGATTGAGAAGTACCATCAAACCTCTCTACAAGGAGCAGCTACACGCCAATTGTTTA
This sequence comes from Stenchaetothrips biformis, assembly GCA_030522485.1. NCBI lineage: Eukaryota > Metazoa > Arthropoda > Insecta > Thysanoptera > Thripidae > Stenchaetothrips > Stenchaetothrips biformis. The sequence continues at coordinate 7,510,346 of CM060087.1, read as the reverse complement.
CGGAAAGGAACTCAAAATCACTCTCAAACTACATTATAGAATGTTTATTCTGAAATGAATGTGCTCAGGCACGCAGTTTTATAGCCTATTTCACTTCGATTCAAAGCGTAACGAACATTTGACGTTGGCATTTCTTAACACGTTCACGCCGGACCCAAAAACATGACCACACGTGTGGTCATGCAATATTTCAGGTTCCTGGTGACCGAGGGCAAAAACCAAGATATCAATGGAAAGGTCTCAGCGAGATCTCTCAGAAAAACCAGGACAAGACCCGGTGGGGTGCACGATGACGCCCCTGGCCGAGGCCGCGCAGAGCAGGCACTGCCGGCACCCTGAACCGGGGCAGGTATCGCTCTGCGGACCTGCGGACTTCGGCGACGTGGTCCGGGCCCTGCGGCGGCCCCGCGCAGCTACCGGACGACCGGGCTGAGGTCAGTGATCAAACAGATGATTTGTATTTAGAGTTCAAGTTTAATTCGTTTTCAGAAATACTAATTTTCCTTGACATCAATGTGATTATATGGTTTATGTCATAAGTTTTTCCTAGACTTCAAAATTACAAGGGAACAATGAATTTATTGAACAGTACTTTACAAAATATATCCCTTGTTAATAAAAAAATGTTAATAGTCCAAAGTATCTAAATTAATGTATATTATCGGTGTTTATTAATGAAACAATTGCGAGAGAGGCAGAGCGAAGAGTGCGGCCGGCGCAATCGCCCGACTGGCCGTTCGTCCAACGAGTCCCGATTCCAGCCTCTGCCCTCAGCTTTCCACAGGGCCCGGACCACGTCGCCGAAGTCCGCAGAGCGATACCTGCCCCAGTTCAGGGTGCCGGCAGTGCCTGCTTTGCGCGGCCTCGGCCAGGGGCGTCATCGTGCACCCCACCGGGTCGTGTCCTGGTTTTTTCTGAGAGATCTCGCTAAGATCTCTCCATTGATATCTTGGTTTTTGTTCTAGGTCACCAGGAACCTGAAATATTGCATGACCACACGTGTGGTCATGACGATCTGGCCCCCCTGCCGACGTGACCGCACGTGTGGTCACGTTTTTGTCTTGGATTTTCCGGCGGTTGAAACCGTTGGTTGGTCTCCCCAAGTACTAGTATGGTGGTCCTAGCCCTTTTCCTCACGGCAAGGGGCCATTCTGAAGTCAGAACCCTAAATGACCACATGGGTGGTCACGTCGCCCAGGAGGCCAAATCACGATGAGCACGCATGTCTCACGTCGGCGTGAACGTGTTAAAACAAAAACGCTTCCGCGCGGCGGCGTGGGTCACTCTGGCCAACAATCAGCGGCCAACCTGGCCACGTTCGAAAACAACGTCAATGCAATGGTTCTCTTCTAGCTGCAGTGAAAGACGATTTTGAATCGAACGCGCTTTTCAAGGGTGCGAACGTTTTTGGTGTAAGCTGTACAGAGGCGCAAACGAGCGCTGCTATTGGTCCGATTCATATTTAGATGGCTCGGCGCCCACTTCTCCGTCTGTTTTTTGTTGACGAGTCGAGCTTTGCCATGGTAACGCCGAATTTAATTCAAAATCACTAAAAATTGGCTGCATGATTCTCCACCAAACTTCACCAGTGAAATCAGCGTACTTCGTTCTGCCACTTTGCCAAGTCTTATCAAAATCGTACAGAAAGCTTCAGAAATGATATGAAGGCCCAGACTAATGGAAGCAAAAGGCAAGCAGAGAAGCCCAGTCCCGGGACAAAACTATGAGGCTACACTGGTAAAACAAAGGCATAAAAATTACGCCCTTTAGGGCATAAATACTCTTTTACGCCCTTGCAAGGGCATAATTCATTTATGCCCTTGGAAAGGGCGTAAATGGTATAGGAATTTCAAGCAAAATTTTAATGCCCTTCACAAAGGCATTAACGATTTATGCCCTTTAAGGGCGTAAATCGTTAACGCCCTTTAAGGGCATAATTTTAATGCCTTTGTTTCACCAGTGTACTTCGTGCCTAATAATAATAAAAAAAAAAACACTTGGTTGAGTATCCTCTTAGAGCTTAACCGAAGTCAGTTTGATTCTTCCTTTCATCATTACAGTTTGCCGAAATTTACTAGGGGTACGCGCCGTTTAGTTCGGGCGCGTAGTAGGCGAGCGATGCGAGTAGGCAACAGCTGCACTGCGATAAACCTCGGTGCCGCGGACTTGCCGCGAGGAGGCACCAGGCCTGAGTTTGACATTCGCCTTCGCGTCTTGCCGATCAGTCGCGGCTGGCCATTGAGATTAGACCTATGCTTAGGCCGCCCACAAAGCACATGAGCGTACGGTAGGCGCGGCTGCCCCGGGAGAACGTTCCGACCGTGCGCGTAAGCGCGAGGCCAAGGGGTCGACGGCGGGTGGTGTAAGCCTACGATAGGCAACAATAATTCGAAGTACAGTCCACGTAAAAGTAGACGAAGCGCGACTTATTGGCTCATACTGGGAGAATTGGGGGTCTGGGATTCAAATGGGAGTGATTTTCTTTAACAGAACACCATTTACACCTGGGATCAACGCCAAACTCGATTACAAAATTTTAGTCCCGAATTGATCAATATTGGGTGAAGTATGGGTCAGAGGAAAATTTGGTGGTCATTTTTGAGGTCAGCACACCAAAATCTGCTGGAAACAATGTACAACTCGACTTGAAAATTTTGGTCCCAAATTACCTAATTTGAGATGAAAATATAAATCTGAAGTCGAAATAGAAGTGATTTCCGTGATCGGCACTCCAAAAACTATAGGAATCGATGTAAAATTCGATTTCAAAATTTTGATCCCAAATTGATTGATATTGGGTGAAATATGGGTCAGAGGAAAATTTGGAGGTCATTTTTGAGGTCAGCACACCAAAATCTGCTGGAAACAGTGTAAAACTCAACTTGAAAATTTTGACCCCAAATTACCTAATTTGAGATAAAAATATAAATCTGAAGTCGAAATAGAAGTGATTTTCGTGATCAGCACGCCAAAAACTGCAGGTATCAATCTAAAATTTGATTTCAAAATTTTGGTCCCAAATTGATTGATATTGGGCCAAGTATGGGTCCGGGAAAAATTTGAAAGTCACTTTTGAGGTCAGCACACTGAAAACTGTAGGGTACAACAAACATCTCAACTTTGAAACTTTGGTTCCAAATGCCATATCTCTAGATTCAAATGTAGGTTTTGTAACTGTCTTTTTTGTAAATGGTACACTGAAAACTACAGGTATTGTACTATATAACTATTGTTCCTATTTGTCTTCATGACGACCCCTCTGTCATCACCAATACCATCATGCCACACCAATGCCAACACTTCAGTCGAGTAACATTGAGCTGCCAGCATTGAATCGCTTAATTGGTTACTCGTATGCTTGAGTCAACATTCAACATCGCTACTTTTATAACTAATGAATTCACAGTGTTATTAGCAATAGAAGCCTTTTATCACCCTTTCATTTAAAACGAGAGAATAAAACAATATTTATTGGAATATATTATCATAGTTAATGTTAAGAGACTCAGTTTGGGGCAGGCTGATCTGAACCATTTTACGGCGACAAATTTTCTCAAATCCAGGGAATTGTCTGATGTCAAGGCCACTTATTGCTGAAGACGCAAACATAAGTTTATCTTATTCTGTGTAAATCAAAAAGAGAGCCAGCTTAAACCAAGATCACCACTTAGTATCAGTAGTCGCAGACAATTTTTGACTAAGTTGAATGAATCGAATCGTCTCATTAAATCAAATGACCCATTCACTCATCGCTCAAAAACTGGATGGCCTCTATTAATCCCATGTCAATGTCAAACACAGTATGCGCTACACTTACTCAACCAAATGTTCATCTTAATATAAATTAAGGTTAGCACTGATGTAACCTCACAGTATTGTAATAATGTTTATGCTCAGAGTCAAAGTCAACAAAGATCTTTTTGCCATTATTGCCTGGTTTCTATAGAACACATTAATTTATTTCTCTATTGAGATTGAAGAAGTCAGCAACTAGAAATTATATCCTGAGAAAAAGAAAGCAAGTAGACACACAAAGTTGGAAAGGTAATCAATCATTCTTCTTGCCATTCTCAAGCACACTGCACTGAACCACTGATCTGGAGAAATATTCCCCACTGGCAGGTGAGGGGGGAGGGGGTCGAAACGCGTAATCGTTTTCACTTTCATTTTCCGTATTTCACTGAGTTGGCACTCCAGAGCTGTTTCAAACATTCTAAATAGTTAAAAAACTATCACAGAACCCATTTTGTAACTATTCTGCTCTTTAATTTGTTTTATTTGCGAAATTGCCGTACCGTATTTAAGACTCGACCGATTCGGCCGCGGGTATGAAAAATTGGTACGGCGGTGCACTGTTGCCAACCAAACAACGCTAATAACCTAAATCAAAAAGATTTTTTGAATATTTCAAACGGTGCTTATCGTTAAAATAAGATAAACTCCCCCTGTGGGAGCTTTGGGAGATGTCCGTTGCAAAACTTGGGAACTAATGGTGTTGTAGTTGCTGAGAAACGTGAGCGTGTACGCTACAGACTCACAGACAGACAGACAGACGCACGACGAGTCACTTTTTGGAGCGCCCAAACACAGCAAGGGCTCGCTGTCGCTCGCCAATGATTTGTATGTTTCGACTAGAATGTCCAACTAAATGCCCTGAGGTACCCACTACAGTGAATAAAGATGCGCCTTCCATTCCAGCGCCCTACCCCACTGTATAGTTGGTTTTAAATAACTGCAACTTTTTCAAAATTCTCGCGCGTACCCAGGTTTCATCCGTCATTGGAGTGGTGGCGTTGATATAGCCTGTCATATTCTGCATGTCTCGAGGCCTGGCTGGGTTAAAATGGGTGCATTTCATTTTCAATGACCAATTGTACGTTTTTTCGCACATGTAGATTTTATCGATGACGATCATCCACGGTCCCTAAGAGAAAATAAAAGGTTCTGTTACTTAGACATGTTATAGTGCACATTATTAACCTCAAAATGTAGAGGTGGGAGCCTTGGAAAGTTTCCGAAATATTTCCGGAAATATATCCGAAAGTTTCGGAAATTTCCCGCGACCTCAGAAACATTGAAATTTTGGAAATATTCGTATTTTTAATCAAATTCTCAAAGAGAGCCGTTACGAGTGCTATTTAGATTCTGAGGACGAGTTTTTAATAGTAGAGGATGTCCTGGAACAAAGGTTCTTGCTTCAGAGTCCCGCATACATCACAGAATTTTAGCACTTATCTTTGGTGCAGGTCGCATCCAACTCACTGCCAGATTTGCAGTGGTAGCTTGAACTGTCTCTTGAGTAAAGTTCTCGCCGCTAACAAGAGGACAATAACTTCGAAATGGTTTTGGTTTTCTACCCGACATGACTTTCACTCTCAGACTCGTATTGACTTTTTATCTCTTGCCAAAAGGTTTTTAGTGCAAACGTAATATGTACTATTTTCTAATTAGCTTTGCACGTTTTTGTCCATTATATAGGGTATTCAGTCCATTTTTTTTTATTTCGACCAAAATAAGTGTCCATAGGGCACTTGACCCTGATTGGGACTTTAACAGATAAACCTCACTTTTTGTCAATTGCAATGTACTTTTTGATTTCTACATGATCTATTGCCACCACGCAAACAAAAGAACTCCACAAAAAATTCTGAGGAAAATGTACAGTTCCCTCAGATATATTCCGCACCCGGTCCGAGATAGCTGACATCAGATTATGATCCTAGCTACATCACTTCACCGTAGTTCACCGCATCCGCTCGTATCTTACACACAGAGACGAGTAAGGAAGTGTAGGGCAATTCGTAACAGAATTTGGCATTTTGAGGTCATAGTCGTACTCGGCTTCTTGTTTCTACTAGATAAATAATGTGACCCATTGCCTAGACTAGGGAACGCCTGTAGACGCTCACAAGTTCGTTGAACGTGGATTATGGGGCCAAATTCGAACCCGTGCATCAGTTACTAACTGCCCGGGCCGGAGCAGTTCGTTACAGCAGTGAAGGCAGCATTCAACTAAGGCCAGTAAGGGCTGCACAAAAAAGGCATAAGTAATTAGATAGACCTTGGCAAGCAAGTGTTGACATTTAGACGTATTAAAATGTAAGCGTAAAAAACAGTGCGTGTTTCAAAATGCGAATTCGCCAATATGCTTATGGCAATTGATTCGTCTCAGAGGGACGAACGAAAGATGTGAACACATAGTACTGGTTCTGAGTGGAAAACACGTTGCAGCGTCTAAGGTTTTTAGCGTCCAACGGTCCATAAATGTAGCATTTTGATGCATGTTAGGGTACAACTACGAAAAATTCCATTGACGCGTCCTAGATTACGTCGTAGTCGTCGTTACACACGCTTTCCACATTTAAAAAGGCTCGTTTAAAGTGATTTGGCCTTGTCACTAAGTGACCCATCCAAATCTGTTACGAAAGGTCCATTTTTCTGCCGTTTTTTTTTTCAGTATTTTTCAGATAGTGCGACTGAATGGAATGAGATAGAAAGCTTAATTTTTGCGTGTGGCGAGCCAAGGACATGCCTAAAAACCCTGCAAGATCTTAGTCAGATCGTCCGAGCCGTTTAGGAGGAGTAGTGCTGACACACAGACACACACACCCAGACAGACAGACATAACTTTCCAACCCCAGTGGAGTAACTGGCTTCGCTAATCGCTCAGCCAATAAGTTTTGGGATCACTGTGCACTCTCCCCCGGACTTTGACAAGCGTAAAGTCAGAATTCTTTTAAGGAGTCTGACCAAAAACTTCAAAACAAAGTAAGCGTTTTTGGAATTAAAATGGGACCACTTAGGCTGGGGACCAATTGGGTTGGGGCAGAACCCTGGGACGTAGGGCCGGGTACGAGTCGACCGGGACGAGTTGTCGTAGACCCTTTACAACAGTGTGCGTTTGCACAAAAAACTTTTTGGCAAGAGATAAAAAGTCAATACGAGTCTAAGAGTGCACGAACTGCCCCACCCCTCCTTAATGTCGGAATCAGGGAGACGAGATGAGGTGCATTGACAAAAGCAGAGACCACCGGAGTCAATGCGAGACCAACCCAATGTTTGTAACAGAATTAATTTACCTCGCGTCCGCCAGAAGGTTTATAAACTACTGAAACGGACTGATGCGAGCAAGCGAGTTGAAAGTTTTATTTCGATAAAAATGCATCTTGATATCTTCTGAGGGATGCTGGAACGTACCGCGAAGCTGCTTATGGCCTTCCCGGCGCCAGGATTGGGAAGGCCGACCAATAGGATGAGAAACGCAGTCGAGATGACGAACCTCCACATGGTTGTCAGTTCCGTTGGGCATAACCTAGCCCTGACGTCACTGCACACCAAATAGCTATGAACATTTTTTGTTACCAGCACTGAACTATTTTGTGTCCATGGTGGAAATGTTATTATGTTACCCAATGGCGACAAATTCAAACATAAAACGTGGACAAATTTTGTCCACATTGTTTGGAAGCCTTATTGTGTATACATTAAGCGCTACATTGATGATAGATATGGACAAATATGTTAGTAACGATGTCTATAAAAAAATCCTAGAAAAATGATAGATATGGACAAATATGTTAGTAACGATGTCTATAAAAAAATCCTAGAAAAATGTCTTTACAGATGAAACAAATGTGTCCATAAGCCATAGACTAATTTTGTCCTCAGGATCTTAAAGCAAGATGATGTGCCCGACCTATGGACCAATTTATACTACAAATGCAAAGGTAATCCCGCCACCCTAGAGGTGAGACACAAAGTCGGGCCAAGTTTCGGTAAGACAAGAAGTCTCGCAAAATTTTGGTCAGACAAAGTGTCTCGCAACCAAATGGCGAGACTTTCTTGTCTGACCGCTGTAAAGGCGCTAGTTACGGTACGCAGCATGGACGCTAACTAGCGCCTCTGCAGTGGTCAGACAACACAGTCTCGCCGTTTTGTGGCGAGACATTTGTGTCTGACAAAAATTTGGCGAGACATTCAGTTCGGACCGAAACTTGGCGAGACTTTATGTCTCGCCCTATGACTCTGTGTTTCGCCCTATTTTGGCGCGTAGTGTTTCCGTGTAATTTGTAGTGTGTGAACAGTTTTGCTTTAAAGAAGCACATCTGGTGATGCTGAAAAACGTTCCGACTGTGGTTGCAACATTGTCCCCAGAATTTGTCCATAGAAATTTTTGCGTCCAGTTGTGGACAATTTAGCGCAATTTAGTGCATAAGCATAGCGGGGGAAAATCGCACAACCGGATTGTAGACTGATGTGTTACATTTAGAAACTCGTACACCTACTCGCTTCTAGTTATTGGTGCCCGCACTATCGCGTAGCAGTATCAGTTGAACCCAAACTAAGGAAAATCTGACCTACAAATAAGGTGTCCGATTTTTCCCCACCCTGACCGAAGGAGGAAGAGTTGCTAGTATAACTGCCAGCATGTTGTGCGCACCACTCATAGTTGTGTCGACCATTCACACATCAGTTAAAGCTGCTTGGTCCCACTTGACTAACGGGTTTTGTTATCGCTCAACCGAATTTGGGTGATAAAGGATATCTAGCCCAAAATTAGGTATTGATCAAGACTCTTTCCTTCTCAGTGATCGCACGCTTTCAAACCTGTCGATCACCGTACATACCGTCCTGCGGCCCATTCGCTGCCACACAGTCACAGCGTCGCGCTATTCCTCGGCGCGAAGCACGCCACACAATGTGAAAAAAGTAAATAAATGGCCCGGCGACGCTGCACCGGAAGTGCATGTGTAGACTGAAATGTTTCGTCCTATCTTCTCATCACTGTACAGTAGGGGTGATCGTCCGGCAAAAATTGTTGAAATTGAAAATGCTTCAAAGCCAAAACGTTTTCTTGTAATAAAAAATGAATTTATTAAAACAAAATCATTTGGACAAGATTCAGCGTCCGCGACAGATCCGTTTAAACAATTTAAATCAATTTTCTTTTTTCAGCCCGAAATGTCGTATTCGCAATTCTCTCAGCCGTTTTATGTCATTGGGCAAAAAACCAATGTTGCCGGGTTACCGTGCAGCCCTCATGTCAAATGTGAGTAACCAACCTGGAAAAAAGGGCCAAAGTGGTTTTTTTTCGGTTTTAGTGCTTCTCGCACGGTAACCCTGTTTTTGAGAGTTACTTCGTTTAGTTACGGGTAACCAGGGTTCAAACTCACCACCCACCTACCCGAGCAACAGCTGAAGGGGTCTGAAAGATCAAGCGGGTGGAGGTGGCCCGTAGGCCTTGGAGAAATATTCTGCTTTCGTTCTTTCTTCCTGCTTCAACAAGCTTTGGAGTTACCCTCTATGCTTTTGACATAGAATTGGTAAACCCACCACAACAGGACGTGTACGCGCAGCAACGGGCCATCGCTACCCTACGAGTTTTTTTAGGCACGAAGTAGCATTATGAGTTTGTCTCAGGATCGGTTTATTTTTATTAATCTGGCCTTTTATGGCAATTCTGTAATTTTCTATACTATTTTGATAAGACTTGGCAAAGTGGCAGAACGAAGTACCCTGATTTCACTGGTAAAGTACGGTAGAGAATTTTACGCCCAATTTTGTGTAATTTTGAATTGAAATCGGCGTTTCCATGGCAAAGCTCGACTCGTCAGCGAAAAACAGACGGAGAGGGTGGAGCCGAGGCACCAAAATTGGAATCGGACCAATAGCAGCGCCCCTTTTCGCCTCTGTACAGCTTACACCAAAAACGCTCACCCCCCCTGAAAAAGCGCGTTCGAATCAAAATCGTCTTTCAATGCAGCTAGAAAAGATCCAACAATTGCATTGACGTTGTTTTCGAACGTGGCCATTTGGATCAGCCGGTCGGCCGGTGATAGTTGGCCACAGTGTCCCGCGCTGCTGCGCGTTGTTGTTTTCAGAAAAGCCAACCTCAAACGTTCGTTACTCTTTGAATCGGAGTGAACTAGGGCATTAAACTGCGTGCCTGTGCACATTCATCTAAGAATAAACATTCCCTAATGTAGTTTGAGTGTGACTTAAAGTCCCTTTTCGAAAACAATTGGCGTGCAGTTGCTCCTTGTAGAGAGGTTTGATGGTACTTCTGAATATAAGACGAAACTATCTGGACACGGCGGCGGTGCACTTTTCTAACCTCAAAGTATTTAAAAATTGGTGAAATGAATTATTTTACTTCACGTTTCTGTGAATAACTTGACCTTCATGTATTATGGAACTGTCATAAATGCCTATTTTTACACAAATTGATACGCAGCTGTTCGTGTACGTAAGTTTTAGTACTATTGATAATGGTCTACCAAACATAAACAAAACTCCACTGTACGCAGTCCTAGCCTCCACTACATTTGTTAAACCAGAACACAAATATGAAATTAACTTCGTGACTAGCAGGGTTTCTAGAAATCGTAGTTATTTTACTTTTTTTTTCATTAGCGAACGTAAGTCGATTAATAGGCAGTATTTTAAATGCCTCTCTTTGGTGCATGGATGGGCGAGGAGTCAGAGCTAGCGTAACGCGACTATGAACACAATTAATATGAGAGCATTACTAAAGATAAAGCATTCATGCAGGGTAAATCACGTTCAGTTTAGAAATAGTGCGTAACGTGACACTTTGTGTTTTACAAGGTGTGTGTTTAAGGGGAGGGGGAGGGCGCTTTAAAACTGCGTAACATATTTGATCGCCGGCCCCTTTGAACCTCCAGCCTTCATCCTAACCGCACCGGGACCGAACCACAACATACCCGCAACGGACACGCCGGCTGTCAAATCACTCTGGGTCTTATTTAGAAGGAGTGAGGTAGGGCGAATGTTTTGAACTGATGGTCGAATTTTTTTTGCGACGTTCAATTATGTTCCCTCAACCAAATTTAACAGCATACAAGCCCCACTCAAGCGAATTCCCGAAAAGGAAGTTCTTTGTAACTGTTCATACAACGGCGGCTTCGCAGCCCATGAAGGGAACGGTTTGCATTAGCCGAGGGGGAAAACGCTTTAAGAAATTGAGTGCCGACTACCCGGTATTACGCTCTATTACGGAAGCGGGTGGAAACTGCTTTTCCGAAACGGGGAAGGCACCCTCTAGGCACCGTCTAGAAAGCACCCTAGTCCCTGTCAAATTTTGTGCTGATTCCAAATATGTAAGCAGTTCTTACCTTGCTCTCTTCGTTTGGCCGATGCAAGCGGATAACAAAACCTCTGCACGCCCGTTTTGGAAAAGCAGTTTCCACCCGCTGATTACGGTGGTATTGTACGTGTATTACGGCATTGAAATGCTGAAATTTTGTTGGAAATCGTTTGGATTTCAAACGATTTAGTATGTGGAATTCCAACGAGTTAGTCTGCACTGCAAAGGAGAAGGCCTTCGTGACCCTCATAGAACTTCTTCGCAGCCTGCACTCTCAGCGCGCTACTGACTTTTTTGTCAATTTGTCAATAGTTATCCTAGTAATTTGTGCAACCATAATAGGTACTTTCCGTTTCTTATGGAACTACTTAGGAATTGTTAAGTAGTGCACTGACAATCTGGTTTTGTTAATAATTTTACAAAGCAGATTGGTCATACTTACTTAAATAATACTAAGTATTATGCTTGCTTAAACGAGTATGCATTTAATGAGGAAAAAGTCAGTAACGCACTGAAAGTGTGCGAAGGGAATATTTCTTTGTAATAATGTAATATAGAGTAATGTAATGATAATATTTCTTTGTAATAATACATAATCGTTCGTATGACAAGCGATTTCCTTCGCAGGCGACCAAGTCCGACTTTTCCCCGCCCCCGCGGTGATTGGGTTCTTCCCCGCAGTGGTCCTTTGTCTCTGTTGCTGCTGGCGCCCAGGATGGAGCTGGAGGTGCTGCCGGACGAGCTGCTGCTGCGGGTGTTCCGCTGGCTGGACACGCAGAGCCTGCTGCGTGCCCGCGCCGTGTGCCGCCGCTGGAGCGTGCTGGGCCTGCACCCGCAGGTGTGGCGGCGCGTGTCCATCCACGACCTGTCCGCCGGCAAGCAGCTCTTCAAGGTGAGCTCTCACCGAGGGGGCGTAGTATATTTGGGGACACAAGATTTCTTAAGGGAAGAAATTTCGTCGGATTTTGCAAGATTTTAACCGATTTTACGCCCAAAATTCGCTTGTTTTTTTGCCTCTGGGGGAAAGATTTCCGGTTTCCAGAGACTTCTGGCGCTCAAGGGGACACATGATTTCTTGAGTGGTAGCCCCCTCGGCTCACACTACCAGACTCGAATGAACTTATTATCTCTTGCCATAAAGTATTCTGTGCATACGTGATGCGTATTATTTTCTGTTCAGCTTTGAACTGTTTTGTTCATTTAGTCCATAAAACCTGACTTTTTTGACAATTTCAATGTACTTTTGGATTTCTGTATGATCTATTGACAATTAAATCATAAAATCGATCACTCTGCAAACTAAAGTGTTTACACAGTACACTCTTATTAGAGCATGCTTCTAAGCAGACTCTTATTTACAGCATACTTGGTAGGCACACGCTAAAATAGTGTGTGCCTGGCATGTACACGCTAAATAAGAGTGTGCCGACAAGTACACGCTAAAATACATTGGATTAGACCTATCTAAAAGGATGGGCCAGTTTAAGTGTACTTGCAGGTACACTCTTATTTAGCGTGTACTTGCCAGGCACACTCTATTTTAGCGTGTGCATAGCAAGTACGCTGTGAATAAGAGTGTGCTTGCAAGCATGCTCTTATAAGAGTGTACTATGTACACACTTCAGTTTGCAGAGTAGTCCTGGCGAGTGCGATCCGTGCAGTTGGGTCCCTGTGCGCTTCGTGCTGTCGGAAACTTCGTCTCTCATCGATCGTCTGTGGCGATTGAAAGTGCAGCAATGGCTGAGCCAGAAATATTGGTGACACTGGTAGCCAACGAATGTGACATCACATTCGTTTGCACGTGAAAACTGCTATGTCAGTTTGAACGTGACAAACAGTGGAAATTCATAATTAAACGAATGTGACACACCGCACCGCTTTGTCACATTACTTCGAGTGTGACACGAAATCAGCAGGCGCACTGTCACATTAAAACGAATGTGACACATGGTACCCATTGACATATGTTTTGTCACTTCCAAACGAATGTGACACCCATATACTGTCGTATATGGGTTCGTTCGTTTGAATGTGACATGCCCGAATTGTCACATTCAAACGAACGTGACACCTCATAACCTGATACTTATGGCGTGTCCGTGGCGGGTCACGTTCGTTTGAATGTGACAATTCAGGCATGTCCCATTCAAACGATCGTGACAATGTATGGTGTCACATTCGTTTGGATGTGACACGACATTTGTCAATGGGTACCATGTGTCACATATTCGTATTAATGTGATAGTTCACCTGCTGATCTCGTGTCACACCCAAAGTAATGTGACAAAGCAATGCGGTGCGGTATGTCACATTCGTTAGAGTATGAATTTTCACTGTTTGTCACGTTCAAACTGACATCGCAGTTTTCATGTGCAAATAAATGTGATGTCACATGCGTTGGCTACCAGTGATTAACGCTGTCGAAGAGCCTTTTTGAGCCTATTTTGGCCTTATCTCTAAAAACCTTCTTACCCATACTATTTTGTCGTAAAAGGTTGGCCTGTTCAACCTTTACTTCTACGGTTCATTGTTAAAAAATTTCGGCACGCATAACTGAGAATGTCTATTACATTACTATTGGCCAGCGTTTTGGACCCCTATCAATGGTTTCTTTCCGAGAGGTAGATTCGTTCGAGAGCGGATTCAGAGACGGATGCAGGGGGTGCGATGTCGCAGAAGTATTGCCTACCTACCTACCAACCTACCTACAGTGTAAAAGTGCAACCTGTTGCCTTTCGTTTAAGCGGCTCCGCTGCCTTTGGGCGTGATGTTAGGGGACCCCGCCTCCTATGCACACTATATGTTATGTACAATTTTGTACGAGACATCACAGTCTTTTGTACGTACTTTTCGTACAATTTTCGTAAGAAAACCAGCACAAATTTCCCTATTTTTGTGCTAAATTGCGTAGAAATTTGTACGAAAAGTTCATCTGCACGAAAATCTTTGACGTCTCGTAGAAAATTTGTACTCAAACATTAAGTGTGTGGATTCGCGCCTGGACTTGTTGAACGTCCTCTTCCCGATGCTTTAGGGTGCCCTTGTTCCAGGCCGTGCTCAGTCTGGCCCCCTGCGTCGGCCACCTGTCCCTGAACCTGGACCACCCGCAGCCCATCGTGATCACGACGTGCTGCGCCGCCAGGACCCTCAGTCTCTCCGTGTGGGACGACCGCGCCACCATAGCGTGGCGGGTCTTGAAGCGTCAGGTAGGCGAGCTGTGGTCTCCGCGCGAACGGGTATCCCGCACCATGCAGCATTTCCGCGAAAATTTGATTTCCGACCGCACATCGTTATTCTACACCCTAAATGTTTTTGTACAAATTTTGTACGAGACATCACAGTTTTTTGTGCAGATGAACTTTTCGTTCAATTTTGTACGAGATTTTGTACAAAAAGGGGGAAATTTGTGCAGATTTTCGTACAAAAATTGTACGAAAAGTTCATCTGCACAAAAAACTGTGATGTCTCGTACAAAATTGTACATAAGATTTAGTGTGTATGAATGTGACAGCTCATTCGTTTGAATGTGATGAAGTGAGACACGTTTGTTTGTCGTGTTCCAACAAATGTGACTTCGTTTTCAAACGAACGTGACAAAATTCACATTCTAACGAATATGACGTCACAGTCGTTAAATAACAGTGTAGCCAGAATTAAAGAGGCATAAGCACACTCTCAGACCCGTATTGACTTTTTATCTCTTGCCAAAAAGTTTTTTGTGCAAACGTAATATGTACTATTTTCTCTTTAGCTTTGCACGTTTTTTGTCTATTATATAGGGTATTTAGTCCATTAAACCTAACTTTTTGTCAATTGCAATGTACTTTTTGATTCTACATGAACTATTGACAATTTCATCTTAAAAACGATCAAAATTGTGCATAGCTAAAGAGAAAATAGTACAATTTACGTTTGCTCAAAAAGCTCCATAAGCAAGAGACATAAAAGTCCATATGGGACTGAGAGTGCAGGAACAACGTTCTGTTTTCTATCGCTCAAACAAGGATGAGACTTATTTCATCGCCCAAATTTTGGTGATGAAGGTTCCCTCACCCCAGGTAATATTAGTATCTGGGTGGCAAATACTCTCTTTTTAGTCCAAATTCCGGTGGTAAAACTGTCATTGCCCAAATTTTGGTAGTGAAGTTAAAATATATGCGGTGTGGATCGAGATTATTTCATTCTTAGTGGAAACGCCCCCCTATGAACTATGTAACCACTCGGGGCTTCAAATTCAACAATCAATCACCTAGATGTTTTTTGTTTGCATTTGAAGGTTGGGTGAAAATACCCAATCCATTATAAATCGAAGAAGGTCGCTGCTTAATGAAGCACTGTTGTACGTTCCAAGTCGTATTCTAATTCACTAACCTAATTACTTTCTTTGCTGGAATAAGTCATTGTGTCAAAATCCTGCATAAGAAATTTTGACAGAAAAGCCTGAAGTTTGCTTTCGAGTAAACTTCCTTGGCTCTTGCGCAAGAGTACAAGGTCACATAATGGTGTTCCACGTGTTCCATCTGTCTCTAGGAAAGAGGTTTCGTGATTTCATATCATCTAAAAGCGCTGATGTTTTTGCCAATTATTAGCTTGTTGTGGTGTGTTACTTAATAAGATGGCTGATAGAAGACTTTGTTACTTGGTATATCTCTCTCTGACTTTGTTCCGTGTACATGAAACTCTGAAGACTCATCAGTGAACATTATGTTAAAAATTGTGTCGTGGAAAGCGCACACGAATTCTTGTATTTGTACCTAGATGTGCATCATCATCATCATCATCATCATCATCACATCATCATCATATCATCATCATCATATCATCACATCATCATCACATCATCATCGTCATCATCGTCATCATCATCATCATCATCATCATCATATGATGATGATATGATGATGATGTGATGATGATGATGATGATGATGATGATGATGATGATGATGATGATGATGATGATGATGATGATATGTCAAACTCAATCTCCTACCACACAGGTGTGTTCTTTTGCAGCTTGAACTGGGCAATCTTCGCGAGTTTCGAGTTCACATGCACGGGGATTTTACGCTGTTCTCAAACCTCATGAAAGAAGTGAACACTGCACAGGGGCTGGTGAAGCTGACGCTGCAAAACTATAGGTGAGATTATCACCAAAGGGTGCTCAGCTGTCTACCATAATATTTTTAGGGAATGCAACGGTGAAAAGGTCGAAACTTAACTCTCAGACTCGCATTGCCTTTTTTCCTCTTGCCAAAAAGCTTTTTGTCCAAACGTAATATGTACTATTTTCTCTTTAGCTTTGCACGGTTTTGTCCATTATATAGTGTATTTTAGTCCATTAAACCTCACTTTTTGTCAATTACATTGTACTTGTTGGTTTCTACATGATCTATTGACAATTTCATCTTAAAACGATCAAACTTGTGGATGGCTAAAGAGAAAATGGTACAATTTACTTTTTGCTCAAAAAAGTTCCATAAGCAAGAGACCTAAAAGTGCATATGAGACTGAGAGTGTAGACTTTTAACTTTGCGCCCTAATATACAACTTGAGTGATTTTGTTGCAGACCACCTATTGGAGGAGAAGTGCTGGTGAAACCCAAGCCGGCATCCCTGATCGAGTTGTATTCGGACACTCCCCACAGGGACAGACACCTCCAGTTTCTGCTGCACAGACACCGCTCCACCCTCGAGGTAACTACCGTCTAACGAGAGTGTGCTCAGATCAGTTCACACTTCAGGACGCTCGGGAATAAATGCAGTTCAGAGCACGCTCGTAGGAGTGTACTCGTGAGTACCAAAGAGAATGGACTCGTAAGCACACACACTAAATGTTAATGTAGAATTTTGCACGTGGTGATGCATGATTTTAAACCTGCGTGACGTTCATTGTTGAAAAATATATCTGAAAATTCAGACTAAATAGTCAAAAGTAGATTTTCATCATGGTGCTCTGAAAATTCTGAGTGAAAATTGCCCTGTAAAATCGGACTAAGGAAATCTGAATTGTTCGCTTCTGAAAATTAAGACAACAGAATGGTCTGAATATTCTGACCGCAAAATTCATCATTTTAAGTGCTTCCAAAATCAAAAGATTCGACTTTGTTTAAACCGTTGGACCTTTCAGACATAGGATAGATCCTTTGACGGCGTTGAATTTCGATACCGCCTCGATGGTTTAAACCTCGGACCTCGAGGTTACGAAGCAGCCGCCTTATCCACCAAGCTGTGTGGCGCTCGTGGGATCCGGAGAGCGCCGGCCGGACTACCTGATGCGACTCGGCGGCGCCGTCCCTTGGGGATTCTGATGGTCCCTCCCGAGGTTACTTATCGGTTTCTAAGTACACTCTCAGACTCGTATTGACTTTTTATCTCTTGCCATAAAGTTTTTTGTGCAAACGTAATATGTACTATTTGCTCTTTAGCTTCGCATGTTTTTGTCCATTATATAGGGTATTTAGTCCATTAAACCTTACTTTTTGTCAATTGCAATGTACTTTTTGATTTCTACATAATCTATTGACAATTTCATCTTAAAAACGATCAAAATTGTGCATAGCTAAAGAGAAAATAGTTCAATTTACGTTTGCTCAAAAATCTCCATAAGCAAGAGACATAAAAGTCCATATGAGACTGAGAGTGTAATCCACGTCGCGTCAGCGTATGGTGTGTTCGAGGACATGCCTTTGAATTAAAAAATATTGAGATCAAACTTTAAATTCAGACCAGGCAATAAAAAATTTAGACTCAGGTCTTAATCTGAAATAGAGACGATGGATTTCTGAAAACTAAGACCAACAAGTCTGACTATTCAACTGCTCGGTCTGAAATCGCATTTCAGACTGCACAGTCTTAAAATTAGCACCAAAAGGCTAAAAATACTGATAAGCGATCTAAACTTTAAGACTTGTCTGATTTCCCATTTCAGAGATGAAAGTCTGAAAAAATTAGTCTGAATTTTCAGAATTATTTTTAACAGTGTTGCACAAATTGTGCACAAATTTGCATTTAGCCGTGCATTTTAACGCACATTATTATGCAAATGACCCGCATGCACATAATCGTGCAGGTGCCACGTTCAAAATTCTACCTAAACATTTAGTGTGCACATTAGTGTACTGAGTTCCCTGTAGAGTGTGCAGAGGACGCCCCAGTTTCACCGGCGTGCTGAAGCCACCGCGACGCTGTCAAACAGTCAGTGGCCTTTGCTTGTCAGGTGGTGTCCCTTCCCGCCTGCGTGGACGCGCCCATGCGCATCCTGGCGACGCTGAGGGCGTTGCGGCGGGTGGAGTGCCCGCCCCTCAAGGACATGCAGCTGTTCGCGGCGTGCCCGGACCTGCGGTCCCTCACCATCAGGATGGAGCCCAGCGCCGCGGTCCTGGAGAAGGACGTGCCGCGCGTGCGGGAAGCCGTGGAGGGGACCGCGGCCTTCCTGAGCGCGACCACCCAGGTACCGCGGGCTATGCAACGACCTGCAACGAGCCCGCGTGCACACTCCAACGGGCAGTGCGCACACTGTTCCTACACTCTCAGACTCGTATTGACCTTTTTATATCTTGGGAAAACGTTTTTTTGTGCAAACGTAAAATGTACTATTTACTCTTTAGCTTTGCACGTTTTTGTTTGTTATAAAGGGTATTTAGTTCATTAAACATCACGTTTTGTCAATTGCAATGTACTTTTTGAATTCAACATGATCTATTTGCAATTTTGTCTTAAAAACGATCAAAATTGTGCATAACTAAAGATAAAATAGTACAATTTACGTTTGCTCAAAAAGCTCCATAAGCTAGAGACATAAAAGTCCATATGAGACTGAGAGTGTAAGGGTGTGCTGTGCATGCACACTGTTTCAAGCGAGGGGTCCACCATTCTGGTAATCGTGTGTAAGGAAGGGTGGGGCAGTTACTGAAATTTTTTTTCGGCGCCTCTCAGATGCCTGGAATATTGAGTAACGGAAACCCGTTTCAGTCTAAAAGTTTATTCGAACCCTCTACTCTACGAAGGCCTGAGAGGATTTTTGGTCAAAAGTCAATGTTTACCCTAGAAATGCGGCTGAAAAGAGGCTGGCAATTGTCAGGAAGTGCCCCGACCCGGGGTCGGTGCATTTCGTCCCGAAATTTGTGATTGCTTGACGTGTGTGCCATTTTCAGTTGAAGGAGCTGAGGCTGTTCCCGGAGGACACGGTGCCCGGGCTGGGGCTGGTGAAGACGCTGCTGCTGGCGCCGACCTTGCGCGGCCAGTCCGCGCTCGAAGGCCTGGAATTGGTGACGACGTCCGCGCGAGACAGTTGTACGTGCCCTGCGGCTTTGTGGCTCGTTTTTATCATTTCTACTAACTAAATTCCTTCGCACAATTTTTTTACGTTGCTTTCTCAGCGCGTTACTTACTTCTCCTCATTAACTACGTACTCGTTTAAGCAAGCATAATACTTAGTATTTTTTAAGTAAGTATGATCAATTTGCTTCGTAAAATTATGAACAAAACCAAATCGTTAGTACACTACTTAACAATTCATAAGTAGTTCCTTAAGAAACGTAAAGTACGTATTATAGTTGCACAAATTACTTGGGTAACTTTTGACAAATTGACCAGAAAGTCAGAAGCGCGCTTAGAGTGTGTCTCCTTCAATTTTGCGTTTACGTGCTTTCCACGCGAATGTTTACGCGATTTCGCACGAATTGGTGCGATTCCGTGTGCAAATTTGCACAAACAAGTTGTCCTGTTTAAAATTGTGTGAGACCACGTACGAAATTGTTCAAATACATTCAGTGCACATCAACTGTGCGGGGAGTCCTTCGTTGAAATTGAATCAGCACAAGTGCGCAAGCACAATTCGACCTAAAATTAAGTTCTAACTTAAGTTATCTTTTTTCTTCCTTGGGGGGGGGGGGACTATATTATGTTGTGATTCAGATAACCTCTGGTACCTTCACATTGCGAAGAAACACGGCGATGGCCCCTGACCTGGAAACGTTGTTAAACGTCAGTAGCCGATTCCTCTCATACTTCAGGATTATAACGACGGCTGTTTGAAAATTTTCAGGGCAAACAGCGAGCATTTTCTGGTGTCAGTCGCTCTACGAAAGACTGGTGCAGCACCTTGCAGTAGATAGGATAATACTAACTTGTTCATGCCCGCAGGCTGCAACCCGAAAGATCCCCGAATCTGAGTCTGGTCCAAAAGTGCGTGGGAACCCTCATTTCCCCTCATCTAATCACGCAGGGTGGTCAATGGGTTCTTGCAGGATTCGAAAATTTCGTAGCCCTTAATCCGTACTCGGTACTCCGAAGTAATCATTCCACTC
This sequence comes from Stenchaetothrips biformis, assembly GCA_030522485.1. Lineage (NCBI taxonomy): Eukaryota > Metazoa > Arthropoda > Insecta > Thysanoptera > Thripidae > Stenchaetothrips > Stenchaetothrips biformis. The sequence continues at coordinate 7,489,929 of CM060087.1, read as the reverse complement.
TAAGTCTCTTACGAAGAAATTTCCCATAATACGAAGGAATTGGCGCAAGCATAATACGAAGGTGGGTTTTCTTCCTATGACGAAGGTTTTTCTCTGTATCTTACAATGAAAAAGCTGAAAAGATTCGTATTACGAAGAAATATTGTTTCGTATATGCTTGCGCCGAATCCACTGTAACATACAAATAACAAAGGTCAAATTTCATTGTAAGACATTAAGAGTGTCGGCTAGGAAATATGCCCGAAATTTTACAAGTTTTTGCCAAATACATCTGACCTCGGCATTAATGTCAAGGTTTTAGACAGGTTTGCAGCCGTAGTTTGATCTCCTGGCGCTAAGTAACATTGCCTGTCATCATCAGCCCTGGTGCCCCACCGAGTTTCTAAGTTGGGTATTGATGCTCGACTGACACCAGAAAACGTTTTCTTTGCCGAGTTAAGGAGAAGACGCATCAAGTGCGTGTATTTTGCATGCCCCGCGTGCCTTGCGCTCACTGTGAAACCAAACGTGGACAACTCCACACTTCAAACGCGGAGGTGTGGAATTTTCAGTCTCCGCGTTTGGAAGTGCAGAGTAAGCGGTCTCCACACTTCAAGTGTGGAGTTCTCCACGTCTGCACCATGCCAATAGATAGGGGCTCTGTGAGCTCCTCCACACACTGCCAGCTCTGCATTTGCAAGTGTGGAGACTTACTCCACACCACGAAGTGTGGAGTTGTCCACACTTGGTTTGAGAGTGAGGCGCTGCATTGATGCCACTGCTTGTCCGCCAGTCGAGCACCAGCGCACCCTGGCGGGAGCCCTGCCGCTGCTGCCTCGGCTGCGCCGCATCACTCTTAGCTGCCTTCCGACGCCGGTGATGCTGGCCGCCATCTCGCCCCTGAATGTGCCGCTCCTGCGAGAGCTGTACCTCATCGTGAACCGCTGCGCGCACTGGTACATCCATCAGCCTGAGGTGAGTGCATCCCAGCCCCGAAAACCTTTTGCCGGGCCGTGGCAGCGGCGTGAATGAAGTGTCACGCCACAAAACGGCATGAAAGAAAAGTCATGGGAAAGATCGGTGTGACACCGAAATTTACGCCAATCATTGGCGTGAATTTCCCGTCATGCCGGTTTTCAGCCCGACTGTTCTCATATGTCGCATCGTAAGCACTAATCCCAATGATGCATTGTAGCCAGATTAACGGCGTGAATCACATAGGCTGGCGCAGTCGTATCCCTCCGCGCGGGCAACATAACCTATAAATGTCCAGGTTTTCGCCAGTTTCAGAAGAAATTGCGTATTTTTGTCCAATATTGTGCTATCTAACGCATTACTCGATTGAAGTGGAGCACTATAATTGAGGCACTGTAACATGTCCGTGAAAAATCGAAACTATATCGTAATTCTAATACGTCAATTTTGACGAAATGCAGCGGTAGAAAAGGATCTTGCGTGAGTTGGCTCCGAAAAAAATCGGCTTTTACTAATTTTACGGTTAAACCACTAACTTTTAAGTAGTTTTTTCACACTAGCCATCGAAAAATTTGGTCCCATAAGAATAGCATTGCAACATAGTCCCTCTGGTCCTCGCGGAGGTACACTGATTCGACCCACTTCGCCAGCCTATGTCCTCGTTTTTCGGCGTGAATTTTCTGTCATGCCAAGTTGAGGCGTGACCGTTTGTCACGCCATAATGCGGCCTTGAGTCAGAGCGCTCCAAAACCGTGAAAATAGGCCGGCCGCTCAGGCCGCACCGCGGCCTGTGAACGCTTGAGATAGGCCGCTGTCCGGCTCGGCCGCGGCCTGTGACAGGCCGGCCGAGGCGGCCTGGTCTCAGGCCGCGTCAGGCCGCAGAGGCCGGCTGCCGGCAGCCAATGACGTTCACGGAAACGTCCCAGGCAGCCGAGGGGTGTCCGAGAGGTGGCGCCCTCATATCATGCGGACAAGTTCGGCACTGTCCCTACATGCGCAGGCGGCAGGCCAGCGGCCTGTGCACAGGCCGAGTCGGCCTACGCGGCCGGCCTATTCTGCCGTTTTTGGAGCGCTCTGCCTTGAGTGCGACCATTCAATTTTCAGTGCTTACCCCTTCTTTGGCTTGCGAAGTGCAGATGGTGCACAAGTATTTTTGAGGCGGCAGCGCACGGTGCAAGGTCCAAAACGAATAGACTCTACAAACTGAATTGTGTACTCAGTATGCATCTACACCTGCATACCTCCGAGTGCACATCTACAGATGCATACTTGGCTGAGTCCACACCAACAACGTATGCAACTCGCAACAACTCCTCTACAAAATATGTTCTCAGTATGCATCTACAGATGCATGCCTACAAGTACACATCTACAGATGCATACTTAGCTGAGTACACATCTACAGATGCATACTTAGCTGAGTATACATCTGCAGATGCATACTTGGCTGAGTCCACACAAACAACGTATGCATCTGTAGGTGTGTACTCAGCCAAGTATGCATCTGTAGATGTGTACTCAGCCCAGTATGCATCTGTAGGTACGTACTTCACCAAGTATGCACCTGTAGATGTGTACTTGTAGGTATGCACCTGCAGATGTGTAATTGTAGGTATGCATCTGAATATGGATACTGAGCACACACTTTGGTTTGGAGAGGAGTTGTTGCGAGTTATTTCAGGACAGGGATAGTTGGGAACGTCATTAATGGACATGCAGCTTTAATTAACAGTAATGTGAGATATTAATCACAAATGGGGAGGGCTGTTGGAGGCAGCTTTCACCACTTCGTCAAATAATTTCCCTTCACTCTAAATGTATTTGTATTTTTGTGTACAAAAATTTGAACAAAGTTAAACATACAAATACATTTGCACAATTTTGTGCAAACTAACGTAAGATTTTGTTCACAGCTCTGGACAAAATCGTTCGTGTATTTGCACAAAATTGTGCAAATGCATTTGTATGTTTAACTTTGTTCAAATTTTTGTACACAAAAATACAAATTACATTTAGAGTGTTAATCACTCAAGCAAATTCAAGGTCCGTCGATATTCACAGTTAGGACAAAACAGTGGGACCTGAAGGTTCCCAATTTTGAGGAGACGATCAAGACCCATGTCATTCCCGCGCAAATCATGTAAAAAAGCTCCTTAAAAGTTTTCGATTTGTAACAGATTTGAGAATTTCTAATCAAATGGTTTATATTCTTACAATGAGGACCATTCTTGTGCTAGGTGAGTGGTCTGGCCCTTCACCTTGACTGCATATCACCAAAAGACTCTCTCGAATCCGCAGGCTTTTGAAATTAACGCGCTGTCAAAACCCTCGCATCTGATAAGAATTGCGCCTAGCACGGGGTTATTTTAATCGGCCACGGAGCGTGTAACATCCTTCATTTTCTATATAATACGTACCGTTGGCGTTCGCAATGTAACAGCCTCTGACAGATGTTCTTCGTATTATGCCCTCCATACGTTTGAAAATCTGCATTGTTCAATTTCAGAGAGCATATGTGTTTCGTACCCACCCTTCCTCACTGAATCCGGGATGCGCGTACACAATCATGTCCGATTTTGTACGAGACGTCTTAGTTGACCCTACTTTCTCAGACCGTAATAGACTTTTTATCCTTTGGTAAAGAGTTTTTTTAAACAGCAATAAAATGTATTATTTCCTCAACATCTATGTAAGATTTTGTTCGTTATATTGACCTAAAGTCAGTTTGCTATTGACAAAGAGTCAATACGCAATTGACTTCAAAAATAGTCCTTAATTGATGACAATTTAGTCTTTATAGTGGATAATATTGTACATGGTCACAGAGGAAATACCACATATTATTGCTGTTTAAAAAACTAAGTAAGCAAAGGATGAAAAGTCAACAATTGAGAGAAAAAAGTCGATACGAGTCTTAGAGTGTAGTTGACCTTTTCGTAGAATTTTCGTGCGAAAACCTGCACTATATTCCCCATTTTTGTGCTAATTGCGTACAATTAAGATTTGTTCCAAAAGTTCATCTGCACTATGAACTGTGAAGTATCGTACAAAATTTGTACAAATCATTTAGTGTGTAGAATAAGGTCATAAGTGTCCCTCTTCATCTAAAAGTATCTTGACATGGTGATTTCGTGTTTCCAGGTCGAGAGCCTCATGGTGAGGAATCCCGAACTCCACCTTCTAACAAGGGACAACAGCCACTGCCACCATGGCAAGCCCTGCGATCCTTGCAGGTATGGAGGCAATCCAGTAGTCTGAGAGCATTCTAGTCGTCGATGGTCGAGGATCAAGGACCATAATGAAACCGGAACGGCGCAAGCACCTTGACTTCACAGACTTGTTGGAGTTGACTTAGAGCTTTCCGAAGCGTTACTCTTTTAAAAGCATTTAGGTTCGATTCAAATACTTTTTGGTCAGGGGAAGAAACGACATTTTTCCCTGACACCGGAATCGCCACCTACACTCCGAATGTCTTATGGTGAAAGGCTGCACCAACATATTATGATGCAGATTTTCTCCATAATACAAGGTAAATTCCGCAAAATATCTATAAAGTACAAAGAATACTCAAAGGTATGTTACAAAGGCAGCTGCACCACCATATTATAGAGAATTTTCTCCATAGTATGGAAAATCTTCACCGTAAGACATTTAGGATGTACTCCCCTTCTTCCCGGCGTCTGGTTTTATTCATCCTCTCTTCGATCGGCGACGACTAGAATGCTCCTTCGGCGGGTCGAAATTTTTTGGTGCTTATCTAAGCTATAAGTTAGCCTAGATCTTTGGTGTAGGCTTTAGCACTTCGTCTCTTGCACCTGAACTTTCTTCAACGTGCCATAAAAGCCACTGGCCGTACGCTGTTATAATAATTAATTCTCTGGAATTTGCAAAGGAACCTCCGGAGAAATGTTACCGGAGAAGCCTTTGTAAATTTCTAAAGATTTTCCGTAATTTACGAAAATTCGTCGTAAATCCACAAGGGGGGCTGACTCTCCTGAACCGTGTACGAAGTATTATATTATAAGTATTATAGAGTATTTTAGGTATTATTTCGGGTAATATATTTAGATAATTGTGTAATTATTTGAAGTTTTCTGTTCAAGAAAATTTTCTTAAGTTCGCAAGTGAGTTAAAAACAAGAAGAACAAGCAAAATACAATCGGAAACCAGGATTATGGGTCGTGCTCCTCAGCCCCCCAAAACAACCGCTCATGCTCTAAAGCCTCACAACCCAGTCATTTGTTTTAGCACTATTTTGCCACTCTCACTTAACATTCAGAAGTCGCATAGGTTCCGTAAGCTACAATTTTCCAAAACTTTGTCATTTTCAAGCTAATTTTGCACCACACATGCGGCTTTTTATGGAATTATGGATTACAGTATTATAGGTATTATTTTTGTATTATGGGGCTGTGTACGAAGTATTATAGTAGTCAGACCCCCTTGTAAATCCATCTATAATCTTCGTTAATTCACAAGGATTTTTCGTACATTTGCGAAGGAACCGTTGGTAATTTTTCCCAAAGGTACGTTCGTTAGTTCCCAATTAATTTACAGAGTAATAAACTTTCTAAGTCACTTTCTTGTGAGAAATCAAATCGGGTTGAACTACATTATTGAAATCAATCGATGCTTGATTCATTGGTGTTGTTATTACATCGGTTTGTACCTTGTCACCTTCCGTAAGGGAGAGTGGGGCACCAAGTGACACTTTTTGGAATTTGAGGGTATCATAGCGTTACAGAAGAGATGCCGGTAATGTTCGTGTCCTAAATAATGCTGTGGTCCTTCTAGAACATTTTCTAACCCAAATGTCTTACGAGAAAAATTATTCTGAAGTTCCCAGGGGCCAAACACCTAGACCTTGCATCTTACGGGGCACCAAGTGACAGACGGTGGCTATGCGTAATTAAAATGTCATCGATGGTTTTCAATCACAGTTTTGCCGGAGGAGGTTGTTTCGTTCCAGAAAATCACTACAACTTACACGGATGGTCCAAATTGTGAATGCCCGCGACAAAAAACACTAGTATGGTAAAGGTAGAGTATACAGTGACAGGGGCACCAAGTGACACTGTGCCGTACCTCGAAAAAGAGAGTTCACATTAATGTCAACTTATGATTTTTCACTTTAAAACTGTAAAAAAAAATCATTGAAATTTTCAAAAAGAATCTCCAGCCTCAAAAATGAAACAAAACAACTTCCCTTACGGAGCTATTCTATTGTCACTTGGTGCCCCGGGTCAGCTGTCACTTCGTGCCCCGAATGTGTGCACTCCGTGTCTGCCTTGGTGTTCATTATATCCGTGGACTTTAGAATTTCGGCATTTGAAAAAAAAAAAAAACATAGATGAAGAGTCCTACTTGCGATTCAAACACTAACACCGACCCACACTTGACGTTCCGGTTGAATTTACCAAAGGACAAAGAAAACCAGAATTCCGTTCCGCAACTTGTTTTAGGAGTCGAAAAATGTGAATGTGAATAGACAGCCCATGAAAGCGCTCCGGAGTCTCCGCTATCTGGCAAACGACTTACCACCAGCAAGAGAGCATTCAGACCCGTGGAAGTGGAATTTTAGCGACGGGTAGTTTTTGAGATATGGGGTAGTGTCACTTGGTGCCCCTGTCACTTGGTGCCCTACCCTCCCTTACTTAATCGATCTGTTTTTTTCTTACAGGTCAAGTTGTCATGCAGTCCTCGCCAACCCAGCGCGCAGCCCGAACGTGGCCTTCTTTGTGCATGGCGAGCTTGAACTCTGTGGTGTTGAAGTGCACGACATTGCCAAAAACGTTTACACATGGGTGCGCCTTTAATTTTCCCATCTAGCTTTGGAGGTCATACGATCGTTCCTTGTTTCGTCAATTGATTCTGTTTACGGTTCATTATTTATGTATTTGACGGTGATTTTATTTAGGTGATGACAATGAAGTCATCCATTGGCCTTGTTTGGTCCTCAATTTTAATGTACTATAATTTTTGAAAATCAAATGGTATAGTAAAAAAGTAGTAACTTAATGATCGTATTCATTCGAGGTCAGTCAAAATTCAATAAATCCTTCGAATATTTGAAGGATTCAAGCGGTCTTAATGCAATGCTAGAAGCGGTAGCTATAACAGCAATTGTACCTTCTGCTTCTGGCATTGCATACGAACCCAGCAGAACACAGGTAGATGAAAGCGTGACATTACACCTTTCTTCAAGGGTGCTGGCGCCAACATCTTCCTTGACGTGTGCAGGAGCATAAGCACCCTGTCCCTATTACTAGGTAGGTTTACGCCAAACCGTGTCTTGCCGCAACAGACTTCGCGGTGCTGCGCTGCGCCAGTTACGACAATCCACGCCTGGCGTTAACACCTACCTTGGCCTGCGGCGCTCCCTGCTTGCCTTCGGCAAGCTGTTTCAAGTTTTATTGAGGCAATGAGTAGTGCACCACGTGATGAAGGGTTGAAGTACATTATGTCAGAAAATTCTGGTAGAGGTAGCCCCTACGCGGTTAAAACTTTGGTCAGGGGTAGAACTTTATTTCATTTTCGTCATCGGCTTCTTCCAAAACATACTAAACTCTGTAGGAATGTCTTTAAAATATGAAGCCACTAAAAAGTTGCACTTTTTCTGCCTTTTTTTCAGTGTATTTACGTTAGTCCGACTGAAGGGGATGAGTTAGAAAGCTGAACTTTTGCCTGTGGCGAGCCAAGGACATACCTAATAACCCTGCAAAATCTCAGTCAGATCGGCCGAGCCGTTCAGGAGGAGTAGTGCGGACACGCAGACAGACAAAACTTTCGAGCCCCAGTGAAGTAACTGGCTTCGCTAATCGCTCAGCCAAAAATGCAAAGGGGACGTTTCCGCTGCTCGCTTCAAGGAAGGCGTCGGCCCAGTGCGCCCTTTTTGAAGCGCAATGTAATGCCTTAGTTACACTAGTGCCCTCAACCGACCCCAAACGACCGGTTACACGATGAAATGAAAAATGTGTCGCACCACATTACTGGACATTCGAGCACATCAAAGTTTATGACGCGTTGTCTCTGTTCACGCCAATTTCTATAACATGAGAGAAAAAATGCATGGCGACGACAGTGTTCTGCCCGTCAAAATTTAAAGTACTCTAGAAACTCAAGAGAGTGCATGGCATGCTCCACCTGGGAGTAAACCTCAAAGCACGCTCCAGCGTGGAGAGTGCCTGCAAGCATGCTCTACCCTGGAGCATGCATGACAAGCATGCTCCACGGTGAAGCATGCTTGCAAGCACTCTCTAGGAAGAAGCATGCTATTTCGTTGATGTGAAGCCTTTATAAGCACACTCCATCCAAAAGAGTGCTTGCAAGCATGCTCTACCCTGGAGCATGCTTGTCATGCATGCTCCAGGGTAGAACATGCTTGCAAGCACTCTCCACGCTGAAGCATGCTTTGAGGTTTACTCCCAGGTGGAGCATGCCATGCACTCTCTTCAGTTTCTAGAGTAGCCAATTTGAAACAAGCCAAACGGCGGAAAAATTCAAAAGTTTTGACTGCTGAATGCCCTTGATTTAAACCATGCAACCAAACGTAACAACTTGCGGTAAAACCTTACCCAGATTCGTTACCATGTGAATTTGGTCGCGTTAGTTTTAATATGATGTCACATTCGTCACGCTTAAAGGGCCGTGTTACGTCCAAACAAATGTGACATCAGACCCAAACGACCGTGACAAAGTTCACATTTGAACCAATATGACGTCACGTTTTAACAGTTTCGCTCGCTCACCTTGAATGCTCCGGTATACGGTTAGGCTGCTTGGCGTGCCTGGCGCAGCCAGTGCGCCCCAGCTTCGGCAAGAAACGCCGCAGTGGCCGCAAGGTATCCCACCGCCAGCACGCACAGGAAGTCCTCCGCCATGGCCCGGCCCGGCGACGGGCGCCGCGCCTTCAGATGCTTCATGCGGCTCTTCCGCTTGACCGAATCCAAGTGGATGACCCTGTTGAGGACGCCTCCGTCGTGCAGACGGTAAATAGTGTCATCGAACAGCTCGGCCAGCGGGTAGGCCCTCCGCATGTAGCTGACGACGCTTATGTGCATGAGCCGCGTGGGCAGCACGTAGCGGCACCCGCGCAGGCAGTTGTAGCGCGTCATCTGGTCGGACACCACCGCCGCCGTGCTGGAGTCCCTGGCGAAGCGCTCCTCGAACTGCTGGAACTCCAGCGGGCTCTGGCACATGGCGATCTGCTCCCGGCGGACGCCTTCCGCCTCTAGGACGCCGGACGCCACGGAGAAGGTGACGCCGATGGTGAGGTTGGGCACCGCGCTGGCCAGCTCCTTGGTCATCAATGTAAAATTACCGGTAATTTATCTTTTTCGATAATTACGCACAGAATAAAAGGTTTGCGAAGCATCGCTTCGTAATACAAAGAAAACAAAGGCATTGTTAAATCTAGGAAAAAATGCTTTGTATTATGAAGCTAAACCCCTCGTAATGCGAAGCATTTCTTCACTATACGAGGCATTTCGACAATGCCTTCATTTTCATCGTAGCTTCAAAGCAAATTCTTGCAAGACTTTTTTAAGTGCAGTACATTACTGTAATATTGGTAATATTTGTAATTTATTGACCACTAAGTTATTTGGCGTGAAACTTTTATTTCGAAATTTACTGCCTATGTTACTCGTGTAACGCCACAAAAATACTTCCGATCTTGCCTCTGTGGCGCCTGTAGTATGCAAATAGAATATTTGAACATTAGCAACGGAATCGTTTTAATTATCCCGCCAGACATGCCCGGTACTACGTCATCATTCTTTGGTCGCCGTGCCAGCCTCAGAGACAATCACGAGCAGTCTTCTTAAATGAATATACTTACTTTACTGTTTACTTCACCTGTAGCAAACTCCCAAGAGAATAAATGACGGTAAACAACCGTAATATTACCTGTAATTTTACCTGTTAAATCGAGGGGACATCAACTCACGTCGCGCATGTACACTCTCAAGTTCCTACGGAGCTTTTTCTTCGTAATACAAACAAAAAGATTAGTATTATGACAGCACAGCGAAGGTAGTAACCTATGGTGAAGGATTGTCAGTAACTTATGACCAATTTCTTCGTATTACGAACAAATTTCTTTGTATTATGGTGCATTTGTGTCGTAGAGTACTGAGAAGCAGCTTAGTATTATAACAGCACGGCATTTCTCAGTAGTAAATTGGGAGTGTACGAAGTTATACGGTACAGTTATATATGCTAAAATACGTCCCACATTACCGTGTTTTTCATGCTAACTTTGCTTTAAGTTGGTTATTTGGCAATATTTATGGACTTATAACGGTAAAATATGAGTCATATACAAATAATATGCAGCCAGTGTACGAAGTAACGTGCGTGTTGAGGACCCCTCGGGTAACCGGTTTGTGTCCCTACATGAAGAAGGACCATCCACGTGGAGTAGCAACGGCTAGCGCAAGCTTATGTATTTACACCCACTGCTCCGAGATTCTTTGCTCTAGACCTACAGTTTTGACGTCTTCGGCCTTCAGAAGTACTAAGGAAAGCCAGTTAGATGTTATTTTTCCTGATATAATCGCTAAAATCTACCAAAAAGAGGTAAAGAAGCTTGTCCGGAGCTATCGAAAAAATGCTAGAGAGAGACAGACATAGTTTGCAAACTATTTACACCTTCTCCGCCAAATGAGAAATTTTTGTCGAGTTAAAGACATAACCCATCATGTTCAGTATGAACGATGTTCAAGATGATCTTGTTGATTCGAAATATTCATATTTGGACAAACTGCCAAACCTATTTTCTCTCCCTCTCTCTCTCTGTAGCATCTTCTCGATAGCTCCGCCATGACAGGTGCCCGTTGCTACTCCACGTAGTTGGTCCCTGTTTATGGTCCCTACCCTGATGGTCTGGGGGAACGGCACCGCCTTTGGCGCGGCGCTCTCGGTGAAGAGCAGCCCCTTGACGGCCACGTTGACGTTGAGGAAGTAGAGCAGCCAGGCGGCGGTGAGCGCGCGGCCGGACCACGCGTCGGGGTACAGCCGGGACACCGGCACCTCGAACGCCCTGGCCCACTGGTCCAGCAGCGCCGCCTGGATCACGGCCGGCCTCACCCAGGGCCCCGGCTCCTCGGCCGCGGACACTCGCGCGATGGCCGCGCGCAGCGCCACGGTGACGCAGGAGCCGATGAGGATGGTGCTCAGTGTGCCAGACGCCATGCGCGGCCCCACCGCGTTGCGCAGCGCCACCTCCCAGACGCGCGGCCTGGCCTCGGCCCGGTGCGGGCAGCGCGCCATGACGAGCACGGGCGCGTGGATGTACGGCGCCGTGGCCCTCAGGTGCTTGATCCTGCTCGGCGTCAGGATCCAGCTCCCCAGGACGACGTCCGTGTCCTTCTGCAGCTCGCCCAGCGGGCCGGTGAACGAGCCGTTGCCGAAGTCCGTCCCCTTGTCGTCGTCGTAGTACTGCCACTCGACCGTGACGTTCCGGCGCTGCGCCACGGCCAGCATGATGACCTGGACGACCTCCGTCTCGATGGACTGCTCAGTGCGGGTCTCGTTGTGGCACCCGCCGCCGCCTTTGAGGAAGAGTCTGGCGCGCACCACGCAGCCGCCGAGGTCCCTGGGCACGCCGCCGTGCTCGTGGAGCGCGGCCGGCAGGGAGGCGGCCGAGACGCGGCGGTCCAGGCGGACCGTGGCGACGGCCTCCACGGCGGCCGCCTGGCTGCCGCACACGCCGGACGCGTTGGCGAAGGGCACCATCGTGTACAGGGTCGCGGACTCGCGGCCGGCGACCGCCACCGCGGCGCGAGCCCCGCGCTGCAGCCACGCCGCGGCCAGCACCTCGCGCACCAGGCTCTCCAGTGAGGAGCTGTCGCCGAGTCCGGCCGCCCGGACCACGAGGATCTGGTCAGCCTTCCAGTCCGCACCCTCCGCCGGCGGGCTGGGCTGCGACATGACCTGGAGAGCAGCGGGAAATCACTGTGAGTTTCGGTCTACAAGTCAAATGAATCCCGATGGATTTCAGGCTAACACTACTAGAATTTGAGAAGAATTTCAACGCATTTCAAGCAGAGAATTTCAAAGTTTTGGTGAATTTTGGTGCACTCTAGCCTTCGAATAATCTGCTTGGTGGCTACGAAGAAGATGAATGCACTGTATAATCGCTTCGTATTATGATGAATTGCTTCGTATTGCGAGGGATTTTGCTTGATAAATAATTCTTCGTAGATTATACAGTGCCTTCGTTTTCTACGTGTAACAGAGCGATGCTTCGCAGACTTCTTACTGCATGTGCTGGCTAGAGTAATTGGACCTGGAGAAGCCGCTGCGGTGTCGCCACCACCATGCCGCCCGCCAGCCTGCCCGGCGGTGCCGCGTCGCCCGGGCACAGAATGACGATCGGCACGTAGGGCTGGTTCACTCGCAGCCATGCCAAGGGCGCCTCGACCTCAACGTCGACAAGGCATAAAACCAGAGCGCCTCCGCTCTGCGATGACGATAGAAGATAACGGGTTGCCAAGACGCCGAGGAACTCGACGAAGTGACTATCCGAACTCCTGTAACCAAAATCGCTTCAAAATGACATCAAGGTGGGTCGCAGGTGGAGCATTTTGACGCCTGGGAACGTCACGAAGTTTGGTTGTTTGGAACGGTTAGGTTAGGAGAGAAAGCAGAACATGTTTCTACAAGTACTAGTATACTGAATAGTACTTTCATCTTTAAAATTGTGTAGACTAAACCACAAATTATTTGATTAGTGGCGGTCTCAAATGATAAAACTTGGCGAAATCCGCTTGCCTTTCAGATAAGCATCTTTGTACGGAAACGCCCCAATTGAGAGGTCCTATTCAAAAGATCTTATCTGGGCGCCCCGCCCCCCTTCCCCCCGAGAATCTTATTAGAAACGCAAGTGAATTTCGTCAAGTTTGATCATTTGGGACGGATACGAGAGTCAGCGAAACGTATTTCTGCAAGCACTATTGGATTCTTGGATCCTTCATCTTCAAGAAAAGTGAATTATATCACAAATTATATTGATTTGTAGCTGTATCAAATTATCAAACTTATTGAAATTCGTCTACGTTTCATACTGCAGGCTAGATTCTTTTGGGAGGAACGACCAGATAAGATCTTTTGAATCCTCGATCCCTCGAAGATCCCTCGATTTTGCAGCCGACGAAACTTTTGGCTTCGAGTCGCCGCACCCGAGGGGTCGACAACTTATATATTACCTCGGACGCGGTAGCTATATTACCTGTATATATTACCTGTATGTTATCATGTAACATGAATATTACCGCAATTTTGCCTCTACATTAACTCCATATTACTATATATCACACATATATTGCCTATATTACTGGTAATATACGTATACTCCCTCGCACGCAGCTAAGGGGAGTTGTCGACCCCCCGGCCATACCTTGTGTCAAAGGGCACAAGAGACGCGAACGGATTTTGGCAAGTGAGCCGTGCCAGGACGGCAAGCCCCAGCCAGGCCTTCAACCACATGGGGCAGACTTGGCGATAGTGGGGGAACCAGTCCAACGCGGGCCGTTGATCGAAAACTTCGATCGCGCACTCATCCGCGTGAAGTGCGGGAGTGTTTTGACGACGGAGCTCAAGCGGAACAGAAGCTCTGACGAACAGCATCGACCTGCCATTAGATAAATTAATAGTTTTCTTTTCGGGGCTGCTTCAAAGGATAAGGTGGGTAGTATGCTGCGGGGTAGCAAAGCCCCTCACTCTATCAGGCCTAGACTTCGTCCGTGCAGCTGACCGCGATGTGGCTTCGGCGGGGTCGTGGCCCTATTTGGAAGCGCGTTCAAAATGAGTGCTGAACTAGACCAATAATAGCGAACCCAAGGGTTTGCCTGTATCCCGCCTTGAGAGAACCTTACAAACTATTCAGGCCTTACAAAGAAAAACAGCTTGTTATAACATAGTATTTTGAGCTTACATAAGCTTTGCCGTGTTAAGCGTGGGCGCAGGTTCAGGCAAAAACACTTTTAAAACTAGTGCACTCTGAATTAGGCATGCCCTGAAACTGGGCGCAAAATGTCACCCACTTTCAGGGCTCCTTTGTCGCCTGCTCTCAGGGTACCCAAATCACTCAACGACTGGCCTCCGCCCATGATAAGCCATGTATTGTTGCTTATGCTGTACAGATGACCAAAGGGTGCACAGAACCTGGGGAGGGAAGCGACGAGGGTGCCCAGTTCCTAGGCGCCTTGGCCGCCCATTAACTGGTCACGTTTGTCTGTCGCTGCCCAGCCAGGCACTGTGCAGTGAACCACTTGGTCCATCTGTAGCATAAACAACATACATGGTTCATCATGTGAGGGGACCGGTTGCTGAATGATTTGGGTGCCATGAAAGTAGGTGACATTTGGCGCTCTAAAAAGTGGGGCATGCAACAAAGGCACCCAGTTTCAGGGCATGCCCAATTGGAAGTGTATATACTGTTAATGTACTGTCAATAACACAATCACCTGCGGAAATGTTCACCGTTAGAAAAAATGTCGTAAATTAGCGACGTCGCAGTGGCTAATTTTGATAGCGACAGAAGTCGTACTAGAACGATTCGGTTGTAATCCAATAGCTCGTTGGCTTTGGTCTGAAACCCCCTAAAACCAATTTTCATCAAAAAATACCAACTTTTGAAAAGTAACGGCTTGCGTTAGAATTGCACATTTTCGTTGCAGACCTTGTTTGAAGATGCTGCAGTTTCGTCAAAAATGGAGCTACAGAGCTCATTCTGGATTGGCCTTTTGAGCATGGTTTGAACAGTGTGGCAACAGATTTGAAATTCGATCAAAATTGAACAAAGTCAACATTTTGAACGCAATTATCTCAATAAGAAATTTTTTAAGATTGTTTCTTCTTTGATACACTACAAGATCAAATGTGTGCTTAGTACACAGCTGTGGGGGCGTACTTACAAGCACACATCTATAGATGTATGCTTGGCAAGCACACAGCTATATGTATACTTGGCAAGTACACAGCTATAGGTGTGTGCTTGGGCAAGTACACAGCTGTAGGAGCCTGCCTTTTAATGGGTGGGATAAAAGTGTGCTTGGCCCAGCATACACCTATAGCTGTGTGCTTGGCCAAGCATACATCTATAGCTGTGTGCTTGGCCAAGCATAAGTTCGGACCGGGGTAGTATGTATTTTTAAGAGCGCCAGGTCTCGATCCCACCCTCGTGTTGTCGGCATCATAAGTTTTTGGGGGTGTAGAACCCGAAAATAAAGTCAATTTTCGATTTTGAACTTCTTGGGGCCGGATCGAGAGGGTGATTAACCAAAATTCAAGACTTTTGAATGTTGTGGTTCCATTCCTATGTTTTCGGGAGCGTGGACCTTTCAAATTAGCCCAGAATGAGCTCTGTAGCTGCATTTTTTACGAAACTGCAGCATTTTCAAAAAAGATCTGCAACGAAAATGTTCAATTCTAACGCAAGCCGTAACTTTTTCGAAAATTGGTATTTTTGATAAAAATTGGTTTTGGGGGGGTTTAGACCAAAACCATAACAAGCCTTCAAAATTTTGTCGAAATCCGAGTGGTCACTTGCAAAAGAACGTCGAACCCCCAATGGAATGACCCTAATAACTCTTTCATTTAGAGTGCATCAGGCGATAAAAATGGTCTAATATGAGTAAAATTTGGAATATGCATCGGACAATGTGAGTCGCCAGGCGAAAACAAAATTGTATCAGCGTCGGGTGTGCTTAAAATTGCATAACTCGTGGGACAAAAAACAAAGGTTGCAAAACATGTGTGTAAACCTGCTCCTGCTGGAGGCTGATGAGCATGCTGAAGTTGTTGCAATGTGCCAGGTGGACGTCGTTACTTTGATTGGAGGTCTCCTGAAACACTGCCTGCCGCCTCAAACCACGGTGGAAAGAATGGCCCCATTGTTCTTGTTCGTCCGGGGTCCCTTCTGCAGATGTCTACAGTGATCACTCATGTAAATTTTGGCACAATGTCAGAAACCTGTTTTAAAACCAGAACAAAATTCGCACACCCTTGAAGGGTGAAAGCTTATTTTGACAGTCTGCAGAAATCAGGACATCAATATAAGGAGAAGTTTTCAGAATCTCAGCTTTCGGAGGTTTGGGAATTTTGATCTTTCAGACATGTTTCCGAATTTCTGAAAAAACTTACCCGAGTGATATCATTCCGTGTCACGTGCGGCGGAGAGACGAGATCGGTTCACTACCTTAAACGGCGTCAGGCCAAGGCTGTGTCTGTGTGTTGACTGCGAACGTCTTCGGGAAGAACAAACAACGAGACCAGTTGAAACAGGTGTTTGCACCGACCGACGTGTTTCTGTCAATTCCCAGTAACAGGCTATTCTAACGCAACCACACCGAAACAAAAGCAGTGGAAATCACAGAGGAACCCATGGTGGAAATATGTGGGTCCGGTATGTGAAATCAGGTGTGCGGAAGCCTCAACGTATGCAAAATTAGGTGTGTGCAACACCTCCGCACACCCGACTTCCCATACCGGATCCAGATTGATGTGACTGCTTAGGGTTCCGGTCCGGTTGCGTCGGTACAGCCGGCTGCATTTTTCGCCATCTGTGTAAACAGCACCTCCGCAGCAAAATATCCCCTGAGCAATGACGTTTCCGACTCGGAGACGGAGTATAAGAGGAGCGCCGAGGTGCAGAGAAGGGAAGACGATCCCTCGTCCTCAAACCGAACACAGCCATGGCCAAGTTCCTGTTCATCGCTCTGGCGCTCTGCGCCGTGGTGAGTATGACGTATAAGGAAAAAACAAGTTTCGATAGCACTACGCACACTGGGTCAGAAGACCGTGGAGAGGGCGGCCAAAATTCTGGAAGCACTTTGAGGAGTCGCCGAATGGGACTCGAATCGAACGTGTGACCCCAACAATGGATAGCAGTCCATTAATGGGGTCACACAGTCACTCGATTCAAGTCTACTTGAGTGACTCAAGAGCTCAATAGGTGTCGGTGGTTTTGGCTGCCTCAACGGTCATCTGACCCACTGTGCTACGCACTCCAGATTTTATAAACAAGCTTTTCGTTCCAGGCTTCGGCCAGCCCTATCGACGGTCAGGTGTCCCTGACCGTGAGCGGGGACGTCGCTGCCGCCATCAACGCCGACAACGTTGCCGCTGAGGCCGCTCAGGCTGCCGAGAACGCTGTCGAAGCTGCCAAGACTGCCGTCGACGCCGCCAACGCCGCCCACCTCGCCGTCGAACTCCCTACTCGCACTCACTTCCTCGACAGCCACCTTACCCTCAATGGCGCCAACGTTGCTACTGACGCTCTGAACGCTGGACTTCAGGTATGACCGGAAAGTGGATATTAACTATTTGGCTAGCTAAACGTGTATCCCTTTTGCTATTGCCTCCACCGAAGCGATTTTTCAACGGCTCGAGCACCCTTTGCCTGCCTCAGTGACAAGTGATCTTTCGTGCACACCTATTTATCAGAGTGGCCATTTTAAGTGAAATACCATATCTGGAATTTTAGTACACTCTATTGAGACTTCTTACAGTCTAAATCAGTAACTAAGATTGTTTCTTTGCATTTTTAATGAAGAAAATCTGAAATTTATGATTATCCTAGTAAGTGTGACTTTACACCTGTCCACTTAATAATGCAGACCAATACCATTAAAAACTCAGGGAAACTGTTTTTGACAGTGATGCAATGATGATCATGACATGACAACCGTGACACAATTCAAGGTATCATTATGCAATAGCTTTGCTCAGCCGGAAAATTTAATTCGTCCTTTAGGCTGTCGGCACCGCCAAGAATGTCGCTGCTAACATCGCTGGCAACGCTGCCAACCTCGCTGCTGGTCTTGGTACCAACGGTCTCCTCGCCGCTGGCAACGCCGCTGGCAACATTTTCGGCACGGCTGCTAACCTCGCCAACGGCTTCTTGGGCCTTGCCACCAACTTCGCTGCCCCCACCGGCCTCCTTTCCGGCGTCGCTACTCCCTCCTACCTCCGCAGGCTGGCTCGTGACGTCAGCGTGACCATCACCACCGACGCCGATGTCGATGCCGCCGCCGACCTCGCTGCCGCCGTCGACGCCGAAAATGTTGCCGATGAGGCCGCCAAGACCGCTGTCGGAGCTGCCATGAACGCCGTGGACGCCGCCAACGTCGCCATCAACGAGGCCAACGCCGCCCAGCTCGCCGTCGAACTCCCTACTCGCACTCACCTCCTCGACGGCCAGCTTACCCTCGACGGCGCCAACGTTGCTGCTAACGCTCTGAACGCTGGACTTCAGGTATGACCGCAAATTGGCTTTTGGCTATTTAGCTATCTAAACGCGTAGCCCTTTTGTTATTGGCTCCATTTAAGCGATTTTTCAACGGCTCAAGCACCCTTTGCCTGCCTCAGTGACAAGTGATCTTTCGTGCACACCTATTTATCAGAGTGGCCATTTGAAGTAAAATGCCATATCTGGAATTTCGGTAGACTTTATTCAGACTTTTTACAGTCGGTAATTTTACAGTCGAATCGGTAAGTCGGATTGTCGCTTTCAAATTTCAAACAAGAAAATCTGAAATGTATGATCACCCTAGTGTAAATTTTCACCTGTGTACTTAAAAACTTCCGACAAATACTCTTGAAATCCCAGAAAAACTGTTTTTGACAGTGATGCAATGATGATCATGACATGACAATCGTGACTCAATTCAAGGTATCATTA
Organism: Stenchaetothrips biformis; assembly: GCA_030522485.1. NCBI lineage: Eukaryota > Metazoa > Arthropoda > Insecta > Thysanoptera > Thripidae > Stenchaetothrips > Stenchaetothrips biformis. The sequence goes on along the minus strand of CM060087.1, from coordinate 7,471,289 downwards.
CGCAATCGCTTTGCTAAGCCGGAATATTTTATTTCGTTCTTTAGGCTGTCGGCACCGCCAAGAATGTCGCTGCCAACCTCGCTGCTGGTCTTGGTACCAACGGTCTCCTCGCCGCTGGCAACATCGCTGGCAACGCTGCCAACCTCGCTGGCAACATCGCTGGCAACGCTGCCAACCTCGCTGCTGGTGTTGGTACCCACGGTCTTCTCGCCGCTGGCAACATCGCTGGCAACGCTGCCAACCTCGCTGCTGGCGTTGGAGCTCACGGTCTCCGTGCTGCTGGCAACATTTTCGGCACGGCTGCTAACCTCGCCAACGGCTTCTTGGGCCTTGCCACCAACTTCGCTGCCCCCACCGGCCTCCTTTCCGGCGTCGCTACTCCCTCCTACCTCCGCAGGCTGGCTCGTGACGTCAGCGTGACCATCACCACCGACGCCGATGTCGATGCCGCCGCCGACCTCGCTGCCGCCGTCGACGCCGAAAATGTTGCCGATGAGGCCGCCAAGACCGCTGTCGGAGCTGCCATGAACGCCGTGGACGCCGCCAACGTCGCCATCAACGAGGCCAACGCCGCCCAGCTCGCCGTCGAACTCCCTACTCGCACTCACCTCCTCGACGGCCAGCTTACCCTCGACGGCGCCAACGTTGCTGCTAACGCTCTGAACGCTGGACTTCAGGTATGACCGTAAATTGGCTTTTGGCTATTTAGCTAGCTAAACGTTTAGCCCTTTGGCTACACTCACTGCAAGAAAAGACCACAACGAAAGTACACAAATTACTGGCAAATTTTTTATCAGGAATTTATTGTACTTTCAAAGTACAACAATTGTTGTACAAAGTACAATGGAACCGGCATGACGAGTGCTGTGCAGTTCAGGCCTCGTTGTGGTTTGTACAATTCTCGTTGTACTTTCTACAATCCCTGTTGTCCTTTTATTGTACAGTTTTTGTTGTACTTTTGTTGTACTATCTACACTTTTTCTTGCAGTGCTCTCAGCGGGTTACTGACTTTTTCCTCATTAACTACGAACTCCTTTAAGCAAGCATAATACTCAGTATTTTTCAAGTAAGCATGACAAATTTGCTATGTAAAATTATTAGCAAAATCAAATTGTCAGTACACTACTTAACAATTCATAAGTAGTTCCTTAAGAAACAAAAAGTACCCATAATTGATGCACAAATTACATGGGTAACTATTGACAAATTTACCATATAGTCCGTAACGTGCTGAAAGTGTACAGCCTCCCTCCACTGAAGCGACTTTTCATCAGCTCGAGCACCCTTTGCCCGCATCAGTGACATATAATATTTGGTGCACACTTAATGTTCATGTAGAATTTTGTTCGTGTCACTTGCACGACTTTGTGCATGCGGGAAATTTGCATAGTAATATGCGTAAAACTGCATAAATTTATGCAAATTTGTGCACAATTTTATGCAAAACGTCACGCAAGTTTAAAATCATGCATCACCACGTACAAAATTCTACATAGACATTTAGAGTGTGCACACCTGTTAAACAGAATGGCCATTTTAAGTAAAAAAGCATAACTGGAATTTTAGTAGACATTATCCATACTTTTTACAGTCTGAATCGCTAATTATATTAGTGCTTTTAATTTTTAAACAAGAAAATCTGAGATTTACGCTCATCTTAGATAGTGTAAATCCCAGAAAAACTGTTCTTGACAGTGATGCAATGATGATCATAACATGACAACCGTGACTTAATTCGAGGTATCATTATGCAATCGCTTTGCTAAGCCGGAAAATTTAATTCGTTCTTTAGGCTGTCGGCACCGCCAAGAATGTCGCTGCCAACCTCGCTGGCAACATCGCTGCTGGTGTTGGTACCAACGGTCTCCTCGCCGCTGGCAACATCGCTGGCAACGCTGCCAACCTTGCTGGCAACATCGCTGGCAACGCTGCCAACCTCGCTAGCAACATCGCTGGCAACGCTGCCAACCTCGCTGCTGGTGTTGGTACACACGGTCTCCTCGCCGCTAGCAACATCGCTGGCAACGCTGCCAACCTCGCTGCTGGCTTTGGTACCCACGGTCTTCTCGCCGCTGGCAACATCGCTGGCAACGCTGCCAACCTCGCTGCTGGTGTTGGTGCTCATGGTCTCCGTGCCGCTGGCAACATTTTCGGCACGGCTGCTAACCTCGCCAACGGCTTCTTGGGCCTTGCCACCAACTTCGCTGCCCCCACCGGCCTCCTTTCCGGCGTCGCTACTCCCTCCTACCTCCGCAGGCTGGCTCGTGACGTCAGCGTGACCATCACCACCGACGCCGATGTCGATGCCGCCGCCGACCTCGCTGCCGCCGTCGACGCCGAAAATGTTGCCGATGAGGCCGCCAAGACCGCTGTCGGAGCTGCCATGAACGCCGTGGACGCCGCCAACGTCGCCATCAACGAGGCCAACGCCGCCCAGCTCGCCGTCGAACTCCCTACTCGCACTCACCTCCTCGACGGCCAGCTTACCCTCGGCGGCGCCAACGGTGCTGCTAACGCTCTGAACGCTGGACTTCAGGTATGACCGTAAATTGGCTTTTGGCTTTTTAGCTAGCTAAGCGCTTAGCCCTTTGGCTACACTCTCAGCGGGCTACTGACTTTTTTCTCATTAACTACGAACTCCTTAAAGCAAGCATAATACTAAGTACTTTTCAAGTAAGTATGACAAATTTGCTATGTAAAATTATTAGCAAAATCAAATTGTCAGTACACTACTTAACAATTCATAAGTAGTCCCTTATGAAACAAAAAGTACCTATAATGGTTGCACAAATTACTTGGATAACTATTGACAATTTTACCATTAAGTCCGTAACGCGCTGAAATTGTACTGCCTCCACTGAAGCGATTTTTCATCAGCTAGAGCACTCTTTGCCTGCATCAGTGACAAGTCATATTTCGTGCACACCTGTTTATCAGAAGTAAAATTGCATATCTGAAATTTTAGTTGACTTAACAGTCTGAATCGCTAAATAGATTGTTGCTTTGAATTTTTAATCAAGAAAATCTGAGATACTATATGATCACCCTTTCTGTTGTAAATTGTCGCCTGTCTACTTAAAAAATTTAGACAAATACTATAGAAAACTCAGTAAAACTGTTTTTGACAGTGATGCAGTGATGATCATGTCATGATAATCCTGACTCAATTCAATGGTATCATTATGCAATCGCTATGCTAAGCGAGAAATTTCCATTTCTTTCTTAAGGCTGTCGGCACTGCCAAGAATGTCGCTGCCAACCTTGCTGGCAACATCGCTGGCAACGCTGCCAACCTCGCTGGCCACATCGCCGGCAACGCTGCCAACCTTGCTGGCAACGCTGCCAACCTCGCTGCTGGCTTTGGTACCCGAGGTCTCCTCGCCGCTGGCAACATTGCTGGCAACGCTGCCAACCTCGCTGGCAACATCGCTGGCAACGCTGCCAACCTCGCTGGTGGCTTCATGGGCACCGGCACTGGTATGCTCAACGCCGCCATCAACACCGCTGAGAACCTCGCCGGCCAGGGCTTCGGTCTTGTCAGCAGGTTTGCCAACATCGGCAGCCGCTTCGGTCTCCCGAACGTCGGTCTCGGTGTTTCCGCCCCTGCCGTCCTCTAAGTCTTGGACGGGAAAGCAGTGACACGTTTATTGCGCTCAGAATGTTCTTCATGTGCCTCTCATAGCAGATCTAAGATCTACTGCTTACAACGCGCGATTTTAGCACAATAAAAAAGAAAAAGTTGCCTCCCTCAACATGTCTTCGATTTTTTCACTCTCAAATATTGCTGCAACCCAGCGGCCGGTGGTAAGTATGTTTGAAAGTATGTTCAAAACTGCATTGAAAATCAAAAGCTATTCCAAAGCTGAACTGCCGGAGCATTGTACAGATTCCAAATGAAAGGGACGGAGGATTCGGTGTGTTTTAATATATTGCCTTATCGACAAAACGGAAGAAATTGCTGCCACTTACACGGTACAACTATGTGAAATAATAACCCCAAAATTTGTGCATTTAAGTGACCAGTTGAATTGGCATGGAACGCCCCTTGTGCCCCCTGTATCTCCGATCCCACAGAATTGTGTTCTTCTGACATCCAGCTTTATTGCACAAGATAAAGATACATCAACGACTCATGTTTGCATTGAGAAAGGTGGGTCCAATCTGCGTCCATTACAACGCAGGCGCTATGACGTGCTCTATGTACAGGCACTCGATGGGGTCGGTTGATCCTTGCAGTCCCGCCGTCCTTCGTGTGCGGTACCGACCAAACGGAAGGTGAGGGGTCAAGTTGCCCCAGCCTGTGACCTCTATGCGTTAGGTTAGGTTAGCGTGCCCTCCAGCAGAGTGAATCTCACCTTTTGTAACAGCTCGACGCCTCCTAATAGGATAATCTTAACTGTCAGTGCAGATCCAAGACAATCCTACTTGCCAGGGCAGATCCAAGGCAATACTGTCAGTGCGGATTGAGAACTATCCTAACTGCAGAGAGGGCGAAAACTGGCCCAGAACTCTCTTCACTGCAAATCAGTGAATCGCGATTATCCCTAAAATCAGTGTCCACGTTTTAAAATGAGAATGAATCTATTTAACAAGTTAATCGGCAAGAAATTTTACGTAGTACTTGAGCGTCACGAACTTTCATAAAAGATCTATTTTCACGTCATGTGTAGTCATTGTAGTATTGACACTGAAAGGTAGGATTGTCTTGGGTCTAAACCGACTGTTAAGATTGTCTCTTGAAAACTATCATTGGCGAGCGATAGCGAGCCCTTGCTGTGTTTGGGCGCACCGAAAAGCGACTCGTCGTGTGTCTGTCTGTCTCTCTCTCTGTATGTACGCACTCACGTTTCTCAGCAACTACGCCACCAATAGTTACCAAATTTTGCACCGAACATCTCCCAAAGCTCCCACAACACTGGTAGCCAACGCATGTGACATCACATTCGTTTGCACGTGAGAACTGCGATGTCAGTTTGAACGTGACAAACAGTGGAAGTTTATACTTAAACGAATGTGACACACCGCACCGCTCTGTCACATTACTTTGCGTGTGTCACGAAATCAGCAGGCGAACTGTCACATTAAAACGAATGTGACACATGGTACCCATTGACATATGTTTTGTCACTTCCAAACGAATGTGACACCCATATACTGTCACGTTCGTTTGAATGTGACTTGCCCGAATTGTCACATTCAAACGAACGTGACAGTATATGGGTGTCACATTCGTTTGGAAGTGACAAAACATATGTCAATGGGTACCATGTGTCACATTCGTTTTAATGTGACAGTGCGCCTGCTGATTTCGTGTCACACTCGAAGTAATGTGACAAATAGGTGCGGTGTGTCACATTCGTTAAAGTATAAATGTCCACTGTTTGTCGCGTTCAAACTGACATAGCAGTTTTCACGTGCAAACGAATGTGATGTCACATTCGTTGGCTACCAGTGTCACCAATATTTCTGGCTCAGCCATTGCTGCACTTTCCATCGCCACAGACGATCGATGAGAGACGAAGTTCCCGACAGGACGAAGCGCACAGGGACCCAACTGCACGGATCACTCGCCAGGACTACACACTAAATTGCTATGTAGTTTTTTGTGCATAGCTTTGAACGAAATTGAGCATACGTTTGGAAATGCACGAATTCGTGCGTAGCTAAGCATGAAAATGTGCATTGTTATGCAGCACCACGTGCGTTGTTGCGCACAGATCTGTGCATTCCACGCGTATGCTCAATATCGTGCAAAGCTATGCACGAAAAAACTATATAGTAATTGCTTGACCACGCCAAAACCCAAAAAAATGGGGTTTAAGGGAAGATGCATTATCCAGATGTCTTAAATACACACATATATATATATATATATATATATATATATATATATATATATATATATATATATATATCAATCGAAAGGGCTTAAAGAATGCAATTTTTTGGTATATAAAACTTTGTAGTTGAACCAAAATTGACGCCAGGGCGAGACGTTAAACATTTCAGCAAAAGCTCCAAAACACTAAAACGTTGTCCTTGACCTAAGATCAGGGTTGTTAACGTTACGTTGAAATGTAACGCGTTACCGATACTGCGTTAGTGTGGTCGCAGTAACTTAACGCGTTACCGTTAAGGGCTTCAGGGCAAATGTAACGCGTTAACGTTAAGTTAACGTAGTAACGCGCGTTAACGTTATTAAAAAAAAAAACACTTGGACTCGTGTTGCGTTGCGAAGCGGCTCGGGAGAAGGGAGTGGGGTGGGGAGTGGGGGGTGCGCCTACAGTGGCCTCGAACGGCTGAGACGATGGAAAGGGAAGGGGGGTGGGCGGCGGGCCCGAACAACAAACTCAGCCCGCACAATCTGCCCAAGTGTAAAATGACATTAACGCGTAAAACGTTAACCGCGTTACCCGTTAACCACAGTCATTAACTTAACGCGTTACCGTTAAGGCCTGTGTACCATTTTAAACGCGTTGACGTTAACGTTAATTAACGCTTAACGCGTTACCGGTAACGCCGTTACCCGTTAAAGTAACGTTAACAACCCTGCCTAAGATGCATTGCCCGTGGATCAAATATGATCACAGCATTTGAAAGAGCTTAAAAAATGTAATTTTTTGGTATATGCAGTTTGCCGATTGGACAAAAACTAACAAAGGTACGTGGAAAAGAATAGTAAACAAATCAAGAAGCCCTAAACCGCTGGGTTGTAAGGTATGGGCATTGCCTACTACTTTCATACTTCTGTAACATTGAGTTTTTGTCCGATCGGCAAACTACATATACCAAAAAGTTACATTTTTTAAGCTCTTTCAAATGCTGTAATCATATTTGATCCACGGACAATGCATCGTAGGTCAAGGATAACGTTTTAGTGTTTTGGAGCTTTTGCTGAAATGTTTAACGTCTCGCCCTGGCGTCAATTTTGGCTCAACCACAAAGTTTTATGTACCAAAAAATTGAATTCTTTAAGCCCTTTCGATTGATATAAGTATTTAAGACATCTAGACATCTAAAACTTTTTATGCATCTTCCCTTAAACCCTATTTTTAGGGTTTTGGGGTGGTTTTTTCCCGCTAAAACGAGTGCCTGGGCGAAGGTAAGATATTGATTCACATCGCCCGCAGACTTTGCAGGGATATAAAAGAACATATTCCGCACCCATTTTAAGACAGCCGCTACCTGGATAAGCCTTGGTTTGGTACCTAGAGGGCCAGAAGTGCCATTTTTCACGGTTAGACCCAACTTTGGAGCCTCCAATGAGATAAAAGGTGACGTCACAAGACCCCGGCATTTTGGGATCTCTTTTCTCATATAGTTAACTACATTAAAAGACATACGCCGTTTAATTCTGAGATTTTCGACCCACCCTCATAAGGACTGCACTTTTGACGTCCAGACCGTTGCGCCGCTAAGCGCGACCGGGCTGCAGGGCTCACTATAAATCCAATGGGTCAGACTTCTCGCCACTCTAGAGGCGAGACAAAAAGTCTTGCCAAGTTTTGGTCAGACCTGAAAGTCTCGCCAAAATTTGGTCAGACAAAGATGTCTCGCCACAAGAGGGCGAGACTTAAATGTCTGACCACGATGTGGTCAGACTTATTAACCCAGTCAATACGGTCCGTGCGGCCAGTACCGCAGTCAGACAAAAAATTCTTACCATTTTGTGGCGAGACATGTTTGTCTGACCAAGTCATGGGGAGACTTTCGGGTCTGAACAAAACCAAGACTTTATGTCTCGCCATATTTTGGCGCTAAGTCTTTCCGCTGAATTTCCAGTGCTCCTAGTTTGCCACGTGGTCCTGAGTACCGCACCAGCAGCGCCAATACGGATGCAGCAGTGCCGCTGCCATCGCCAGCCGGCGCACACTCTCATTCTTCAATGGACATTTTAATAATTTTTTTAAACATTTGTGCACATTAATAGAAATTAGTCAAGATGATAACCAGATCTGTCAAGACGAAATTGATTTAATAGTTTATAGCACTAATACACATGTTAATATGTTCATTAATATACACAAACGTCCATACTTTATTAAAGAAAAACTCAGAACGAGTCTGAGAGTGCAACTGTCTCCAACCAAACGCTTCACTCCAAATTTGGCATGCCCTGAAACAAGTGGTGTGCAAATGCTTCGAAACCGAACCGAATCAGGTCTCATTCGATTCGAAAAGAAACAAAACTGTTAAATCTCGTGTTCGAATCATATTGAACTAAATTGGGCTCAGTTTGGCCCTGTTATGACGCAATTTGCTTCGTATTCAAGTCGGATGTGCCCTGATTCGTTTCGATTCAGAAATATCACTGGTGTAAATGCATTCAGGATTTCCTGAGTGTTTTCCTGATTTCTGAATGGCATTCAGAAAACCCCGAGTGGTTTTCTGATTTCTGAATGGCAATCAGACAATTCTGAGTGGTTTTCGGAAGTCTGAATGCCACTCAGAAAATTTCTGAGTGATTTTCAGAAGTCTGAATGCCATTCAGAAATCTGATTGCCACTCAGAAAATTCCTTAATTCTGATCGACACTCAGGCAGGGGCACTCAGGACGGTGCCATTCAGAAAATCGAGAGGCTCGCAAAACCGGAACTTAAAGGAGTTTTTGGCTCAAATTTGATCAGCGGCATGTTCTCGACGATTGACAAGGGCAGTTTTTGTTTCAAAGAAATCGGGCCACTTACAGGAGTTCGGGGAGCCCATGGCAAGCTATGGAAAAATGGACCGCAGATTTGGATCGGACTTAATTTTGACACCGGGATGCAGTTTTTTCCATTTTCGTATCAGTAATATTTGACATTTTAAGACAGCCAGAAAAGCGCCACTCAGGAACGCATCACTCGAAGAAAGCCACTCAGAAATGAACCACTCTGGGAATACCATTCAGGTTTTGATCACTCAGGAAGAACCACCCAGAGGTGCGCGAAAATGAATCAGGATTTGTCACTCAGACAATTTTCTGAGTGAATTTTCCTGAGTGACTTCCTGAATGCATTTACACCAGTGATTTTCCAACATTCGATTCGAGATTGGAAAAGGCCGCTTCGCACACCACTACTCTGCAAACTCAACATTGTACTCAGTACACTCTTTTCAGCGTGTCCTCACAAGCACATTCCAACGAGAATGCACTCAGATCACACTAAACTCTTGTGGACTTTTTAAATGCATAATTATGCACTTTTTATGCAGTTATGCATAAATTAGTTATGCATGCACAGATACATACGTAAGGTAAGTATAATATTATGGATCATTGTGTACATTTTGTGCATCTTCTTGCATAAAATGTACACAGTGATGCAAAATATTATACACACCTTACGCACGTGTCTGTGCACGCATAATTATGCATTAAAAACTCCACAAGATTTTAGTGTGATGAGCACACGGCGAAAGTCCGGTTTCTCCTACCCTGGCCGGCGAAAGCCAGTTTTGACCGGGGTTTCGCCGGCGGAAGTCCCTATGTTCGTAGCTGATCGGGTATTCCACTGAAAATAGAAAGGTCAGACTTCTGACCCTATAAAGGGTGATACTAAGATGTTAGACCGAGAAAAGGGTCATACAGCAATGTATGGCCGGAAAAAGGTCACACACCAATGTATGACCGTTGTAAGGGTCATAGACAAATGTATGAACGAAAAAGGGTAATACTTTTTTTTTTTTTTTATCACCGATGAAGGTTGATATATCCCCAAGCTTAACAAGGGCCAGCCTCGCGTCTGACCTTTTTCCGGTCATACATTTGTGTATGACCTTTTTATCGGTCATACTTTTTGTATCACGAAAAATTGGTCCGATGTCTTACCTTTTGAATTTCAGTGTCGCCGGCTCGTCTCCGGCGAACACTCGATATCGGACGTTCACCTGTGTTCAACTTGTGTCGGCGAATTCCCGGTTTCGCCGGTCAAAAAGTACCACTTGCAAAAGAATCCGACCCATACCGGGCCCCGCGCTACCACGCACTCAGGGCCGCGGGGCAGCGCCCGGCCCGCCCAGGAGGTCGGATTCTTTTGCAAGTGGTTACAACAAGAGAGGCATGTGGAATTTTATTTTTGGTGATGTGTTGTGTGTCTTGCCCATGTCCTTGTTCCCAACAAACTCCCAAAATAATTCAAAACTAAATATTTTACAACAATGCCCACTAGTTGGTAGCGGTAGCTCAGCCGCGGGACTAAGTCACTCTTTCGATGTTTTTGGTTACAATCAAAATTCAAAATGCAGGATCCCAATAAACCTAACCCCCAACTAATTGCAGCAACGTGATAAATAACGTATTTATTCAGTACAAAAAATCGACACTGACAATTGAGTAGAGCATCGTCTCCCTTCACCTACAAGGGGGCACGATTAGGCTTAGGATACAGGCGGTCGCGGTCACTTGCTTTGAACGCCCGGTAACAGTCCGACGGGCAGCCGGCCATCCTTCTGTGCGCTGACAAGGAAACACGAGCAGTGCGGCAAAGTCGCGCATGGCAGCCCCACCGACACCACGAGCAAGACTTGCAAGACTTGCCGTACTTTCCATCGCGCATGAGACGGAGGTGCAGGCGGGGATTCCGCAGCAACAAGTCCTGGATGTAGGGGTCGTGCAGTGTTGCATGGAGGCACCACCTCTCATCTTCATAATTGGTATTGTTCCACACAAGGATTGTGAGGCAGGGTAGGGACGTAGGGCTGACGGCTTTGAGGATGCCGTACGGTAGCTCTGAAAATTTGTTCACGATGAGGCACTTCAGGGAGCAAAACTTATGGAGAACGGAGGGCAACATCTCAAAGACGTCAGTCCCATTTTCCAAGTCATCCCACGAGTCGACGGAGAGTTTTTCCAGACTTGATGCCGAGGATGAGTTTGCCAGAGCCAGCAGTGGGTGGGTGTGGTGATTGGGGACATGGAGCTTCAATGTGAGGAGATGCGGCGCCTTAAAGAGAAACTCAAGGGCACCGGGAGCGAAGGCAATCTCGCCAGTCTCATTGTAAGATTCCAACTCAACACTGCTTAAGTTGGGCAATGCCGCCAATTGCGACAGACCATCACCCTGGTAGCATAGCAGCGAGCGCAGCCTGGAAAGACTGGCGAGTGACGACCAAGGGACGTCCACGCCTTCAAGCCACTCAAGATCAACTTGTTCCAGAGTTGCACAATGTGTCCTCAGCAAAAGCTTCAGAAAGGCACTTGGACAATAAGAAGTGCATTTCAGCTTCGTTAAAGAGGGCAGCACATCAAGTTCACCCCATTCAGCCAGATTAAGTTCTTGATCAGGGAAGCGATTAAAAGTTAGATCCTGAAGACCGTGGAAGGTATACACCGCCTTTAACATCAGTAGAGTTCTCTCAGTGAGAGGTCCTGAGATGTCCAAGGTGAGCTTCCTCAACTTCAAGCCACTGGAGACGGTGGACAACTTCGACAGCAAGGCCAAGGCCAAGGTGGCCATCCTCTTATCCCCGACACTCAATTCAAGCGCAGAGACGGTGCACGCAGTGGCGGCAACGAGGGGTTCCAGGGCCTGCATATCCACTCCAGCGATGGTCCCGATGCAGGGCGCGAGGGCAAACGCGGCGCGCAGCACGCCCTCGCCCTCCACTGTGGCGGCCCGCCACAGCTGGCTGTGCAGGCAGAGGTCCCGCAGGCGGCGGCACGCCACGCGGCACACGAACAGCTGCCTGGCGGGCAGGAAGGCCAGCACGGCCAGCAGCGCGTCGTCCGGCAGCGACAGCAGCTGCGGGCAGAGAGGACAGTCATTTTAACTCCAAGACCCACTGTCTTTCTTTCGCTACAAAAAAGCTAGTTGCAGTGTTATGCGATGTAGCCTACTGGAAACTGTAATAAAAAGACTACAGCAAAGCGTGTAACGTTCAAACGAATGAGACATTGTATTTGAACGAACGTGAAAAAGTTCACATTTTAACGAATAAGGTAAAAAATCAATTGTGGGTCACGAATTAATTATGGACCATTTTTGGACGCACTCTTAAAAATTTTGTGGTAGAAATCCTATACAAGTGTCGGACGCGATTAACCTATTCGGTATAGGAATTTTCCGACACATGACATGGCAATTTCACCATACATCGATATGGCAAAAATCCTATACCTTTGTTAGGTTTCTACTATATGAGGGGGTGGGAAAATTACTACACCGTGTATGGCAAAAATCCTATACGAATTGTGGGTTATTTTCAACACGTTGAAGTGGAGTAACTACCACATCATGTGTGGTGAAATTCCTATTCAAGTACTGGAAAGCTTGGTGGACGGATAAGAATGTTTATCTGAGGAAGGCAATTATGCTACTGCTGATGGATCAGATAACCAAAAAATCAGAGATGTCAAAAGTACTTACCGAAGTACTCGTCAGAGGCCGTTTGAAGAAAGCCGATGAAACATCGACTTCCTTGATCTGTCGAAGTGATCTCTGAATCTGCCACAACGATCATGCGGGTACCCAACTTAGTGGCCGACTGTAGACCCCAGCGAGTGGCAACATGGAAATGCGCTTTTCTCGACTTCAGAGTAATATTTTGTTAAAAACTTTTCGCTAACGGCTAGAGCTGATATTTACTATGGCAACTGATGATACAGTTTGCGAAAATTATTTATTTTGGTAAAATAAATCGGAAATACTAATTGGTGAACGGACGCGGCGCTCTAGGCGCCACCTAGCGGCAGGTCCGTGAAACGTGACCTCAGGTGGCTGCCAGTTAGTGGACCATGCCATGTAACAAGTGGATCGTCAACAGTTTGCGTTTAACAATCTCACTCGACATAACAACTGACGATATCAAAATGCTTTAAGGCGCTACGTTTGATATGGGCCTCATAATAATATTCCGCTAAATTTCGCAGGGATGAAAACCATGACGCTCATCTACAAAAATAGTTCTCAGAGTTGCTAGAGTTCAGACCGACCCATTTTAATACTTTTCAAGAAGGTCATATAAACCTTCTGTGATAGTGGGCCAAAACAAGGCACGAAATTAGTTTTAACCGGTTTTCACAAATCATTAAGTTTCATTTTTACATCGGTTTGACGTCACATGAGTTTTCGTTTACTTTTTCCGGGCAGTTTCTCAGAGTTTTAGTCATTATGCCGTTAGCTTTTGATCAATATTAAATATCCGTATCCGTCACCTATCCAGAAAAAGTATTTTAGATTTGTTTTGGGTTTATACTTATGCGTTCGAGGAAAAGGACTATAATGCAAATTAAGTAATAGGATTTCTACTTTAAAGTGTGGGAAAAAAACGAACTCGAGCATGGTAAATCAAATTCCCATACTCGGTTCGGATTTTTACGACACAGCGTTGGCAAAAGAGTTTCCCATACCTGAGTTGGTACTTTTACCATCCAGCGGTATAGTAGAAATGCAATTATTTTTTAGAGTGCGGGTCACTACAAATCCATGAATGAGCGAATCGATTTCAATTTCGGTACGGGTCTTCCCTCAACTATTCTTTGTTTTCTGAAATTGCGCGGATGTCTGAGCAACGACCACAACGCCACCTATAGGGCAGCAAAGAAAGACCTTAAAATTCAAAGGAAAATTGGGCCTCTCCGAGGGCAAGGAAAAGGGAAAAAAGGGATGTTTTTAAATATTTGCCAAAAATCGAATTATTGAATGAAGGGGAACGCCCTTGCCGATTAAGGTAAATAATTATTAAATGAATACAAGTCAACTTTATTTTGGCAAAAAAATGTCAAGCTATGGTGTGCGGATAGCTTTAAAAACTGCTGACCCACAATTGGTTCCAAAAATCAATTGTGGGCCAAAACAGCCTATTTTTGAAACGGTCGTAGCTCAGTAAACGAGGACGACAGACGGGGCTGCTATGCTGCAAAACGAAGGCAAGGGATCATATTTAAACGCCTCAAAGCTACTTTGGCTACTTGTTCTAAATTTATACTGTACGTATGCATTTTTCAAAAAAAGTGACCCACAGTTGATTTTTTACCTTATGACATCAAACCCGTTGAATGGACAGAGCATTTTTTTATAACCCTGACAAATGTCAATTGTGACAAAACTTATTTATGAAAGTAAAAGGGGCTTCACCTAAAAACTTCAGAATTTATGCGATTTTGGTAAGTGCAAAAGAAGAATCCATAATAATATTCATAAACATTTTTAACAATTTTATGATTTTAAATGTAAACAAACATAAAAAAAAGTTTTGTCTCGATGTCACAACGAATTCTTCCAAGAAATTAGGAGGGGAAAAACACTTCAATTTCAAGAAATCTTGGAAGCACGAAGTTAAATTCATATTTATGTTCTTGTTTAACGAATATAGCTCAGGCTAGGACTGCGTTGAGTAGAGTTCTGTTTGTGTTTGGTAGACTATTATCAATAATACTAAAACTTACGTAAAAGACCAACTGCGTATCAATTTTTGTAAAAAACGGACATTTATGACAGTCTCATAATACCTCAAGGTCAAATTATTCACAGAAACATGCCGGAAAATCGCTCATTTCAACCAGATTTAGATACTTCGAGGTTGGAAAAGAGCACCGCCGCCGTGTCTAGATCGTTTCGTCAAAGATTCAGAAGTACAATTAAACCTCGCTACAAGGAGCAGCTACACGCCAATTGTTTTCGAAAAGGAACTCAAAATCACACTCAAACTACATTGTTTATATTATGGTACTGTTCTTTCACAAATGAATGTGCACGGGCACGCAGTTTTATGGCTATTTCACTCCGATTCAAAGAGTAGCGAACATTTGAGGATGGCATTTTTGAAAACAACAAAACCTTCGTGCAGCGGCGCGCGGGACACTCTGGCGAACAATCACCGGCCAACCAGCTGATCCAAATGGCCACGTTCGAAAACAACGTCAATGCAATTGTTGGATCTGTTCGAGTTGCAGTTAAGGACGATTTAGATTCGAACGCGCTTTTATAGGGGTACGAACGCTTTTGGTGTAAGCGGTACAGAGGCGAAAATGAGCGCTGCTATTGGTCCGATTCAAAATTTAATGGCTCGGCTCCCCCTTCTTCGAATGTTTTTCGCTGACGATTTAAATTCAACATGACTAAAAAATGGTCGTTAAGGGGGACATCACTCCAAAATAATAAATAAAACGAACTTTTTTTTAATTTGTCGATAATATAGGTTGTTCTTTCCTGCGTCGAATGCCGGAACTCGCATTTCAAAATTCGAAAAACTGCAGGGGCGGGAGGCTGCGAGCCGCAAACATGTACAAGGAGAAAAGCCAGTTTCGCAAACTTTGATCGCGTTTTTCTCGAAACTCGAGATTGGGCACTGTTTTAGGCCTCCAGAGCGCAAATATTGAGCTACAGCGGTGAGATTTCGTGAGGTGGCTCTTAGTATATGCCGCTATGGCCGGTACCAAATACTAGGGATAGGTCAATTTTTAAAAATTGTTTAAATACTGAAACTGATACAATTTCACCAAAAAACCTTACCTTACCCAAAAAAATATTTAAAATTATCAGAAAAATCTTATTGAGGTACCGGCCATAGGCACTCATTTCAGGAGTGCAGACACAAAATTTCGTTGTTCTAGGTCAAACCGTTTGGCGTCCAGGCTCGGGACAATGGAGGAAGGTCCTGCAGGACACTTCAAGCTGTTTTTTTTTTTTTTTTGAGCGCCAAACTGTCCATGCAGTCTTCTTTTTTGTTATGTTATACTTAATGAATGAAAAATGAAATTTATATCTCTATCCGTTTAGTTTATATGACGTTTTTACGAAAACACTTCTCCACCATACTTCACCAGTGAAATCAGCGAGCTTCGTTCTGCCACTTTGCTAAGTCTTATCAAAATCTGTCAGAAAATTTCAGAAATGCCATGAAGGGCTAGGTACCCCGAATGAAAGGGAGCTGAGAAATGCGGTCCTGGGACAAAGCTATAGGCTACTTCGTGCCGAAAAATGAGAAGCAAGCTCAAAACCTCGATCCTGAGACAAAACTAAGGTAACTTCGTGCCTAAAAACGGAAAAAACACCTTGGTTCTAGTAAGTAAGTAAAATTTCAGCCAGAAAATGGCATTTAAAAAAAAAAAATTCTAAATTTTTAAAGTTTAAAATTGAAGGTTTTTTTTCTTTTGACTTTTAACACTATAACGTTCCATAGGTCATTAAAATGATAAAGAATCGATTTGGCATTATCAACTAAATTTGATGACATTGATCTGCATCTCTGGAATGGCTAGGCAAATTCTGGTGCTACTGTAGTTCTTTTTTTTCCTTTCTAAAAATCATGTCTATGTACACCCACTATAACTGCATAGGTTAGACACCCTAGGTCCAAAAGGTTTTCAAAACCTAAATGTAACGAAAATAAGACAATCTCACTCGGACAAACTTCAACAACTTGAAAGAACATATGATAAGAACAACTAAAGCATTTTAAGCTTAAGCAGTCTGTTTTCTGATTCAGGTATTCTTCTTCTTCAGCCAGTGCCCCGGCGGAAGAGGTTCATAGCTTCCCCAGCCGAGGACGGGCCGCGCACCGGAAGTCCCTTCCTTCTCTGCTAGCAGCGGGGTAGTCGGAAGGCGCTGCGGCGAAGTAAACAAAGCACTTACTGATATCTCCGGCTCGGCCATTGCTGCACTTTCCATGGCCGCAGATGAACGACGAAGGAAGAAGTTCCCGACGGCGCGAAGAACACAGGGACCCAGCCGCACGGATCAGACGCGAACACTAGAGTGCACTGAAGAAACGCAAACCACTTGTCCATTCTTCAGATTCTCTCTGAGCAACGACCCACCTCACCACAAGAACAAGTGCAACCTGAATCCGGGCAGACATGAATGTAATCGCGCCTGCACGGCCTTTGAGGACCAGTTAGAGCGAGCTTCAGAGGCCTCGTTAAGGTCGAGCGCATGTGTGATATCTCTCCCTGTGCGCCCCGAATACAGTGCATTTGCTATTGTAGTATTTTTAACGTTTCAATGTTAGACCGATATTATATACACGCCGCGTGTCCCCAATGCGGCTTATTGTTATTGACACGCTGCGTGTACATAATATAACCGCGGTAAGGGACACGCCGCGTGGCTCTAACTCAAAAAATATTATTAACACGCCGGAAAAGCGTTTTGACCCGACCGGGCAAGCTTTTCCGGCGTGCTAATAATAACTTTTGGCTTTATTTTCACGTGGTGTGTCCCTAGAAGCATATTTTATTATTGACACGCTTCAAATATTTTTCAGCGTGCATTTAATATTTCTTCTAGAAAGGAACACGCGGCGTGCGTCGAACACAATGTTTTCTTATTTGCACGCCGGTTGGAAAAAAGTGTTTCCAGCTAGGACCCCTCCCCGCCAGGTCGGCGTGATGGGTGGGTGTTACCGCACCTACACGCTAATTTTTTGTCCCCGGTTCGAATCCCGGCGAGTGCGGCGTGGACATAATGTTTTTTTAAAAAATAGGCACGCCGCGTGAAAATAATGAATTCACCAATTATAATCACGACGCGTGCTCGCAACATGAGTTATTCTTATGTACACGCCTGAAAAGCTTTGCGGCGTGCACATAATATTTAAAGCTACAACTTCCACGCAGCGTGAAGATAAATCACAAATTTCTTATTCCCACGCTTGTTGAAAATAGTTGTTTCCACGAGAATCCCTTCCTGCCACGTTGGCTGGGACGGTCCAGCGGCTTCGCCCTTGAGCGTTGGAAGGGTCTAGTCTATTCCAATGGGCCAAAAGTCTAATATAAATACTACCTGTGGTCGAGGTAGGGCCCTTCTGTCTCGGTAGTTAGGTTAACAACATTCAAAATGGCTGCAGCTGCTGAAAGAAGGGGTCCAGGATAGGCAACAAAACGTCCACCCACTGTCAGAAAAACGTTGGCTTTTGGATTAAAATGTGCTCCATTTTTCCAAAACATTCATAGTAAAATTTCACATATTCTTCGTTTTATGGATCTTTTGTATCAATGAACCAAAATGACCAACTTTGCTAAAAGGGATAATGACGACGGGTGAGGTCTTTCAGGCGTGTACATAAGAAGGACACATGTTGCGAGCACGCGGCGTGATTATAATTGGTAAATTTATTATTTTTACGCGGCGTGCCTATTTTCAAAAAAAACATTATGTCCACGCTGCACTTGCCGGGATTCGAACCGGGAACAAAAACTTGGCATGTAGGTGTGGTAACACCTACCCACCACGCCGACCTAGCGGGGAGGGGTCCTCGCTGGAAACACTTTTTTCCAACTAGCGTGGGAATAAGAAATTTGTGATTTATCTTCACGCTGCGTGGAAATTGTAGCTTTAAATATTATGTGCACGCCGCAAAGCTTTTCGGGCGTGTACATAAGAATAACTCATGTTGCGAGCACGCGGCGTGATTATAATTGGTGAATTCATTATTCTCACGCGGCGTGCCTATTTTTTAAAAAAGATTATGTCCACGCCGCACTTGCCGGGATTCGAACCGGGGACAAAAACTTAACATGTAGGTGTGGTACACCCACCCACCATGCCGACCTGGTGGGGAGAGGTCCTCGCTGGAAACACTTTTTTCCAACCGGCGTGCAAATAAGAAAACATTGTGTTCGACGCACGCCGCGTGTACCTTTCTAGAAGAAATATTAAATGCACGCTGAAAAATATTTGAAGCGTGTCAATAATAAAATATGCTTCTAGGGACACACCGCGTGAAAATAAAGCTTGAAATTACTATAGACACGCGGAAAAACGCGGCGTGGAAATAAACCTATTTTATATTATACACACGCTGGAAAAGCTTTTCCGGCGTGCAAATAACTTGCTTTTTATTATATACACGCGGCGTGTCTATAATCACTCCGTTCAATGTTATTAAGGTGGAAGGCACCTGTGACATCCGGTGCAATGCGGCGTTCAGTGCGAAACACCGTTTCCAAGACTGTATCAAAATAAACTTGTAGACGAAGCTAAATTCATACCTTTCGAACAGTCCAAGAACAGCCTTGATAATTTTGCAAAAGAACCAAAAAAGAATACGGTGTACACCACTTCTAATAGGCCATTCCGCTGCTTGGAAAAGAGGAAGACAAGATGTACACAACTTCCGTCCCCTCTCCTGCGGGGGGATGGAACTTCCGCTGCTCCTCTTGTCCCCGCGCAGGCGAGAGGACGGAAGTTGTGCACTTCTTGTCTTCCTCTTTACCATGCAGCGGAATGGCCTATTCTCAGATGAGTTTCGATGAATCGCGGTCCGATAGCAGAGAATCTTGATTTGGACCCTTCGTGAGTTAGGAAGGATTTCTAAAGTTTCTTATCGTTTTTGCACTTCGTACATGAGGACACGCCGACCATTCGTTAGTCTATATGAATTTCATTGTGCTCATAGTAAGTACTCCTTGCTCGTATCAAATTCTAAGTAGGGTATTTCGGAGAAGAGATGGAACGGAAGTTGAGAAGAAATCAAAAACAAAGTTATGCGAAATTTATGAGAATGAGCGTCTGCGTCGCCGTTTCTGCTGAGCTACATTTTCAGAGAAGCCTGACTTTTCTTCTTGATTTCTTTTCAACTTCCGTTCCAGCTCTTCTCTGAAGAACCCTAATGTCAACTGTGTACTGACATCCCACTCCCCTACCTCTTTCCCCCCGTTTGGTGTGGGGTATTTCTATCAATCTTCTGGCCGCCGACGTTCAAGTGGTCGGAAGCGCTGACACTGGTCTACGTACCGTTTCTATGCGTTACGCCGAGGAACCGTTGGAGAACTCACTGAGGTGGTTGATAGACAATTGCAGACCAACTCTTAGCGTAACACTCTGTGCTCCGCAACGTTGTTCCGCCTGTGAAGGGTCGCCGGCACCGCTTTAGCTACTGTCGAAAAGTCCCAGTCACCTCGGCAGTCCGACTGTAACAACCAACACCGACCACTAAATGTGGTAAGAGTACACAATGGTCTGATTTCAATCAAACATTTATTTTGAATGGAGCACACGAGGAATGTCGATGGGGTATGCACTCAGTCGGGTCGCTCAATCCGTAACAGTGCGCGCAGTAGTTCGCGTTATAGTAGTCGAAATTGCCATGATTTTGCCTAGTTTTTGGTTGTTCTGGGCTTTTTTTCAGGCAAAGTTCAGCAATTTCGAGGCATAATAGAGCGTCACAGCGTGTAAGTCACGTCATTCTTTTTGAGAGTGCATACCCCCTCGAGGAATGTTAATAAGACTTAGTGCAATAAAACTGGAGCCGAAAAATGAATTTTATCATAGGAAACTTGTAAACTAACATGCGGCCTTAATGCAGGTCATTTCGTAAATACAAGGTGATCAAGAGACGTCTTATTAACAAATTTTATGGGGTGCGCGAAGATGAATGGTCCGCACAGACTGTATCTCGTCGACTGTTGAGGAACCCGAAGAAGCCTATAACCGGAAGTGGAGTACATCTGTCGTGGATAGCGTACCCGGTCAAAGGGAGAACTTTAGTCAGATACTTTTTTCTCTTTTGGCCAATTGAATAAGTCAAGGATTCATAACTTCAGGAAGATTGACGCTTCGGAAACACCAGATGCCTTTGCGTTTGGGCGGGTATTATTCTCCGACTTCGTACTTACAATGTAAGTACTTCGCTGTCGGGTTAGTCCTGTAGATCGAAATCGGGGATCGCTGGCAGTCTTAGGCTAGCCTGAAATGACTTGGACCGGTCCTGTATCTCAGCAGATTCATACTTAACCAACATGGGTGCTTTAAAGACCCTCTGACTGAAACGAAAGTGACCTCAAAGGTAGGATGCTGCACGCGACCTCGCAGCTGATGCCGTGAAGCAGACCTACACTCAAAATTGGGTATGCCCCGACACTGGGCGCCTTGGCTGCCCGCCCCAGTTGTTAAGGCGTCAAATGTCGCCTACTTTCTGGGCACCTTTGTCGCCTGCTGTCAGGGTCTCCAAATCAATTAGAACCCGGCCTTCTCTCGTGATAGCCCATGTACGATTCATTTGCTCTTTAAGGATCAAAAGTTGCACAATACCAGGGCAGCGACAAAGGCGCCTCGTTTCTTGACACTTTGGTCGCACTTATCCTTGACGCCATGGATGCCCAAGAACTGGGCGTCTTGAAATGGCTACAAGAGACTGCATGCGAAGGCCCCAGCAGAACTAGTGCTACATACTCAGGAGCTGGGTGCCCATGATGCCCAGAAAGTGGGCGCCTTTGATTTCGACATACCTCTGACAGCTGGTGATGCAGCGGCAAGAGTCGTGTTTGTCGTACAGGTGCAGTTTTAAATAGTCATGTGTTTTTGTCTATATTTCAAATTAAATTGTCATGATCTCAATGGCTGCTGCTTGATAAGAGATGTATGGAAGTCCAAATGATTAGATATTTTGTCATATTTGACAGCACTTCTGGACACAGGTGACCACAAGAACACACTCAGGGAGGGATGAAGGCGTAAACGGTGTAAAAGGCGCCTTCATTGTTGATTTTGAACACAGCCTCATTCAAACAAGCGGACGGCAAATATAGACTCTCCAACCGTTCGATGCTATCCTCCAAATAACTTGCATAATGCTTCACTATCACTAAATTGAAACACCGGTAGAGAGATAAAATGAACTAAGTGCCTGGTAAAGTCTTTCAAGCTATCAACGGCCTCAAAAGAAGGAAAACACTGCTACAAAGAAAAATTGTAGCTGTTTAAGGTGTGCCACAGTAACGGTAACGCCGTTACCGCGTTACACCTAGTCGGTAACTGTAACGTCGTTACGTTACTGGTTTCTTAAAATGTAACGCGTTACCATTATCGTTTCAGTAACGATAACGTAACGCCGTTACTCGTTAAAGTAGCGTTAACAACCCTGCCGCTTCACTCCAAATCTTAGGTGTCTAGAAACTGTACGCCTTAGGCGTATGCCACAGAAAAGCGAGCGCCTTGAGGCGTCTTGAAAATAGACGCCAAAGGCGTATACCCCATTGAGAACCTTGTGCAGATAGAAGTAACATAGGGCAGGCCATGGTATTCAGACATGGTAAAGCAATTGTCATACCTTATGAGCCACAACGTGTTTACTTAGTACGCACCTTGTGCCCTGTCAATCACACGAAAGTGCCTTAGCCCAAACTGTGTGCATGTGCATGCATCCATCTTCTCCTCTTTGGTGGGCCATGCCCACATGGGCCTCAAGGGTGTGTACATTTTCCCCACCTTGAGGCCAGTTGAGCTCAGTGCCTATGATTCAGGGTGTGTACAATGCACGCACCTTCCTTCAACCAAGAGTGTTCACATGCTGACTTCTATCTGCACACACTAAATTCTTATGTACTTTTTTGTACATAGTTATGCGTGGTCCAGCGGTGAAGTAGAGGGTGATCATGTTCCAGGTCGCTGCCTTCATCCGCTCAGCTAACCAGCAGACTCTGCAGTGACTCGCCGCGGGCGCCCAGACGACTTCTCACAGCTGCCGACAGCAACTAGTGAACTGCCTTGGGTTCATCGTGACATCAATACTAGGGTAAGTGCATCCTTCTGAATGGTTGGTGTGTACACACTCCGATTAAAACCCAAGTGAAAAAGAAGTGGAAGAACATGAACAGATGCCAGATTCCCTTAATTTATGCACTCAAAAGAATGTAGTAAAGATTTTTCTTTACATGACGAAATAAAATTTCCACGAGTCTTGAATTACAAAAATTTCTTTACAAAACAAAAATTAGTATTAGAAAACACAGTGCACTTGTATTATAAAACTATTCTCTATTAGTACAATGCAGTCTGCTTTGTATTACATATTTTTTTAGAACACAATTCAGTACAAATAAGTCACAAGAACCACGAGAAAATGATCAGGCGCAATTACAAAGATAAGGTTAGTATTCCAAACACAGAGTTTTTTAATACTATGGAGAATACTTTTACAACTGCGCCTTGTTTAATACAGAAGCCGTTCGTAGAACAAACATTTGAGTGCTGACGATGATAGTTCATTTTCAACCTATAAGTTAAGGAAAGCTTCATTTCACGATTGAATAGTATGATATCCTATCACAACGTCGAAAAGACCGCATGGGCAGTAGTGTTTCGGGGCTGTAACGCTGCAAAGTATTTTGAGCATATGCAAGGTATACAAACTATTTTGTTTGTGACGAAGGGTTAGTTAGTAAATTACGAAATGTCTTCTATTAAGTCAGCTTATGTATGCTCAAAATACCCAAGCTACTTTCAGCTCACTTTATGTACTTGTACAATTCTGCACTGCAAATCCAAGTGGGACAGGCATGCCCCACGCTTACAAGCGTAGGACAAACTGTTTCCCACGATTACAAACGTGGGACAAACCGTGTCCCACGCTTGTAGGGGTACGACAAACCCGTGTCCCACACTTGGAAGTGTGGGACAAATACGTGTCCCACGCTTGAAAGCGTGGGACAAATACGTGTCCCACGCTTGCAAGCGTGGGACAAACCGTGTCCTACGTTTGGAAGCGTGGGACAGTTTGTCCCACGTTATCTAGTGCATGCCTGTCCCACACTTCGATTTGCAGTGTGTACGTGGTCTCTCATAATTTTAAACATGCAAAGTTTTTCGGACGTGGAATCGCACGTATTCTTGCGTAATCACAAATTTGTACGAAAAGCACGTTTGCACAAAATGGTGCACTCCCAGTCTCATATGGACCTTTTGTTCTCTTGCTTATAAAGTTTTCAGAGCAGACGTAAATTGTACTATTTTTTCCTTACCTTTGAACGATTTTAAGATAAAATTGTCAATAGATCATGTAGAAATCAAAGAGTACGTTGCTTTTGACAGAGAGTCTGGTTTAATAGACAAAATACCCCATATAGTGAACAACAACGTGCAAAGCTAACGATATAATAGAGCATATTGCGTTTCCTGAAAAAAACTTCTTGACAAAGTATAATAAAAAGTCAATACGAGTCTGACAGTGTATCGGACCACGTTCAAAAATTGTAGAGAAAGGAACTTAGTATATTACATCCCAAAATAGTTTGTTAGGTTTTTAGAGTGTCGTCGTTTCTCACTCCAAGCCCTGCATGGAATGATCTTAGTGTGCACCGACCGGGTATCTCACAACCCTTTTAATCGTCGCCTCTGTTATTGTGGCATTTTTGTAGATCCTAATCCGGAAGTCAACAGTGAGTGGAAGTGGACCACATAATATAACGTGGAAAGAAGACGATAAAACGGCGGTCAAAGTTTATTTTAGTCGTCAAACAATATGATTGCATCACATTTATTCCCAGAACACGAATTGCATCGTCTGCTTGCATTTTCAGATCTCGGACCAGATTAGAGGTTGGCAAACACAGCGTCTTGTGACTTTCGGTTGGGAATCTACAGGAGCAATGATAGTAATTTAATTTTTAAGAGGTAGCGAAAGTAGCTTTGAGGCGTTTAAATATGATTCCTTGAACACGTTTTGCGGCGTAGCAGCTCCGTTTATCTTCCTTTACTGAGCTACAGCTGTTTTAAAAACAGGCTAGACACACAATTTATTTTTGGGACTACTTTTGTAAGTGAGCATTTTTTATTTTTTTTTTGAAGGTGGGTCCCTGTCTGGCTCCTGCGGTCGGAACTCGTCCCTCGTCGTTCATCTGTAGCGATGGACAGCGCAGCCATGGCCGAGGAAGAGATGTCGGTAAGTATACTTCCGACTCTCTCCGTCACCGCACTGCGCGCTGCAACGTCCCTCCCGCTGCATTCCAAGGGGCTCCCGGGGTCAAGTGCGTCCTCATGCGAGACTAGGGACAGGGCCTATTCTAAATATGTCAATGGTTTTAAAAACTTCTAAAAATTATATAAATTTTAAGTAGATCAAATTTACTTTTCATTTTCTTTTGACAATTAAGCCTGTGTATAACTTATATATAACTTGCATGTTAAAAACGATCAAAATTGTGCACAGCTAAAGAGAAAATAGCACAATTTACGTTTGCTCAGAAAGCTCCATAATCAAGAGACATAAAAGTCCATATGAGACTAAGAGTGCGGCTACAACACCGTTTTCGGGCCATCATTTACGGACGGGCCCCGCTTCCTACGGCGTTCCAAATATGATCACTTTTAGTTAATGTGGTCTATTGCATACTCCACTTGACAAATTGCCATGCAGGGCGGTTTTGGGCGCCTGCTTTGCATTGTTAAATGTTTTGAAATCCCCGTGGTTAAATTCCCGCAAATTTTAACTTTGCGGGCTCATATTTTTGTGTTCAAAAGCAATAATGACTGTCTCTCAACTCTGGCGTGTTCTTTAGACCCTCTCAAAGTAACCCTGAAACTTTGGTTCGAAAAATTCAATTCTAAGTGCCTTATTTGATCGAAAATATACCGGGACAGCGCGAAAACAACCGAGACGTGCTGCGGGTTGCCTACCCGAAACCCTCGTAAGGCGCTATGTTAATTTCAACCCCTTATAACTTTTTTCCTAAGGGATGAATCGATTGCCTCCCCTTCGCAAATCGACTCTTAGGTGCCCATCTTCATGGGTACCAACTCCCATGCTTTTACCTCAAAGTGCAGTGAATTTCCCCCAACACGACCCACTTATACCGCAAGGAATGCCCGATGTCGTGACGTGGGGGCCGCGCAATGGACGTTCCTTCCATCCTCAGTGTTTCAGTTCACGTGCGGGGCACGCGTCCGAGGAAATGCCCGCGGAACGTGCATGCACGCACACTGATAGCGTGCAAGGTGGACCTACAGCTGCCAGGCACGAGCTAAGGGAGGGTGGGTCGGTTACTGACGCTTTTTTTCGGTGCCTCTCAGATGCCTGGAATATTGAGTAAAGGAAACCCGTTGCAGCCTTAAAGTTTATTTGAACCCTCTACTTTTCGAAGGCCTGAGAGGATTTTTGGTCAAAAGTCAATGTATGCCCTAGAAATGTGGCCCAAAAAAGGCTTACAATCGTCAGGAAGTGCCCCGTCTCCCCACAGTTACTGACACTCGCTTTAACTCGACTGAAGGTTTAGTCTCGGTGTTGAATTGTGTTTCCTTCAGACCTTGGCCATCACCGTAGCCAGTTTTGACACTTTTAGATGCGCGTTTGGACGCGGAGGAATTTTTTATACTGTTTTAACAGGTTTTAAGGTTTTCTGTTTTTCTAACCTATTTCTACGCCCCACATTCAAATCAATGCTTCCAAAATGATTTATTTTGTGTTTAAATCTTACCTGAAGTCTTAGGAGTGACCAAAGTATGTTCTGTGTCGAAATTTATATGGCTTTGTCCGTAAGTGCCCCAGGCAGCCATTAGTGGAAAGTAGAATAAATATTCTTGAGATGTTTTGTCGCGAAAATAAAGTGAAATCATTGAGTAATCAAGGGCAATGATCGTTTTTGATGAAGCCCATACGTGGGCAAAGTTATAGGGCTCCAAACTCAAGGACGAGTTTTAGATTAAGGGCCGTTTTGGGGGATCAAACTTTGGCCTTATCTGCATGGCACCGCTTTTGTAAAACTACAAATTTGTTTCTGCAGTTGAACTTAAATATAAATCGAACGGGACATCTCAGGGGCGAGACTAAATCTATGAGAATTTTCAAGTGTCAGTAACTGCCCTGTGTCAGTAACTGCCCCACGTAGGCCCCCAGGCACGTCCAACGCGGTTCACTCCGGGACATACCATCAGACATCCCAAAGAGAACATTCCCTGGGAAGTGCCGCCGATCACGTCATGACTTTTTCTGACGCTACGTACTACTACGCATCGCTTCGTAAAACGGGAAAACGGAAGCATTGTGAAATGTACGAAGAAATGCTTCGTTTTATGAAGGAAAGTCGTTCGCATCACGAAGCATCTCTTACTAATACGAAACAATTTACAATGCCTTCATTTTCTTCGCATTTACGATGCAGATGCCTCTTGGACTTTTTTTGAGTGCACTCTGAAAACCTTACAAAATATTTTGGACCGTACAAACAAAAGGAGCTTGTTACAACAAAGAATTTTCAGCATACATAAGGTTTTAAAGAAAATACTTCGTAATGTACGAACCATTTCTTCGTATAACGAACAAGGTAGTTTGTACCTTATATATGCTCAATATACTTCGTACGGTTTTAAGTGTGGGCGTGTAAAGCAGGGTCCTGCGCCTGCGATGTTGGATTGAAGTGTGAATCGGTTGTTGCGCCAACTTCTCAGTGCCGAAGGAGGACCGCCGCTCGGGTTCGGCCGTGCGACTGACTGCGTGCGTCCTCTCTGCCCGCAGCTGGTGTCGCTGCCGGACGACGCGCTGCTGGCCGTGCTGGCCTTCCTGCCCGCCAGGCAGCTGTTCGTGTGCCGCGTGGCGTGCCGCCGCCTGCGGGACCTCTGCCTGCACAGCCAGCTGTGGCGTGCTGCGCGCCGCGTTGGCCCTCGCGCCCTGCATCGGGACCATCGCTGGAGTGGATATGCAGGCCCTGGAACCCCTCGTTGCCGCCACTGCGTGCACCGTCTCTGCGCTTCAATTGAGTGTCTGTGATGAAGAGACGGCCACCTTGGCCTTGGCTTTGCTGTCGAGGTTGTCCACCGTCTGCAGTGGCTTGAGGTTGAGAAAACTCACCTTGGACATCTCAGGACCTCCCACTGAGACAAATCAACTGGTCTTGAAGGCGGTTTACGCCTTCAACGGCCTACAGGACCTTACTTATAGTCAGTTGGGCAATGGAGAGCTACTCCCAGCTGCATTGGGTGAACTCAAAGTGCTCGCGTCTTTAACTAAGCTGAGGTACAATGAAGGTTTGAAATGTGCCTTCGTGAAGCTCTTGCTGACGACACATTCTGCAACTCTAGAAGAAGTTGATGTTCGTAACCTTCGTGACGCGGACGTCCCTTGGTCGTCGCTCGCCAGTCTTCCGAGGCTGCGCTCTCTGAAATGCACCCAGGGTGAAGGCCTGTCCCTCTTGGCTGCATTGCCCAACCTAAGCAGTGTTGCGTTGGACAATGAGTCTGCCGAGTTTGTCTTCGCTCTTGGTGCCCTAGAGTTTTTGTTGAAGGCGTCACATCTGCGAACAGTGAAGCTCTATTTCAGCCCATCTTACGTCAGTGATGCACTGCTTGCTCTGGGAAATTCGCCCTCGGCACTAAATCTGGAAAGAATTAATATGATCTTTGGTTATGAACCTTTTTGGGAGTTTCCCCGGGGAACGGTGGCATCTGTTCTGCCGAAGTTCCCCTCCCTGAAGTGCCTCATCGTGACCTCAGCTTATGAGGAGGTACCGAAAGAGCTCCTGCAGGCCGTGAGCCCCGCCTCTTCTCCCTGCCTCACTATGATAGAGCTACACTTTGAGAGACCGGTGTGCCTTCATTCAGCGCTGCACTACCCGGTCGCCCCCGATGCTCTAGTGCGCAACCCCCGACTGCACCTCCGTTTGTTGTCCGTTCAAGTGGCCGATGTGTACTGCAACACCTGCCGTTGGTGTTCGTTGAAGGGCTGCCATGTCGACTTGCAACTTTGCGGCAGCGCTACACTGTCCTTGTCGTCGCACAGCAGGACGGCCGACCGCCCGCCGGACTGTTATCAGGCCGTCAGGTCTGGTGGCCGCCCGTATGCTGCGGGAGAAGAAGATTGTCAACTTTTTTAACTGTGTAGTTTTGTAGTACTGAATAAAACTGTATTTAACTGTTCTTGAATTTTAGATCTTTGTTTCAGGAGAAGGTACCATTGAACCCAAAATACTCATCAAAAGACAACACATGAAGATGTCAACGCATTACGCCATGCAAATAAAGCGGTCTTGGTAATGACAAGAAAAAGTCGGCTTAGTTGTTGCCTTTGTAGCCTATGAAGGACCTTTTTTGCGGTGCGAGCTATTGTTTGTACTTTTAACGATTATTTCTTCGCAGGCTTCCCGCGTGGAAGGAACTTAAGATTTGACTGAGTTTGAACTACAGTCGTAAACTACAGTACAGAATCTGCAGTTCCAAGCATAGTTACTATGTAGAAAAGTTCCAGATTTTGACAGTAGATCTGAGAGCAGTATAAGGAGTACTTGGACTGCAGTTCGTTCGTAGTGAAAATATTGTTTCATGTGCAGTTGTAAAACCGAGTTTATAGTGCAGTCCTTTCTGGAGTTGTTTTGTGCTTGTGTTCGCACTTTAACAAGCAGAATGAAAATGCATTTACAACATTAGTTTTAATGAAAGCATCACGATGCTTTGAGTTCAGTTTTGATGCAGGTTTTGAGTGTAGTAAAAACAGTACTCTCGCTTGCATTCAAAATACACGCTAAAGACATGCTTGTATTACGCTTTCAAAGTGCAATTTTGAGTGGGGTTCTTATTACCAAAATTATAATGTTACATAAAGCTACGACATGGACCAAGAACATGCCCACATGAGGGGACGTGAAAGTCACACTTCGCCTGAAGGACCGTATCATTTTCGGCATGGAAAATACAATCCAATCGTGATTCGGAAAATTCCTATGCTTTTCCCTGAGTATTATAGCGTGATGTTATGAGTAGTAAAATAAACTTAGAACGAAAAATGCATTGTAGTATCAATAAACGCAGACTGTGGACGACCAACTTCTCACATGGTTTTGCCTGTCAGCCGCCTGGGCTCAAAGTCAGGTCTCAAGGACCTGCCGCTAGGTGGCGCTTAAAGCGCTGTGTCCGTTTAGTAATAAGTATATCCGATTAAATTTAGTAAAATAAATATTTTTTTCACAAGTTTATCCTAAGTTACCTTAGAAAATATCTACTCTAACCATAGGTTAAAAGTCTTAAACGAAATATTGCACTAAAGTCGAAAAAAACGCATTAGCGTGTTGCGACTCGCTGACGCCTACGGTCGGCCCTGTGGTTAGGTCAACGCTAGATCCCTCTCGTGGACGTGGTTCAGTGTATTACTAGGATGTGAAAGTGAACGTCTACCTTCTTTGTCCTGAGTGATATCGGCCGAAGGTCAACTTCGCCAGAGTCCAATTTTTGTATTAGGGTGCCAGGCCTGCCCGCTTGCATGGTGGATAGGTCATCCCGGCCCCATGTCTCTATCGAAATGTAACGTTTCTCCAGAGGGAAAGGAGACGGGGTTAAAAGACTTCTTCAAGCAGGAAAAATAGTGATAAAAATGCTAATGAAACTGCTAAACTACGCTTGTGACTGCAGGTGGCATTGATGTTTTCGCATGTACTCGCGACCCTACTATTCTTACGGTCAAAACTGCAACCGAAACTGCAGTGTTCGAAAATTCTACCAGAATATCTGTTTAAACTGTAGTCAAACTGTAGTTTCACTACAAAAACTACAGTATGAGTGTAGTTCACTGCAGTTAAACTACACTGAAACTGCATCGATCCATCTGCAGTGTAACTGCCTTTGCTCTGCTCACAGTTTGCACTCAAAAAGAACAGATTACCTTCACTTTATCTCTTGACATACAATAGTTGTTCTGCAGTCTTTAACAGAGACAATTTGCACTTCACAAGTATACATCAAATTACAGAACCTTCCACGCGGGTTTAAAGAAGTTTTTCGGAGCAGCAAAGGATTTTTTATTGCACAGTGACTCCTTATGGTTTCTTAACAGAAATTTTAAGAGGACCCGGTTAAGGTGACCGTCTGGTGAAAATACTAAAATCTTAAGTTTTTATTTACCACCCTTCTTAAAAGGGGGCTAAACAGGTCCTATTATGAGTGTATTATTGGCAATAAATCGATTGCATTTTCCTGCACATGGCATGCGCGTAAATTATGAGGCGGTAAGGGTAAATCCCTGCCGAGGTGAAACATGAAGAAGCAAGAAATATCACTTTTCGACGCCTTAACATTTGTTTACACTCTCCACAATGTCAAGTCAGGGCTCGAACCGATAGATTTTGTACGTTTTCTGCCGATATTTTCAATGTGGTAATTCTTAGACAGTTTCCTGCGGTTAAAAGACCAACGTGATTCCTTCAAATTATCGCATCTGTGGCAGCAATAATATTTTCACATTAAAGGTAGTCGGAGCGTTACTCGAAAGTTAACTTCGGGCCATGGAAACTTTTGAAATTTGAAGTTTAGACCTTTTTAACCAATTTGCCAAAAGGGCGACCCCTGTTACCGATTATACTTTTTAGTAAATCGCCTCGAAATTTAGCATTGCGGCTTATGGCAGACTGCCCTGAACGTTCTGTCCTTGATTTTCAACTATTTCTTTTGGCATGTTCGAGTTAAGATAGAGTATCAATGTGCAGGTGCAGAATGGAGGTCAGAGTGTGACCTATGTGTCCGAGTTTTAAAAAGTACCTGCAACCGTCCAAATAAGTGATTTATTGAGAGTTAGCGGCGGCTATGTCAACGCATTTCGAGTTCAAACGAGGAGAGGGCAATGGCGGTCGGCTTGGCACGGCCGGCAATTTGGCAACGTCGCGCTGTTGTCGGCTGCTTGGTGCAGACGATACCCGGCTCTTCCACTTAGTGATCGATTTTTTGAAAAATCGGCCAGTTTTCTTGTCATTTACGACTTGATTCATGATAGCGAGAGGAACGTTCATGTGCAACGACAGATGTAAACAAACCAGGAATGGGAGGGGACGAGACGCGGCGTTGCCGGATTTATTTTACCAACTGTGCGGCACAAAAGCATAACCCCGAGCGATGTAAACTGACGCTTCGATAATGTCCACGGGTTATAATTATTAAATTCATTTTGTTAATGTTATTAGACGAGCGTTTTGTACCAAGAATTGTTTGTAAGTGCAAAATGAGTGGATGTGTAGGCATTTTAGTTTTCGTGTTCGCCATGTTGGCCAGCGGCCCTCCGGTTCGGCAGACGTGAGTCAAGTAGTGTTGAAATAAATAATTAGATTGAAAAAAAATAATGCCTTTAAATGTTAAATAAACATGCCAAAAGACTTTAAAAATAATTTTAGGAATTTACAAAGTTGTCTTAAGTCAGCAGTCTGCCATTTTTAAATAGACAGTGTGTTGACTAGCAAGCCTCGCTCCGACTACTAAAAAATCTATTGCCTTTAAAATTAGTTCATTTTTACACAAGAAATAACAGTGAACTTGGCGGTGTCCCACAGTACCCCACGCTCCCCTACACTCTCCTGAGTGTATTAAATTGTACCCTCCCTTTGCATTTAGCTCGTGTCTCGTCGTGTCTACTACGATGTGTACTGCCTTTCACATGAGGGCCACACAGGGCGCTTGAAACTCACTCTACAAACTCAAGTGTGTACATAACATGCTTCAAGTTTAAGCATGCCTGCAAGAACACTCCACCTGGAGCCAACCTGGCATGTACACTCCACGCTGGAGCACACTGCAGAGAAAAAGGGACATTTTTTCCGTTAATTTATTGCCAGGATTTTCCGTGCTTTTAGACCAAGGATTTGAGACCCAGAATTTCCCATGATTTGCAATCCAGTCTTTCTCCGTTGTTTGACAAAGATTTCTGTACCATGTGAGATAGAATGAAGGTTTTTGGCTGTGAACTCAAATGACAGTCTTCACCGTACCCTAAGAGGAAGTTTTCCAAAGCTAAAGCTTTCATTTGATTTCACAGTGTACGGAAACCTCTGTCTATCAAACGACGGAAAAAGAATGGATCGCAAGTCACGGGAAATCCTGGGTCTCAAATCGCGGAGAAACCTGGGTCTCAGAGCACGGAAGTCCTGGCAATAAATTAACGCAAAAAATGTCCCTTTTTTCTGCAGTGTGCTCTAGCGTGGAGTGTGCATGCCAGGTTGGCTCAAGGTGGAGTGTACTTGCAGGCATGCTTCAACCTGAAGCATGCTATGCACTTTCTTGAGTATGTAGAGCAGGAAAGTCTGTAACATAACGAAGTGAAAAATAAAAGGCACCTGCTTCAACGATATGTCACTTTACTGTACTTGATAAATAACAGCGGATTATTATCAGCAAAAACATAAGTTTAGAATCATACGCAAGCATACGTGCAAAACTTAAAAAAAAAAAAAATTCTCTTATCACGTAAGCTTACATGTACAATTGGACCAAAGTTCCCAACCATGAAATCAGTCACATTTCTTCCTGTGCCTGTGCAGAGAGGCCCTGAACGCAAACCTTTCGCCGCATTGGAGACACACATAACGTTTCTCGTGCGTGTGCCTCGCAGTGTGCTGCCTGAGGGTGTCTTTAGCCGCAAAAGACTTGTTGCACACAAGGCACTTGAAGGGCTTCTCCCCAGTGTGGCGGAGCTGGTGCATCCTCAGGGACCAGTACTCCGTGAAGGTCCTGTCACAGTGATCACAAGAAAAGGGCCGCTTCGGATTGTGCTTTCGCAGATGCGCCACCAGATTCCTTGGACTGTCGAAGTCGAGGCTGCACTTGGCGCAGCGAAGCTGCCGGTGCGGGTCGACAAGCGGCATCGTCGTGATCAGCCGGGTGGCCAGCAGCGCGCGGCTTCCCGGGGGCGACTTCGTGCGCGGCCTGCCTCGCTTCTGCGGTGTCTGGGCCTTGCTGGGCTGGGCCTTGCTGGTCTGAGCCTTGCTGGGCTGGGCCATGCTGGTCTGAGCCTTGCTGGGCTGGGCCTTGCTGGGCTGGGCCTTGCTGGGCTGGGCCTTGCTGGGCTGGGCCTTGCTGGTCTGAGCCTTGCTGGGCTGGGCCTTGCTGGCGTGAACTATGCTTGGCTCGGCCTTGCTGGGCTGGACCATGCTTGGCTGGGCCTTCCTGGGCTGGGCCATGCGGGGGGACAGGACCTTCCTGGGCTGAGCCTTGCTGGGCTGGGCCTTGCTGTGCTTGGCCTTGCTGGGCTGAGCCTTGCTGGGCTGAGCCATGCTGGGCTGAGCCTTGGTGGGCTGGGCCTTGCTGGGCTGGGCCTTGCTGGGCTGGACCTTGTTAGGCTGGGCCTTGCTGGGCTGGGCCCTGCTGAGGGGAGCCTTGCTGGGCGGAACCGTACTCGACTCGGCCTTGCTCGGCTGAATCTTGCTGAGCTGGGCCTTGCCGGGCTGGCCCATACTTGGCTGGATCTTGCTTCCGGGGCCAGCTGCCTCTGGTTTGTCCACGAATCCCAAAGGGGCCTGGCGCGCCGGTGACTTAGAGCGCTCGGGGTGAGACGAGGCGTGGCTGGCTGTCCCCGCTGGCTGCCCCCACGCCGGCGCTATGTACCAGGATGCCGGTTGCAGGGGCCGATAGGCCAGTCCGTCCTGGTCGGCCTCAGGAGCAAGAATGTCTGACGGGATTTTGGTACCACTGCGCAGAAAACAACAAACTCCTTAACAACGTACACCCTACACTAGAAAAGTACGAAAAGACAACGGAACATGTCTGGTCAACAATTTGCCTGGACCGTCCGTACTTGCCAAGTACGGAACTTTCTGTACTTTTTTCTGTACCCGTTTGCATGAGCTTAAATAGAACAGGTACAGACGTTCCGTACTTTCATCTGTACTTCCGTACTATATTCTTGCGTACATTTTCCGTACAAAAGTACAGAAATTTTTACAGTGTACAGTGAAAATAACATACCGTTATGTTAACTTTTGGTTGTTTGTCCCAAACCTCCTTTGCATTAAAGAAAGAAGTACCGTCGCCTTAAATTCTGTCAATTGAACCTCCAAAAACACGAGAAAAAGAGTGTTGGCAGAATTGAAAAGATTAGCCTAGAATAGGTCGTAAAAGCTTGTTTCTTACTAGGCCTGTTTATATTTCTCTTTACGTTTGAGAGATTGCGCCTCAGGTTGGTCCTATTTTAAGCTTTGTAGCAGAACAAAGGGAGGCATAAAGAAATGCAACACATTTCTGGTCAAAAAATAGGTATATTTGACAGAAGCTGAAAGCTGGGTACCTTTTCCTTAGTCATCAGGAAAATATGAGAGTGGAAACATCCACAACTCCAGAACAAAATACGTAGTGGTGCCCAAACCCTTGGGTATAAGATTACAGAAGAATTTCAACTAGCCTTTTTTTTTCACTCCACAATAACCTTTAGTTGTTCCTACCAAATTCTCCTCACGACTTAGGAAACGATGCCTAGTCTTCAGATTCAATCAATT
Source organism: Stenchaetothrips biformis (assembly GCA_030522485.1). Lineage (NCBI taxonomy): Eukaryota > Metazoa > Arthropoda > Insecta > Thysanoptera > Thripidae > Stenchaetothrips > Stenchaetothrips biformis. The sequence goes on along the minus strand of CM060087.1, from coordinate 7,436,419 downwards.
GAACGTTCGGAGACATAAGATAAAGATGGCGTTGTCACATTCGGAAATAAGAGCCTAGTTCTGGCTTCTCACATGGATTGAAATTTTCTTTAAATCTGATAGGCTTTGCCTCACTTTTGTCTCAGTTTTGATTCACCAGGAAAAATAATGAAGTATTCAAAACAGGGCAACGATATTTATTGTCGTAAGCCAAAAGAGAAATGTTTGCTAGAATGTGAGGGCTGGGTAACTTTTCTTTGTCATGAGGAGAATTAGGAAGAAACGACTTCTTGTTGAAGGGAACAGAAGCAAAACCCACCTATCCTTCCAATATTAATGAAAGGGGAAGATTACCTAGGTTTCCATGCTTCGAGGAAAGCGTACGGCCTTGGTGCGGCCAGTACGCCCTTCTTGAAGCGTAATGATAGGCCTTTGTTTTACTTTGTGTATGCCTTCCGTCTACTTCGTCATAAGAATTCACTGGTAAAACTGGGGCGCAGTTCTACGCTTCACTCAAGCATAGAACCCAGCTTGAAGACATTACGCCCTTCATGAAGCGCACAACTACGACTCAAACCAATACCGCCATGCATTTAGATAGAAAGATAGGAGCGCATTAGCTCTTGCACACTGAAAATGTTACGGTCGGACACATAGCCAATTTAAGGCGTAACAAAAAGTCACGCCAAAAATTGACGTGACAGGAAATTTACGCCGAAAAGCGGCATGACACGTGAGTCAAGCCGTCATGTGGCGTGAATGACTGTGCGTTTCATGAGAACAGTCATGCCAAAAACCCGGCCTCACAGGAAATTCACGCCAAAAATTGGAGTGAATTTCTGAGTCACGCCGATTATTGGCATGACTTTTTTGTCATGCCGCTTTTTAACGTGATACTTTAATCACTCCCCTAAAACGGCACTAAGTCACGCCGATAGATTTTAAGTGGAGTGGTAAAACGAAGGCCTAAAAACTACACCCTGAGGGGCATTAACAGTCTTTCACGCCCTATAGGGACGTGAATAGTTAATTACCCTTGGATGGGGCGTGAATTAGTAGACAACTTTAAGGCAAAATTTTGATGCCCTTCCGACGACGTCTTTTAACGATTCATGGGCATAAATCGTCTACTACATTTAAGGGCACAATTTTAGGGCCTTCATTAACAGTGTGTGCGCTTCAAGAGCTGTACGCCAAGGGGGTTTTCACTAGCGTATTACTCCGTACGTCATGCGCGTAATGACGCGTATTTTTGGCGAATTATTGCCAAAGAGTACGCGTCATAGTATGCGGATTAACAAGCACGCAATGACCGGCAATGACTCATTTGACGCGTATTAACAGGTAATATGTGCTTATTACTGCTAATACGTAAAAATATTCGCGTGTAACTCCGTAGGTTGATACCAAGAGTGAAAACCCCTTCGCTGTACGCTACACGAGCGGCGTAGTACCACGCCTTAGTGTCACCAGTGCACCGCTTGCATACCTCACAACGCCGTCCAGTAGGTCCACCGGGGGGTCTCCGTCCTGCTGCCAGTAGTCCTGGGCGGTGGCGAGGATCTGGTCGGCGCTCTCCACGTCGAGCGGCAGCTCCAAGTCCAGGGGGCACTGCTTGAACAGGTCCGGCATCATCTCGATCATGGCCACGGCGGCGCCGTCATCCTCGTCGGCGTATGTTGGAGCCTCCTCCCGAGCTGACTGCGACCAGGCAGGAGGCACAGGGCGAGTCCAAGCATCTTGACGAGGCGCAGCAGGGCCTGGAAGCAACGCCCACTGACGACACTCCATATCCAAAGGTGAAACCTTTTGTGGCGATACAAGTGAGTATCGTCAACAAACGGCCTTTCCGAAAAATGTTGCCTTCAAAACGGCGATACACAAAGGTATCGCTAAAATTTGGTGATACTTCGGGGTATTTGGCAATAAACTTTGAACAACTCTAGGGGACTCCTGCATTGTTTCTTGACAAATTTTGGCTTTACTGAGTATCGCCAAATTTTGGTGATTTTTTAGTGCATAGCCGTTTCGAAGGCAAGTTATATCGGTAAGGCCGTTTGCAAAAAAAGGTATTCAAGTATCGCCTATGGATTTACCGTACATAATCGGCAACATAATTATCTTTATTCAGTAGAAAATGCCCCGATTCCACTGAAATTCAAAAGGTGAGGACATCGGACCAATTTTTGGCAATACAAAAAGTATGACCGATAAAAGGGTCATTCACAAATGTATGACCGAAAAAAGGTCAGACATTAGCGAGGCTGGCCCTAGTTTAGCTTCGGGATATATGAACCTTCATCGGTGATACATAAAAGTATCACCCTTTTTCGGTCATACACTTGTGTCTGACCTTTACAACGGTCATTCTAACATTTCAGTATCACCCCTCTAAGGGTCGGAAGTCTCAACTTTCTATTTTCAGTGTCGATTATATTCGAGTGCGGAGCCTTCGCTCACCACCAAATGAGACAAGACTTACATGGTTTCGCTTGGCTGGGCTGGACGTCCATCTTGTTGCATCCAGACAGGCGATTCTGGGCGACGAGCTGCTCGCGGTGCAGGGCGAAGCGGGACCGGGCGCGCTTGTCCGTCAAGTTTTGCAGAATGTCCGCTGAAGTGAACGACAAAGACGTTTATTGAAAACGAAAGGGCCACTGAACTAACTCTCTACGCCTGTTTGTTAACTATTCTCCCGTTTGCACACAAAACATTACAGCCGTCATCAGACACGAAGAAAAGAGAAAAAGGATCATCTAACAAAAAAAAAGAAGTGAAAACACACACACACACTCCTTTACCCTACTTCTACCTGTAGTGCGTCAGTACGCAGTACTGTTAACTAATTTTGATGTGTACCAAGAGAAGAGCGGATTTCACCTCAAAACCTTACTATCTTTACTGCACTGTGGCAAAAAACTGCGGAGAAGTCTGCTAATTTTTTTTTTGCTTGGATTCTCTGTAACCCTAAACCCAGTATTTCCTGTAGCCTCTTTACTGTATTCACTGCGTGACTCACAGTACACTCCGCATGCCCGTCGCAGACCATTGAGGTGCACGGGGATCACTTTAAGTCCTTCACTCTCAGTCTCATATGGACCTTTACGCTCTTGCTTATGGAGCTTTTAGAGCAAACGTATATTGTATTATTTTCTCTTTAGCTATGCACAATATGATCGTTTTTAAGATGAAATTGTCAAATAGATCATGTACAAATCAAAAAGTACGTTGCTTTTGACAAAAAGTGAGGTTTAATGGACTAAATACCCTATGTAATGGACAAAACTGTGCAGAGCTAAAGAGAAAATAGTACATATTACGTTTGCACAAAAAACTTTTTGGCAACACATAAAAAGTCAATCAATACGAGTCTGAGAGTGTACAGAGAATACTGTGAGTCGCACAGTGAATACTAAGGTAAAAAATCAATTATGGGTCACGAATCAATAGTGGGCCATTTTGTTTGACGAGCCGCTGCAGGCCCGTTAGTAATCGAATCGATTTGAATTGCGCAGTAGGCCTTCCCCCAACCTTCCTTGGTCTCCTCATATCGCGCGGAGGGCGGAGGGACGACCACAGCGCCATCTATCGGGCTCCAAAGAAAGGTCTGCGGAATACCCGCGAAAATGGCGCCGAAACAAGGGGGAAAACGGTATGTTATTCAAATCGCTACTGTGCAGCAAATACGAGATGAATCGGGCTGCCCTTGCTAATTTAGGTTCATTATAGGTCAGGGAACATAAGTTTACAATAGTAAAGCCGAAATCGTCAGATGTTTTGGTGCGCGGGTGATGATGAACTGGCGTTCGTCACCGTCACCATGTCGAACTTATTCTTTTCAACGAATTTCTCGGTAGTTTTATCGACTTTGACATCCTTCGCATCTGAGCGACGGGTTTACATCTCTCTATTCCTCTTTCCCATGTACGGCACAATTAGTGCCACAAATAGGTTATGTTTTGGTTAGGCCACAGCCTCATATGACTTCATTTGCTCTAACTTCTAGCCTTTTTACACTGTTGTCTGCTCACTCTTCAACTTTTGTTGCAGTGGTTGACACACAGACCATTCAGTCGAGGTTGCAGTCAGCGCGGTGAAGAATGGAGACATAAACATCAGAAAGGCTGCAACCTTTTATCAAGTTCCCCGAGAAACACTTCGCCGTCATGTTAACGGATTATCTACAAGTTTCAAACGTGGACCCAAACCCAAATTTTCAAGGACAATTGAGAGAGAATTATCTGAGGCGTGTGAACTTTTAGCCTCTGGTGGACATGACCTAAGAACTCGTGACTTAAATCGGGAGAAGAAGTTGCTACGAGAGAAAACATGGAACCTTTCAAGAACCAGGCACCGACTAGTGGTTGGGTTCAGCGGTTCAAGAAAAGAAACTGTTGCACACATCGCAGGCCCCAAAATGTTTCAACTGCTCGGATGAATGCTGAAAGTAAAGAGGTGAAGGATAATTTTTATTTGAAGCTTCAAGAAACCTATGAAGAATTACGGCCACAAGGACTTGACGCAACAACAACATTTAATGTTGATGAGACTGGTCTCACTGTTGTTGGAGAAGGCGGAAAAGTGATTGCTGCAAAGGGTCAAAAGAGTGTGAGACAGAGGACATCAGCAGAGCGAGGTGAAAATGTGACTGTTGTTGCCACAATGAATGCTTCCGGCACTGTCATTTTGCCACCCACTGTCATCTTCAAAGAAAATTCAAATATGACGATTATATGATTGATGCCATGGATGGAGTTGTGTTTGCAACGTCCAAATGCAGCTTTATTGACAGTGAACTTTTCAGTGCATATATGGACCGATTTATTCTAAGTATCCCTCCAAAACGTCCTGTGTTGCTGTTATTAGATGGTCATGCTTCTCATATAACTCTTGAGGTTATAAATAAGTCCAAAAAGAACCAAATTCACCCTCCGCATACTACCCATCTGTACCAACCGTTGGATTTTGGAGTGTTCGGACCCTTGTCAAAAGCATTCAATAATGCCTGTGGCAAGCCAATGCGTAAAAAAGAGATCCAAAAACTGCAGAGGTGAGAATATTGTTTTCTTTGATTCTTGTATTTTCTTTGATTCAAATAAATAACAATTGTTTTACTTTAATTTATTTGCAGGCGCCACTTTTCTCGACTTCTGAAGGAAGCCTGGACTGTAGCTGAGAAACCAATCAATATCCAGGGAGGCTTTGCTGGATCTGGTGTGTGGCCACTTGATCCTTCCAGAGTAACGTTGCCTTGTGAAAGACTTCAGAAGCGACTGGAAGGTGACAATGCTGGTGAACTCACTAATCAGTCTATGGACCGACCCATTTTGAATTCTGGAGACCAATCATCAGCTGGGGGTAATGATGTTAAATTTAATTCTACCACGAAACTTTTTACACTTTTTGGTTTTTTTTTTACAAATATTGGTTTTGTTTTTAACTTTCAGATGATCATGCTCGATCAGTTGCCGCAGTCATTCAAAGTTTTCTGCAGCCAGCGCCTTCAGTTGAAGAAAGCAACAACAGAGCGACTACGTGAAGAAGAATTACCACAACAAGGATGATCATCAGTCAAGAATTTGTGCATGAAATGGAAGGAAAAGAAGAAAAAAAGAGAAAGGAAGAAGAACTGAAAGCAATGAGGAAAAGAGAAAGGGAAGATAAGAAAAAGGAAAAGTCTAGACTAGCTGAAGAGAAGAAGAGACTTCCATTGGAGCGCAAGGAAAGTCAGAAGGGGAAGCAAGTCAAACGAAGCACAAGGAAGAGAAACAAACAGATAGTGGAAGACAACAATCTTTCTAATCTTGATGACCCAGACTTTGAAAGTGACAAAGAAAATATTGAACCGGGACACTCTAAAGCTAATCGGGGTAGACAATCAACAACAAACAGTCATGAAAAGGAAGAAGATGCACTGTGTGGCAGATGTGCCGAGTCTTTTCTTCACGACTTCAAAGGGGAAAAATGGATTCAATGTTCCTACTGCAAAATATAGTATCACAAGTGCCTGGGTCTAAGAGATTCCTATTTTTCTCTGCAGTTTATTTGCACTGACTGCAAGTAGTTACTCTGTTATCACCAACCTTTTTTGTTAATTATTAGGGGTTGCAGTGATTTCTTTTTATCTTCACGAATAATTTTATTTTTGTTTTATAAGTTGACTAATGTCAGAAGATGTTTTAATAATTTGTTATTACAGTTTATTAGCTGACTACAGCTGTTCTACCAAAAGTCAAGTTTATATGTTTTTACATAGGTAAATTTTTAAAAGAATTTTTGTGTTGTTTTTTTTTTTAACAATTTAATTCATGTTAAATCCACATATTGCCTGAGTGGCTATTTTAGTTTATAAAGCTGATGTTTTACCACTGTCATTTGACCCTTTTTTCTGTGAATATTAACACTAGTCAAATTCGTTTATGATATGCTTTGTGCCTGGATTAGATTAGCTGCTGCTGCACTAGGTGTGCTGGGATGCGCGTTGGGTTGCCTACCACACGGCGGCGCTCACTCTTGAGTCCAAATCCCCTTTCACCCACTTCCCCCCTTTCACCATAGCAGATCTGCAATATAACATAATTTGAAATAGGTCTTTTCTCTTCTTTTTGGGCCTCCTCTGCAAATTGTGGACTCAGGCCCTCAAATAATCAAAAATATTAAAAAACCTTGCAAAAGTGTTTTTTTTTTTTTTTCAGCAAAACATGAAAATGACGCACAATTGACCCGACCAAAAATTGATTCATAGTGCTCTAGATCCTGTAGTTTTCAGAATTTTGAAAAATGAATTCAATGGTGATATACTTATGTATTTAGGAATAGCATACCCAAATTTGAGCTTCCTAGAACGCTGACCCACAATTGGTTCCAAAAATCAATCATGGGCCTAAACAGACTTTTTTAAAACAGCCGCAGCTCGGTAAATGAGAAAGATGGACGGGGCTACTAAGCTGCAAAACTTAGTCAAAGGACCATAGTTAAAGGCCCGATAGCCACTTTGACCACCAGTTCAAATTTTATGCCCAAAAAAATGGGATTTAGAAAAAAGTGACCCACAATTCATTTTCTACCTTATAGAGGGGCTACAGAAAATACAGGGTTTAGGGTTTCAGAGAATTAGCACAAGTCGTTTACAGAATTCTCTGTAACTTTTTGCTACAGTGTAGACAGACGCGGTAGACGTAAGGGAGAGTGGGGCACTAAGTGACACTTTTTGGAATTTGAGGGTATCATAGCGTTAACAGAAGAGATGCCGGTAACGTTCGTATCCTAAATAATACTTGGTCCTTCTAGAACTTTTTCCAACCCTAATATCTTACGAGAAAAATTATTCTGAAGTTCGCAGAGGCCAAACACCTAGACCTTGCATCTGTCACTTCGTGCCCCACCCAGGGGCACCAAGTGACAACCTACGGGGCACCAAGTGACAGACGGCGGCTATGCGTAATTAAAATGGCATCGATGGTTTTCAATCACAGTTTTGCTGGAGGAGGGCGTTTCGTTCCAGAAAATCACTACAACTTACACGGACACGGATGGTCCATATTGTGAATGCCCGCGACAAAAAAACACCAGTATGGTAAGGTAGAGTACACAGTGATAGGGGCACCAAGTGACACTGTGTCATACCTCGAAAAAGAGAGTCCACATTAATGTCAACTTATGATTTTTCACTTTAAAACTGTGAAAAAAAATCATTGAAATTTTCAAAAAGAATCTCCAGCCTCAAAAATGAGCTCCCTTACGGAGCTATTCTATTGTCACTTGGTGCCCCGGGTCAGCTGTCACTTCGTGCCCCGAGTGTATGCACTCCGTGTCTGCCTCGGTGTTCATTACATCTGTGGACTTCAGAATTTCGGCATATGAAAAAAAAAAAAAAAAAAACAGCGATGAAGAGTCCTACTTGCGATTCAAAAACTAACACTGACCCACACTCGACGTTCCGGTTGAGTTTACCAAGGGACAAAGAAAACCTGAACTCAGTTCCGCAACTTGTTTTAGGAGTCGAAAAATGTGAATGTGAATCGACAGCCCATGAAAGCGCTCCGGAGTCTCCCCTATCTGGCAAACAACTTACCAGCACGAGAACATTCAGACCCGTGGAAGTGGAATTTTAGCGACGGGTAGTTCTTGAGATATGGGGTAGTGTCACTTGGTGCCCCTGTCACTTGGTGCCCGCACCTCCCTTAGCGTTTAGATTTGGAGGGACCTCGGTCGAACCCGCGAGGTTTCTTCCTGTTGACACTACCTGCTCACGGCCTACGGCCTTCGCAGGGACCAGACTTTTAGTACGGCTATACGCTGGTGAAACTAAAGCATTATAAAGATGCCCTTGAAGGGCATGAACGATTACGCCCTTGAACCGCGTGCATCTTTAAATGACCGAGAAGGGCACTACAATTTTGCCTGAAAGTCCTCTACCAATTGAAGTGTATTAAACAATTCACGCCCTTGTGGGACATAAAAGACTGTTCGCGCCCTTAAGAGCGAAGTTTTCATGCCTTTCTTTTGCCAGTGTGTTCAAGGACATGCTTAGAAAGGTGATGTCCTTCCCTTATCAATTTAAAGAATTCATCAGAATGACTTGACAAGTTTAACTTAAAGAATTGACAGTAACAAACTTTGGCTGCCCGTTAGAGGCCATACGATATGCAATCTCACGAGAACGACAACTTAACACATGTTCTGTTCGCGTTTTGCTTATCAGTTACTATGAGGCTTTCAGGAGAGGTTCTGGTGAAAATCTTTCCTCTTTCAAAACGGGTCCGACTGTCATGATTTGTTAGAAATATTTAATCTCCCTTAAGAGAGACTAAAGTTTGACTGATGAAAGCACAGGCCAGGCCTTTAACCCATAGTCGAGCATTTTAGAGCCTATTTTGGCTTTATTTTAAGAAATCTTCCAGCGCACCTTACATTTTTCACTTTTCGGGTTTATTTTTTAAAGATTCCGGATGCATAGCTCAAAATGACCATTACATTATTGTTGGAAGGCTTTATGAGCTGAAATGTCACTAAAACTGGTATATTTTGAACATTTTTCATCAAGTATAATGAAATGCTTGCTTAAAAAGCTCGCAAGTGGTAATGTAATGGAAATTTTCAATTGTGCATACCAGAATATTTTAAAAATGAATCGAAGAAGTGATAAATAGCAAGGCCATCCTGCTACCACAAGATACTTTGAGCAAGAGGATTTTTGAAGATAAGTCAAAATAGGCAAAAAAGGCACAACAACTGGGTTCAGGGAATGGCATGTGCCATCCAATGTAAAATTTGAGTTTTTAAATGCTAAGACATCATATTTGCAACAAATTTTCACAGTGGGACATAGTTTGAATAAGGTTACATTTTCACCAGAACTTCCACATCTTGAGATCTGGCAAACATCTACACTGTCAAATATTAGCTCCGAAACTTTACGGAGAAAAACTCTATAATTCTGTTCATAGAGACTCCGTTCAGCTCCCGTTGTTTTTTCGGTGAGATTTTCACAGGACAAAAACCAATTTTCGTCGTAGCTAGAGCTGGTCTCGCAGGGAGGTAAAATCCATGCTTCATTCGAAGATGTTTTTAAAGAGGCTTCTCCGACGCATTCTTTAGTCAGGAATGAACAAACAGTGGGCCACCTTTGTGAATAGCTTTTCTGACATCTCATATATTTTCTTTAGAGGTATAGAAACTGACCCGAACACGACGGGAACCACCCTTCTCCTTCACGCCGCATACTACGGTAATTCTTGTCCTGATATAGAATCTTTTCGTGATATGCTGGTGTAGAACCATGCATTTTGGCCCAAGTTTTCGAAATTTTATGGAGGAAGTCCAGACTTTTGAAAAAAGGAGAGCTCCATACAAGTGTTTCGGAAAAACTCCATGATTTTTCTCGGAAATTTCCGAATGTGAACGCATTTATGGACGTTCCACGTCATGGATACAATTATTACTGGCATTGGAGAGATACTCACGTGCTTTGGCGGTCCCGATGGCCTCGCGCGTCTTGTGACGGCCACACCGGTTGCATTTGACGTGTTGGGAAGTCCTTGGCGCCACTAAAATCAAACCAACACACAAGACAGATTTGAAAATATGACAGATCCAGCTGCGTGCGTCCCACTGTGGGACAGAAGACCGGCGCAGGAGGCCGACACTTAACGCGGTGTGGGCCCCAGAGCCGATAAAGGGGTCCAGAACCAAACCTATGACCCCACCGGTGGAATGCTCTCCGAACGAGGGATCCATTGGTCGGGTCACACGTTAGGTTCGGGTCCCCGACAGCGCTTCTGGAGCTAAAAACGCGTCGTAGATTTTGACCAACTCCGCCCACTGTGCGTCCTTGTTAAGCAACGCCTCCCTGGACCAAGACATGCAGCAGACACCACGCACCAACCAACATCCATCCGACTGCCGGAAACTAAAACCAGTCACCTGACACATCCATCGTAATTAAGGCAAGTCATAGAATAACAAAAATAGTACATGCCGAAACACAATCAGATGACAAGCCGTCCCACCAAGCTCTACATAATATTATGTTGCATCTGTAAGTTATGGAATTTTCGAAGGTTTTAACTTACCATTAACGTCACGCTCTACACATGTCAATCAATCTTTAAGAGAGTACACTGAGAGAAAGAAAATGTGGGTAGGGGTAGGAACACTCACGAACCTGAAAACTAGGTTGTATAATCTTCCAATATATATTTCTATGTCCAAGACTTAAATTCCAAGACTGTGGCTTGATTCATTGACTGTGTGCAAACAACCCTAAAAAACGCGTCCTCTCCTCGGTGGGGTTCCGGAGCTTCAGTTTCTCATCGTTTCCACTTGACTACGAGCAGGCTCTGGGGACTATGTTTCCACACGTATGCTGAACGCTTTAGGTTACCGTCAGGAAATAACCTGAAGTGTGCAGTAAACATGCCAGAACAGTAGAAGCAAGGTCAATATTGGTAAAAATCTGAACATAGGATAGACGCAGAACCAAGTGAATCCCCAGTCCGAAAAATAAAATAAAAATCGTAAAAGGCCGGGGGCGGGTTGTTGATCACAGGCGGCTGCTTGCTGATGACGGTGCGTTCGACAGCAGAGCATCTTTGACTGGTACACTCTGAAAAGTCTACGAAGAATCTGCTTCGTAACTACGAAGAAAATGAAGGCATTGTAGAATTGCTTCGTGTTATGGAGAAATGCTAAGAATTTGCTTCATAATAACGAAGCATTTCTTTGTAGATTTTACAATGCCTTCGTTTTCTTCGTATTACGAGGCAATGCTTTGCAGACTTTATACTGTGTACAATCCTGCAAAAATGAGACAATATTTAATTAATGGGAACATCTTAATGTACATATTCAAGTCCTTAAAGGTGGGAAGATGGAAGTTGAGTCCCTGAAAGGTTATCATGTAAAGAGTAGGGTACTTCGGAGAGAAGCTGGACCGGAAGTTGAGAAGATATCAAGAAGACAAAATATACGAAATTTGTCAGAATGAGCGTCTGCGTCGCCGTTCTGCCGCTTCCGCAAAGCTATGTTCTCATACAAGTTCGGCTTTTGTTCTTCTTGATTTGTTATCGACTTCCGTCTCAGCTCTTCTCCGAAGTACCCTATTCAGACATTAAAACCATTGGGATTCGTGTACAGGCGTTGAAAGGTGAACCAGAATCGAGTGAAATTCTAATATACTAGGGAAACCTACCAGGGCCATGTGTGCGCCACCAGGAAAATTTACAAGTCTGCATCGTAAAGAGTCTGGCTGGCAGTTGGATAAAAGCCGACAACCTCCGCAACTAGGTGGAACAGATTTACTCTCAGACTCGACATTGACTTTAAGTACATGGTATTGACATATTGTGAGTAGCACCAGCTGTAAATTTTGCAACAATATTACGCCCTTTTCGCGTTTGTGATGATTATTTAAACTTTTGATAGTAATAATAGACTGCAAAATTTTCCTTACTAATTACATGAAGTAAATTGTACGTATCTAAGAATAAAATACTGAATATTATTGTAGTAGGTAAAAGTACCTGGTAACAAGAAAGTCAGTACGATGCTGAGAGGGTTCTCTTAGCATTTCGGGTTACTAATATTCGGCTGTCATGGTGTCGATGGACTTCCGGTTCAAGATCCACGTTGAAACACTTAGACAGTTAGTGTATTACACCATCGTCTGGTCCCCATGAAGCGATAAATCACAGGGTCCTACACCATGTACCCCATCTTTCCCTTTCCGGATAATTTATCTCATGTCGACGTTTTCGAAAACAGTATATCTTCACTTGAACGCCAGTGATTTTTGCCAAGGATGATCATTTGAAACACAAAAGCGACTAAGCGGCATAAATTTTCAGACACACTACTACATTCTTTCATAACTCCTCGTCAAGATGGTGTGGATGACATCACGATCTCTGTTTAAAGGGTATTCCGTCGGAACCGCACCGGAACCCCAGGCGATTTATCAGCATACGGTATGAGAAATTGAGTTTGCAGAGATCACTCGCACACCCGATTTTCCGTACTTTGAAGCTTCCGCACTCCTTTTTTCTCATACCGGATCGAGATATTTCTACTACTTGGGTCCTAGTTCCGGTCGCGTCGGAAATACCCTATTCGCAGAAATCTCAAACGACTAACCGTACAGAAATTGGTACACGATAATTGGCTGAGTGATTAACGTAGCCAGTTACTCCACTGGGGTTGAAAAACGTTTCCTGTCTGTCTGTCTAACCGCACTACTCCTCCTTAACGGTTTGGCTGATCGGGGTGAGATTTTGAACGGTTGTTAGGTATGTCCTAGGCTCGCCACACGCTAAAATTCAGCTTTCTTTCAGAGTTCGTTCGGTCGTACTAACAAAAACACACTAAAATAACTGCAGAAAAAGTGCAACTTTGCAGTGACTTGACATACTTAAAACATCTTCACATAGTTTCGTATGTTCCCGAAGGTGCTGATGACGAAAATGAAAATAATTTCGACCCCCGACCAAAGTTCCAACCACGTAGGGGCCATCTCGACCCAAATTTCTGACAAGATCTATTTCGACCCGCTATCACGAGGTGCACTTCTCGTGCCCTGAACATGCCTTTAGAGAGCTTGCCGGAGGCAAGCAGGGAGCGCCGCAGTCAATGTAGGTGGATACGCCTGGCGGGGATTGAGGTCACTGACGCAGCACCGCGAAGCCTGTTACGACAAGACACGGTCTGGCGTCCATGTACCTTGCATTCTTTCAACCGCCTAAGATCTTTTATTCGGAAACGGAATAATAAGATCTTTAAGGAAAGAACCCCACGTTCTTGTATAAATCCGATCGGGGGCACCCATTTGTTACGCTACGCAGTTGTAAGTGGAGGAAGTAAGTGGCCTACGTATCACTGCGGTGCATCGACATTGATTGATTCAGAATGATTCACCGGAGGTCTGGTTGCGTCAGCCAACTAGAAGCCTCATTTTATCTGTGGTGACACCTACGCTTGGGAGGAGAAGGCTACTGATGAGTCAGCGTCCGGTGGAGACTTAAAGCTAGATTTTAATAGGGGTACGGGGAGACTGAGCTAGCGTAAGTACACGCTATTCACACAAGATGTGAGAACACATCAGAGATGAAAACAGGGTGTGAGGGAAAAGCCAATGTTTCTAAGCGCAATTTAGAGAAAAGTTACGCTGCAAGCTCAGCGTAACGTCGTGTCACATTCCATCGGGAGAAATCTTGAAACTGCGTAACGGAAGTATTGGATGGCCCTTCCATAGCCACTGTTCACTTCCGGTACGCGATCAACGAATGGAACCAAGTTCCATGAAACACAAGGCAGCAGAAGTAGAGTAGATGGCCCCGTCTCCGTAACACATTAACTTGAAGAGTACTAAAGATCATCAGCACTAAAGACTGTCTGTGATGTCTCGTACAGATTTTGTACCAAATCATTTAGTGTGTAATTACAGATGGATTTAGCTTGTAATACGGATGATTTCACCCGCAATACAAATATTTTTTCGTCAGCACCATGAGGATGGTTTTATTGGGGCTGTGAAGCTAGAGAGTGATCCAAGTCGACTTACCTCTAAATTGAGTTTTTGCTTGAAAATTGTTCTCCAAAATATTGGGCATCATCTTATTCAAAGCCCTGGTTGATAACTCACTTGGTTTCATGAAAAAACAGGGGTGAAAAATGAGGTAATTGGACATATCCCCTTTTACGTTAAATAAACGGTGGAAATAAGAGATGTCAAGTTATCTCTAAACTATTCCTAGACTTTTTCTTAAAGGCTCTCAGAGGGTTCAAATTTGTTTATAAAATTAGCTTACCAATAGGAGAACTCAGACTAGCAGTTTGAACCCTCAACTCCAATTCATTCCTGAATTAAAAATGTTTCCGCTAAAAATGTTAAAGTTGCGTAAACCTTCAATACTCAGAAATGAATAGGAGTTCAGGGTTCAAACTAGTACTCTGAATTTTTCTAATAGTAAGCTTATTTTTTTTAGCTTCAATGCAAACAGATTTACCTATTTAGATCATATTTTGACGACTTGTCTCATTTTGAGTGGGGTTGCGCACAAGGATAAGTTGAGTTATCTCATTTTGCCACTTGGTATCTTAGGAAAAGTCACCAAAGGTGTAGAAATTTTGGACAAATGATATATTATTAGTATGTATACCTGAATTAGTTGCAGTCAAAACACAACAAAACATAATCCTGCAACATGTTTTTTTGCATTTCCTGAAAAGTGAGCGGATTTCGCTACGTTTCCGCTTCACAGCCCATTTGTACGTTATCAACACGATAACCTTCGTATTTCGGGTAAAATCATCCTCATTACAAGCAAAATTCATTCGTAATTGTGTTCGCACAACTTTGTTGCATATACACTCACAGCCTCTTACTGACTTTTTTGTCAGTAACCAGGTACTTTTGCCTACCTCAATAATATTTAGTATTTTCTTCTTATAAGAATTGTACGTATCTATAGATACGTACAATTTACTTCATGTAATTATTTAGGAAATTTTTTTAGTCCATAAGTACTAACAAATATGTAAATAATTATCACAAAAGCGAAAAGTACGTATTATTGTTGCAGAAATTACTGGAGGTGCTACGAAAAAAATGTCAATAACATGTGCTAAAAGTCAATGTCGAGTCTGAGAGTGTAACGGGAACGTGCCGCCCACAAGGAGTTGAGATTTTGCTCTCAGGGGGCAGGAAGGCAAGGCTTTCCTGGTCAGTTTTCCACCTTGAAAATCAAACTTCAAACAACATTTAGAAGAAAAATTGAGTTTCAAGTTGGTGTATTTTAACCGATGCTGTATCCCGGCGGCCTAGCCTGTAAGGCTTGTCATCCAAGATGGCGGCTCAGTCACGCTTCTAGCCAAGTTCCACCATTAAAACTTACACTTTCTTCCTCCTTTTCCATTCCGCTGGGCATTTGAGGGACGGCTCTATTTGTTGTCGTCCTCCCTCCGCAGCTCGGCGCCTGCAGCGACAGCGTCCTCGACAACCTGGCCAGTCAGATCCAAATCTGCTCGAGGGACGTCCCCGTGCAGCAGTTCAGCGACCCCCGCTGGCGTTGCGCCCGCAGCATCACCAGCAGCCTGCGCCGGGCGTCGTCCTGCTCCCTGCACGGCGCCCCCGAGCAGCTGGCCATCTGCCTGGAGAGCCTCTGCCTGGACGACGAGGCCATCACTCCCGCCAGCACAGTGCTGCCAGACGGTGGGAATTTTCCCACTTTTCGGGAATTTTCAGACGGAAAAACAGTAAAGAGGGAATAATTTTTCTGAAAGTGGGAATTTTGGGACCCTAAATTTTGTCATTTTGGTAGGGTTTTTTTACACTCAATCTGGCAGCACTGCGCCAGCAGCTGTCTGCGCCGCGCCATCTCCTACGACTTCTGCTGCTAGCCGGACTGCCACGATGACCCTCCCAATTAACACACTAAACGTGTTTGTACAATTTTGTACGTGGCTTCACACAATTATTAACATGCAAACTTTTTCGTACAAATTTGTACGCAGAATCGCACAACTTTGTGCGAAATTTCGAACAACTTTGTACGAAAAGCACGTATGCGCAAAATTGTGTGAGGGCACGTACAAAAATTGCGCAAAGGAATTTAGTGTGAATTAAGCGTGCCATTGGTGCTCTTTCGAGCGCTTCACTAAGATACCCTCAAAGGAACATTGTCTGAAATAAATGAGACTGAGCAAACTGCCAGGGCTTGCCGTATTGAGATTAGTGAGTAAGGCGATTCGCACTAAGCTTTTTTTGTACAAGTCTTGCACGAGACGTCACAAATAATTTTGCACACGAACTTTTCGTAAAAGTTTGTACTCTGCCAACACAAGTGTGTGCTGCAGGCTGCAGGCTGCAGGCACACTGTTCTAAACACTGTGCTTGCCAGAACAGCGTGCCTGGCCAATGCTGCATGGGTCTTTGACACACAGTTCTAATCAGTGTGCCATGCACACACTTGAGTTTGTAGAGTACGCAAGTGTGTGCCAACATGAGAGAAAATGTGCAGTTTTTAATACAAAAGTACGAAAAGTTATCTCTACAAAAAACGGTGATGTCTCGTACCAAATGATCCAGGAAGCGGAAGAAGGGAATAACTTGTCTTCAAATTGAGTTTTCATTTTATTAATGTGCCTTAGAACGATTTACATCATTGTTTCAAATTATTTGACTCAATTCCTAACAGTTAAGGAGAAAATCCACATGGAAAAGGGATACAACTCAACTTAATCCCTTTTACGGTCAAAATTTCGTCGGAAAATGGAATCAACTCCACCGAAGTCCACATGTGTCCATTTGAAAAATTGTCAAAAGGATATAACTCCACATGTCAAATTTGGGTGATAAAGCAGTGATGTTTTGACAAGGAGGCTTAACTCCATCATCACATATTTTGTCAAAACATCAGTGAAATAACACCTCGCCCAAAATTTTAGTCTTGATTATGGCTCATTCATTTTCAGTGCGTTTAAGCCGTATTAAACAAACAGAGAACATAACACACATTTTTATTGAAGTTTTAAGTGGCAGACATGTTTTGGTTAGAACAACCTGCGTAACGGGAGCTCAGCTGGAACTGTAAGATCATTATGACGTGGCTGACAATTACAGCAAAAATCTGGAAAAACAATAACAACAAAAACCCATACAAATTACTTTTGTAAACAACGGTTCTTGACTTTTAGATATGTGTTTTAGGTCATTTGATTGCATTCCCCGCCCAAGTCTTCACTTCGGAAATAATGTTCTTCCGTGGAGAGGTATACCGTTTGCAGAGAGCCTCTCTTAAGGTCGAAGTATCCACCAACCGTCGTCACAGGGAAGTCCCACAACACAATCTCGAGAAAGCTTCGAAGCTGGAACAGAAACGCAAGTGCAGTGCGGTGTATACATTTTAGTTTCCTATTTCAGGGTTCACATTGAGAACTCGTGACTAGCGGCGCCATCGTCGTTCTTGCCTCGTAATGCCGAATTTCCTTAGAAACGTGATGGGATGTCTGCAGCACGTCCAAGAAATTCTTCCGTATCTTCAACAGACACAAGTTGAAAAAGCGTTAAAAAGTCACTATCTGAGCACAGAACATATGTTGCTGACTTGTTCTGACTCACAGCTTCAGCTGACCGGTGTGGAATGTCACATAGAAGAAAAACCAGGACGTAGTATATCATACCTATGATGAATATGGTGAACGCCATCTAGAATCATCGTCATGAAAACACTGTCAAAGCAAGTGTGGGCTACTGCACACTTCTTGGGGTGAAGTAAGTCTCCACAGTTCAGGTGCGGAGCTGTAACAACGTCCCTTGCTGTTGGCACAGTTCAAACGTGGACTTAATGTGTGGGAATGCAAAGTCCGCACTTCCAAATGTGGAGACTTAAAATGGTCTACACTTGGTTTCACAGGGAAGGCAGAGCAGGACACAAGGGCCGATCCAGAGACGGGTTCATTGGGGGGGGGGGGGGCCACCGCCAAAGTTGCCTACCCACATAGGTTAAGTGCGACTAGTTGCCTACCTTTCAGGTGGCCTTCAGTCCAGTGGGGGCCAACGCCCCCATCGTCCCCCAACCCTCCCCCTTGGATCCGCCGCGCCTGGCAGGACATCAATAAACTCAAGACGAAACGATGAAACATCCGGGACTTGCCTCCGTTTCGCCATTGGCCACCAGCACGATGACCTCGTAGGCGTGGAAGGTGCACAGGATGACGAGCAGGCTCATGAACATGAGGAAGGTGAGGGGCGTGGCGATGAGCCCCGTGCTGAGGCTGGCCAGCTTGGTCCACCCGCAGCGGAACTCCAAGACCCGCTCCGGCGAGACGTCGCCCCGGCTCAGCTCCTGCGGACCACAGCGCAGTGGCAGCCGTGTTCTTCCTCGCTCTGCGCTCTCGGCGTTTTACTATTTCTGACTCAAAGCATCCATATCACTTAGTATTTTATAAATTCCTTTGTAATTTATTTAAGAAACGAAAATATCAGTACAGTAACAAGCAATTGCTGAGTAATACGTAGTAAAAGTTGTAAGTATCATGGCTTAGTAGTATTGCTTACAGAAAGGGGTCTGCTATTGAGAAATAGTAAGTAAAAGGCTGAGAGTGTGCCTATCTCCAGGGGGTGCCAACGGCCAAGGAGGCGCGTGAAGCCCTGCTCGAGCGAGGTGCAGCGGTTACGCTCTTCTCCGAGGTTACGGAATCTCGGCCCGTGTTGGCGAAACGCTTTGCGCAGATCAAAAGATCAGAAACTTTAGGGTGAATAAGGCCCAGTGGCCTGCCCTGCCAGAGTCCCCTCCATTTAGCCATCACAAGGGAGGCAACTTTTACATTGAGATGGTTCGGCCGAGATTTTTCCAAAACGTTGGATTTTTCCTGTTTTTGGTCCATACTCATCAAATTGTTAGAGGTTTAACACCGGAAGTTTCGAGGAAGGCCATTAGCCTTCAATTCATGCTCATTCCATATGTGCAGAGCCTTTTTAAAACAAAAGCCCTGGTGTCATTATCTCGAAGGAGTGCGTGACCCGCCTGCACTGAAGGCGCGAGCATGGCTTCAAGAGGTCCTTGGGCATTGCCCCTCGCTGAGCTGCTCTCTCGCACCCGAGGGGCGCACGGTGCGTTACGTCGCGGTGTGAGCGAGACAGAGCGACGGCACCGGTGCACGCACTGATATTCCTAATGTGATAAGTTACACACTAAATTACTATGTACTATTTTGTGCATAACCTTTGCACAAAGTTGTGCATGCGTTTCAATATGCACGAATTTTATGCGGTACAACGCACACTTTCGTGCGTAGTTACGCACAAATTCGTGCATTTCAAAACGTATGTTCAATATTGTGCGAATCTTGCGCACAACAAAGTACATAGTAATTTAGTGTGTACATACAATTTGCAGCGATGATAAGGCTAATGTGATTCCTTCAAATTATCGCATCTGTGGCAGCAATAAAAAAAAATCGCATTCAAAATGCAATAAGTCTCTTAGGTTTTGGCCGGTCTGGGCCCAGATTATCACAGTCGTGGTGCGATAAAATGATTAGTACGCTTCTAAAGTGATAAATATGCTAATGCAACACAATAATTGTCGCACTTATAATGCAATAACTTTTTCATGGGGCTACTAATGCAATAACAATCTTATTGCTTTTTAAATGAGTTCATTATTATACTCCGAAAACCAGTGCGCAATCCACTGCCTCTACCCTGCGCAGCTGGTCTGCCACCGCGACGGTGAAGTCCTTGATCCAGACGCAGCAGAACAGCAGGGGCACGCCGCCGGCGTACACCAGCAGCACGTTGATGTAGATGTGGGCGAGCCGGCCGGGCACGGCGCCCCCCACCATGAACTTCCACAAGACCACGTACAAGGGCAGCAAGACGCTGCCCGCCGTCACGCCGCGCACCCACCAGCGGTACCTGCGGTGCGGCAGGCCGTGGCGCCGCCAGTCCGCGCCGAACCTCTCCTGCCGGAGCCGAGGGGTAATTCACCCCGTAAGTGGTTCACTCTCATCCTTCAATAGACATCCTATCAATAATCATTGACGTTTGTGCGCATAAATAGGATTTGGTTAAGAAGCTCAACAGATTTGCCAAGACAAAATTGATAATAATGTTGCCGTTACAAATAAAACTGTTAATAAGCTCATTAATGCGCACAAACACTGTAATTCAAAAGGTGAGACATCGGACCAATTTTTGGCAATACAAAAAGTATGACCGATAAAAAGGTCATACACAAATGTATGACCGAAGAAAGGTCAGACATTAGCGAGGCTGGCTCTCCTTGGGGATATATGAACCTTCATCGGTGATACAAAAAAGTATCACTCGGTCATACAATTGTGCATGACCTTCAAAACGGTCATACATTTGTGTATGACCTTTACAACGGTCATACATTGGTGTATGACCTTTTCTTCGGTCGTACATTTGTGTATGCCCTTTTTCGGTCTAACATTTTAGTATTACCCCTTTAAGCGTCAGAAATCTGACCTTTCTATTTTCAGTGTAACGTCAAAACGTTATTAAACAAAAAATCAGTACGAGCCTGAGCTGAGACTGTTGGTTGTCCGGTGTGCAATTGATCCGTTTTAAGTTCCGTAGTGCAACAGGTAAAACGAGCAGGACCAGGAAAATTTAGTGACATATTTTTACTTGCCTTGCCATAAAAGTACGGAGTTTGAAGTTTGTTGGTCTTCACCGGGCTTAACACGCACACTGACATTGCAACCCGTGAAAGGAACGTATTATTGAATTTTAAATCCAGACAACGTTTAAAATGCGCAGGCAAATGTAACTTTTGTACCAATATTGTAGTTCAAAATTGAAGGTCCGTAATAGGTGTAATACCTTGAAAATGGTTATGGTCGGTCAGGCACTTTACGTGAATAGGGTCCTTCAGAGAATAGCTAGAACGGAAGTTGAGAAGAAATCAAAAAGAACAAAGTATGAGAAATGTATAAGAATGGGCGTCTGCGTCGCCGTTCTGCCGCTTCCGCAGAGCTATATTCTCATACGAGTCCGGCTATTGTTCTTCTTGATTTCTTCTCAACTTCCGTCCCGAGCCGTCCCAGGTCCTCTCCGAAATACCCTATTCCCCCTCGGAAAGGATGGTGTTGTACCAGGGCACGGTCGGTCCAGTAGCCTGATTCCTAATTAGAGCTTTGATGCTATGTCTCTCTCGCACCCCTACGGAGTGCCATGGGGGTCAAGATGGTCGCCCCCATCCAAGGGGGTACATTACTGCTGGCACTTCTGAATCAGCTGAAGCCTAGGCCACACTGTGGCAGAAAGTTACGGAGAAATCTGTCAACAACTTGTGCTAAATTTATAGGACTTAGTCTTCTCCGTGCACCTCAATGGTCTGTTACGGGCATGCGGAGAAGACTGCAAGTTCTACAGAGAATATTGACGAGAGGTTACGGGACATGTTGGGGTTTGGGCACAGAGAATCATGGCAGAAAAATTAACTGACTTTTCCGCAGTTTTTGGCCAGTGCTAGTGCTGGTAGATGGAGCCCACCATGAGGTAGTGGCAGGTTGGGTAGAGGCACTGCAGCCGGCGGCTCTCCATCCACAAC
Organism: Stenchaetothrips biformis; assembly: GCA_030522485.1. Classification (NCBI taxonomy): domain Eukaryota; kingdom Metazoa; phylum Arthropoda; class Insecta; order Thysanoptera; family Thripidae; genus Stenchaetothrips; species Stenchaetothrips biformis. The sequence goes on along the minus strand of CM060087.1, from coordinate 7,414,862 downwards.
ATGGGCGTCATGAACCAGCCCATGAGGTGCGCGATGGCGTGCGCCGAGGCGAACGAGATGGTCAAGTCAGCGCCCTCCGGGGCCTCGACCAGCTCCACGGCGTTCCCCTGGTGGGTGAGGAAGGCTTCCCGCGCGGACCACAGGACCAGGGCCTGCACGGCCACGGCGTATAGCAGCGAGGAGCGGACGGGGTCGAAGCTTACTCGCACTGCACACAGCAGACACGGTTAGAAATCCACTGGAAAATTACAACACCATCACCTACAGAAATGTTAAATTACAACAGTGCTGTTTGGTTCCCGAACGGGAAATCCATCCGTAGACAACTTTTTTGTTTCATTACAACATCCTTGTCCGGAAACAACGATGAAATTCAAAAGGTGAGATATTGGACGAATTTTTGAAAACACAAAATATATGACCGATAAGAAGGTCATACACAAATGTATGACCGAAGAAAGGTCATACACGAATGTATGACCGAAAAACGGTCATACACAAGGGTACACACCAAATGTATTTGTACAATTTTGTACGTGGTCTCACACAATTTTCAACATCCGAACTTTTTCGTACAAAATTGTACGCAGAATCGTACAAATTCGTGCAAAATTTCGTATAAATTTGTACGAAAATCACGTATGCGCAAAATTGTGTGAGACCACGTACAAAAATTGTACAAAGGAATTAAGTGTGATATGACCGGAAAAAGGTCAGACATTTGCTATAAGGCCTCGCCTTGAGCTAGTTTTTTAATTAGTGCACAGCAATGAGCGAGTTGGGATTCGGCCGCGAGACGTCGCCGCCCGAGCAAGAGCTGGCTGCTGCTGCGGGCCCTGCCCTCCGCTGCGCCGCCCCCCGGCGGGTAGGCAGCCCATCGTGCAGCAGCTTACACGGCCGGACGGCGATCGGGACGACGCCGCAGCCCGCCAAGAGGTACACGAGCGGCTGCAGGCCGTCGAAGAAGGCTCTGGAACCAAGCAAACCGGAGGGCACTGCTCAAGACTGGCGGCCAGGTGCATACACACTCAATTCCTTAGTACAGTTTTAGTGCGTGGTCTCACACAATTTTGCGCATACGTGCTTTTCTTACGAAATTTCGCACGAATTAGTGTGATTCTGCGTACAATTTTGCTCGGAAAAGTTCGCATGTAGAAAATTGGCTGAGACCTCGTACAAAATTGTACGAATACATTTGGTGTGAACCACACTCTCAGACTAGCATTGGCTGTTTAGCTCTTGCCAAAAAGTTTTTAGTGCAAACGGAATATGTACTATTTTCTCTTCAGCTACGCACGTTTTTGTTCATCATATGGGATATTTAGTCCATTAAACCAGACTTTTTGTCAAGTGCGATTTACTTTTCGATTTCTACACTGAAGAAAAAAAGGGAAATTTTTACCATTAATTTATTGCCAGAACTCTTCTTGATTTGAGACCCAGGATTTTCCGTGATTTCAGAACCAGGCTTTTTCCGTTGTTTGGAACCCAGAAATCTCCGTACTTTTCTCAGGGCGTTGAAAGGCCATGAACACCGGGAGACTTTGTAAAGTGAACTTCTTCACTTGTCCGAAAAAAAAAAAAAAAAATCTTCCAGAAATGGATTTGTCTTGTCAAGGCAAACAAAAAATGTCACCACACATGATAAACTTCGCCTTTGGACACCCAGTCCAAAGTACGGAAATCCCTGGGTTTTAAACAACGGAAAAAAGCTGCACACTAAATATCTTTGTACAATTTTTGTACGTGGTCTCACACAATTTAGCGCATACGTGCCTTTCGTACAAATTTGTACGAAATTTCACACGAATTTGTGCGATTCTGCGAACAAATTTGTACGAAAAAATTCGCATGTTGAAAATTGTGTGAGACCACGTACACACTAAAGTCTTGTGGAGTTTTTAATGCATAATTATGCATGCACAGAAACGTACGTAAGGTGTGTATAATATTATGCATCACTGTGTACATTTTATGCAAGAAGATGCACAAAATGTACACAATGATGCATAATATTATACACACCTTACGTATGTATCTGTGCATGCATAACTATGCATAAAAAGTGCATAATTATGCATTTAAAAAGTCCACAAGAGTTTAGTGTGCACACAATTATACAAATACATTTAGTGTGTGGTTCTGAGATCACGGAAAATCCTGGGTCTCAAATCACGGAAAGTTATGGCAATAAATTAACGGTAAACATGTTCCTTTTTTTCTGCAGTGTACATGATCTATAGACACCTTTATCTCAAAACCGATCACAATTGTGCTTACCTATAGATTAAATGGTACAATTTACGTCCGTTTATCATCAAGAGAATAAATAAAAAGTTCATATGAGACCGAGTGCAGCAGCGACGCATTGCCGGCCGCCTTCACTGACCCCTGGCTGTCGCGGGCGTCGTGGTCGTCGGGGCCGCCGACGAGGACCAGCTTGGGGCTGCTGTCGCTGCCAGTCGGCTTCGCTGGCTGTGAGGCGTCCAGGACGGCCAGCTGCGTGACAGGGCCCCGCCCCCGCAGCGCCGGCTCCGCGCGCTCCAGCCGCACGGGGCCCTGAACAACAGAGGCCGGCCGTCAGTGCTTGCTGGTGTTGCGCCTTGGGAACTTGAGTCATTCTTTTCCGCCGGCACGCAGGTTCCTACGATTCGCGCCCCGAGCATGGTGGCCGTCCGCTGCCAGCCCCAACTGGAATGCGAGTGAGTGGATCGTTAGTGTGTTGATGGTTGCCATTTAATCAGATTCCAAAGGCATTAGTGGGATTACTAGTCGTCACCTCCAGTCGATCGGTCAGCTCATCACTGTTGAGGCGTGACCTGTCGGCTTTGTGGGTGGAGTCCTCTCAGAAAAAAAAAAAGTCAAGTGCCTGTATAGTACACTCCACCTGGAACCAACATGTACGTACACAAATGTTTTTGTATAAATTTTGTACGAGACATCACAGTTTTTTGTGCAGATAAACTTTTCGTACAGTTTTGTACGAGATTTTGTACAAAAATGGGAAATTTGAGCAGATTTTCGTACGAAAATTCGACGCCTCCTATTAGAATAATCCTAACCGTCTGAGCAGATCCAAGACAACCCTAACTGCCAGGGCAGATCCAAAACAATCCTAACTGCCGGGGCAGACCCGAAAAAATTCTATTCTTTAAAAAGACAAAAAATCCGAAGAATTTAAGGGGAGGTTCTACTGAAAATCTTACTTTTTTTTTCAAATTGAGTCCCACTACCAAAATTTAATGTTAAGGGGGGCGGGAACACCAAAAATGGCGATTTCATGCCAAAATTTGAATTTATGTATTTTAGTTAGTTTTGACCTTAAAACCTTCTGATACCAAGCTTTTGAACAATGTGATGAAAAGTGATGATGAGAAAAAGCACTTCTTGGATTATCTGAGGGAATATAACAATACTCCGCTGTCTGGTTTAAATGTCTCCCCAGCTCAGGTCCTCATGAGTAGGATGTGCAGGACTGTGGTGCCCACTCTGAATGTCAACCTGAAGCCAAAGATAATAAACATGAAGCCATTGCTAACCAAGGCGCAAGATAAAGTGAAGTGTTGGCATGACAGGAGGGCCAAACGGAAATCAGTAGAATTTCAACCTGGTGAAACCATAGTGTATCACAGGCACGGGGAGTGGAAAAAGGGGACAATAGTAAGGAAACATTCAGCCCCACGTTCGTACATAATACGACAAAAGAATGGTAAAGAGCTTCCGAGGAGTTCATTCCACCTTAGAAGGTCCAGAACTGAAGCAGACTGGCGAGACCAAAGGGTAGCCCCGTATGAGTTTAACACAAACAAAACCTCTAATGTCCAGGCCGAGGCACGGACCCCAAGGACTCCAAGGTATCAGATGGAGACCCCACCGAGATTTGATGAGGGAGAACTCAACGCAAACCTGGAGCAGCAACCCAGTCGCCAGAGAGCGAGGCCAAGCAGAGCCTGAAGGCACAGGGAAGCAGCCCAGGATGGTGGTGGTATCATTACTAGCCGCAGAGGAAGACGAATTGTGCTTCCTGCGAGATACAGAGACTGATAAGATTAAGTCAAAATAAAGACTGTTGTTAAAAATAGATAAGTTTAAGTTCGAATAAAGACTGCCAGTATTAAATAAACTATATGGTTGTGTAGTCGTAAAGGTTAGAAACAAAGTTTATGTTTACCTTGTGATCGAATTGTGTCACTTCAAAGTTCAAAATAAAGAACGCCATGAAGGAATTAACAAAGGGTTCTGACTGACAAGTATTCCTGACCAGATCACAAACACACTTAAGCAAACAATGCAAAGCTAAATACAAACAAACATTGAGAATAATCAAGATCATATCAAAAATCTGGAGGGGAAGGTGTTGTGAGCAGGGGATATAGTGACCGGGATTGACCGCTCACAAGGCAGATAACAGGCTCCGCCCCCCTCCTCCACTTCTACCTAGGTTATATATACTTGTGTTCTTCAATAAACCCTCACTTCAGTATCAACCGTTGTCTTGTTCTTCTCCTCCCATTTCCGCACACAACAGTTTCCTCTTTAGCTTAGCACGTTTTTGTCCATTATATAGGGTATTTAGTCCATTAAACCTTACTTTTTGTCAATTGCAATATACTTTTTGATTTCTACATGAGCTATTGACTATATCATCTTAAAAACGAACAGAATTGCGCATAGCTAAAGAGGAAATAGTACAATTTACGTTTGCTCAAAAAGCTCCATAAGCAAGAGACATAAAAGTCCATACGAGACTGAGAGTGCAGGGCAGAGCGGACCCCCTCTCGCGGCCTGCGCGACATCGGCTGCGGCCCGGGCGAGGCGGCCAGTCGGTCGGAGGCCGCCGCCACACATGCACCGCGCGGCCGCGGCGCTGATTGGCTCGGGTGCTTCAAAGCGCGAAGCGAGTGTCGGTGCTTCTTACTGTCTTCAGTCGATGCCCAGGAGGTGGGAGGGGACGGGGTGCTAAGGCGGTCTACAAGGTACTTGTATAGGTTTCGCGGAGGATGGAATGGTCGGACACAGGGTCATATTATGACGTGACGAAAGGTCCCGTCAAAAATCGGCCTGACGCGAAAGTCACACCGCAAAACGGCAAGGGTATGCGAGTTTCTTTTCATGACTTAAAGTTGTGCATTGGCGGCTTCAATGCGTTTTTCCGGGAAAGATATGCCAAAAATTGACACGACAGAGGAGCCACGCCGAAAGTTCGCATAAGGTCTGTGTCGCGTCCAAACTTGGCATAAATTCTGTGTCACGCCGAAAATTGCCATGACTTTTTCCGTTGGCTTGTATTTTAGCGGGACATTTTGGTCGGTCATGCCCCTCAAACGGCACGAAGTCACGCCGGTCCAATCCCAGTGTTTGTAAATAATTTTGTTGTGGCATCTTTTGGCGCCAGATACTTATCTGAGATCGCCGAGAAAGCAGTGGGAGGGGGTCACCGCCGCAAATAAGTAGTGAAGTGAAACTGCAAAACAGCATATGATGTCACGGGTACTTTCGGTTATATTGCCCCGATCGGTATCTTGAAATGGACCGCAGTTCTAGTAAACATTAATGCTGCGTTTAAAGTTGAACGCTCCGACCTCTCAGGTTTCCAAAATTATACCCCACTATCTTGAAAGCAGATAGAAGTTTGAAAAGTAAGACTCCTTCTTGACTAGTGTTCCCGAGTGTTCCTCGTTCTTCTAACATCACCGTCGACACCTTAGAGGCCAGAGGTATGAACTGACAACATAAATTATTTACAGATGTCAACTACCTCCACTGTCAAAAACTACCACCGAAATTCAATGGAGAAAAACTCAATAATTCTGTACGTGGAGACTTCGTTCAGTTTCCATTTTTTTTTTCGGAGAGATTTCCACAGGACTGGAACCAATTTTCTTGGGAGGTAGAGCTTGTCTCACAGGGAGGTGAAATCCACGTTTCATTTAAAGATGCTTTTAAAAATGCTGCTCCGAAGCATTTTTAAGTCAGGAATGAACAAACGGGGGACCACCTTTATGAAGGATTTCTTACGTACATCCCATATATTTTCCTAAAAATTTTAAGAACTGACCCAAACACGAAGTGAACCACCCTTCTCCTTCACGTCAGATACTACGGGAATCCTTGTCCTGGTATAGAACCTTTTTCGTGGTATGCTGTGTAGAACCATGTATTTTGGCGCAAGTTTCCGAAATTTCATCATGAAGAAATTCCAGACTTTGCAAATATGGAGAGCTCCATACAAATATTTCGGAGAAACTGCATGATTTATCCAATTTTTTTTTCGGAAATTTCCGACAGTACAGTGCTTCAGACTGGAGTAACTGACTTTTCAATGAAAAATTCGCCAGAGACGCACATATCGCAGTCAAGCGAACACGACGCAGAAATCTCTCAATATGTCAGATTAATTATGCTGCACCGCGATTCGCTCCTTTATCTCGATGACGCTGCTGCCGGCCGAGGTCGCGCCCCGACGGCCACCGCGGTGCCGCGCCGCCCGCCGTGCCGACACCGCGGCGCACTGATAAAGGCGGAGGAGCGGCCGGCCAATGCGATTTCCTATCACGTTCCTCGCCGACTTAGATACCGGGTGATCGCTATATTTACTGTTACTAAGAAAACAACACACAAGGTGACGTGCACTGGTAAAACTAAAGCGTGACTCTCTGCTTTAGTCAAGCATAGATATGCGCTTGAAGACGTTACGCTTGAAATGAAGCTTAGAGTAGAAACTGCCCCATGCATTTAGATAGGGTGAATCTGGACAGATGAGTCTGTTACGCTTGATTTCAAGCGCAAACGGACGACGCTTGAAAATATAGTACTAAGCTTAAGTTTTACCAGTGTAGTCAATGTTCTGGAGATTTTCACTCTCAGTCTCATATGGACTTTTTTGTCTCTTGCTTATGGAGCTTTTTGAGCAAACGTAAATTGTACTATTTTCTCTTTAGCTATGCACAATTTTGATTGTTTTCAAGATCAAATCGTCAATAGATCATGTAGAAATCAAAAAGTGCATTGCAATCGACAAAAAGTGAGGTTTATTGGACTAAATACCCTACATAATGGACAAAAACGTGCAAAGCTAAATAGAAAATAGTACATATTACGTTTGCACAAAAAACTTTTTGGCAAGAGATAAAAAGTCAATACGAGTCCAAGAGTGTTGCACACTAAAGTCTGCACGTTTATACCGTGCTTGCAGTGGTCTCCGTGCACCTCAATGGTCTTGCGATGGGCATGCGGAGAAAACTGTGAGTCGCACAGTGAATACTGTTAAGAGGCCATAGGAAACACTGAGAATGAAAGAGTCACCACCATTGCCCTCTGATTGGGTGACGCACGCATCGTCGCTCAATTTTGGGTGACAATTAGTCAGTGGAGACTCAATTTTGAGCAGTCCAAAAATCATCGCCCAAATTTGGAAAACGTCGTCGGCCACGTTGTGAGGTTCCCGATGACTTCCCTCCGGGGTCCACCATGGTGACCTTCATCAGTCGTTAAGGCCGCCGGGTTTCACGGTACCCAACGCCGAAGTCCGTTTTGTTCAAAGTCCAGTACTTTCAGAGATACGAGGACGTACCTCGAGGCCGCCGTCCAGGTGGAGGAGGAAGTGGTGATTTTTTCGAGGCCAAAGGAGCTCTGGCCACGAACCTACCTGGTGTCCGAGACTTTTGACTTTGGCATCAGGTTGAGAGGGTCCCGGTCTACCAAGAAACCATCTTTGGTCAAGTTCCGGCCAGCCGCTTGTCCAGGATGACGATAAACATCATCCAATCAGCAGAAAAAGTGTAAAAATCCAGCTTTTCGACGCTATCCTGGACAAACCGCTGGACGAAACTTGACCAAACTTGGTTTCAAGGTAGGGTGGGACCCTCTCAACCTAAAACCGAAGTCAGTAGGGATGGGCAAACTGACGAACGATTAATCGATTAATCGATGAAAATCTTTCCGCAAATCGATTAATCGTCGTCGATACCTGCTTTTAATTTAATCGATATAATCGATTAAACGGACCGATTAATCGTTTTTTTAAAAACATGCGTTAAATAGTCAAAATAAAAGCCAAATAGACAAATACTTCGTTCTTCTGACACCGGTTGCGGCGGCCGCGGCTCGACTCGACTGCCGGCCGAGCCGAGACTGGCCCGCTCGGGCTCGGGACAACTCGTGGCTCGCTCGGGAGGCCAGGGCCCGGCCGGGGAGGAGGGACCATCTTGCATGTTTTGCGGTTTTGTAGTTTATATTTACGTTTCCTCGCACTTTTGGAAAAATTGTCGATTAATCGATGAAAACCTGTCGTCAAAACGAATTAATCGATGAAAGGTCAAACCGATGAACGATTAATCGTTAATCGATTAAAAAAATTAATCGTCCATCCCTAGAAGTCAGAAGTCCCGGACACCAAGTAGGTTCATGGCCAGAGCACTTTTGGCCTCGAAAAAATGACCACTTCCTCCTCTGCCTGGACGGCGGCCTCGTGGTACGTCCTCGTATCTCTGAAAGTACTGGACGTAGAACGAAACTGACTCCGGCGTTGCGCACTGCAGGACCCGGCGGCCACAACGACACATAGGGGTCATCATGGTGGACCCCGGAAGAACGTCATCGGGAAACTCACAACGTGGGCGGTGACGCCTGCTTCCAAGTTTCAGGTGATGAATTTTTCGTCACCCAAAGTTTTGGCATCGCCCCGAGGGGGTAAACACCTAAGAAATCGTGTACAGGCTACTCGGTATTACGCTGTGTTACGGTGGTATTACATGTACATTACGGCATTGAAATGCTAAATTTTGCCACATTTGACCCTAAAATGGTATTACAAATACGTGTGTTACGCGTAATACACGGCTTATTTGTACCGGACATTACGAAAGAGTTTACCCCTCGCATCACCCAACGGAAGGGTGATGGTGGTGATTCATTCATTCTCAGTGAATACTGGGTGCAGGGTTACAGAGAATCCTGGCAAAAAAACTGACTTTCCCGTAGTTTTTTGCCACAGTGTGCAGCCATTGACTGGATGCAATTCTGTTTGTTATACAGATGATTTTGTCCGTAATACTAAGGTTTTGGTGTCCGGAACTTACGGAACAATTGTTCGTAACTTACGGGCAGTAAAACTTATGTAGAACGGACAAAGTAATCTGTTTTACAAACAAAATTGAATCCGTATTATGGCTGCACAAAACATTTCGTAACCTACACACCCTGTATCCGTAAGGACTCGAGTCTGTCATTGTACTTCGACACGCAAACGTGGTCAATCGTGGCTCTCTCTCCTTTAACATGGCGCAAACGTGGATTTTATCTTAGATAAATGGGGTCAATCACCAATCACCAGAGCAACCATGCCAAATGGTTTACAAAATTATCAAGCAGTTTGGATTTCCCAGCCATTAAGTTTTGAAGTTTTCGAAATTTGTTGGTTTTCCGCAGAAATGGTAAACTATTTTTCACTCCAATGCTGGTTTTGACTTATCCTTTCCCTCCAGATGAGTCAAAAGAACAATTTACATGGGTTACAGATCCTCTCGATCCAATTTCAGATCAGCTCAATGAGCAAAACTGCTGAAATTTTACTCTCCCGAAAACACGTCAGAATTTTGACCGTCCTTCAGTCCAAGGAGGGTGGAACCCTTAAATGAAAAGTTGTGTTTGGGCTGGCCGAAACACTACTTTTCACATTGTAAAGTTTCATTGAAATGACGGATACTCTATCCTGTTCCGTGGACCGTCCCCTGGCATTGACGAAGGCTGTGTATGCTTGCAGCTGACGCAGGACAGGACCGTCGCCCTGCCGCAAGATGCCTCCATCCTGCCTCAACTGTTGCCGCGGGAGGGACGGTACGACTGCTCTCGCACTGTGGAAAATTAGAGACATTTTTTTCGTTTATTTATTGCCAGAAATTTCCGTAGACCCAGGATTATCCCGCGATTTCAGATCCAGGATTATTCCGTTGTTTGAATTGAAAGTCACAGATTCCTGCAGATTACGTAATGAATTTAGAGGTAAAATGTCATAGATGTGGAATTGCAAAACCGATGACTGAAATGGATTCGTCTCATCGAGATGAAAATGAAAACACTAATGTGTCCTAGGTTTAGACTCGAAATGGCTGAGGTCGGTTTTCTATATGCTTTTTGCCACGCCTTCAAAAACCTATGACATATTATGGGTATTCTCTTTTTCATCTCGATGAGACGAATGCATTGCAGACATTGGTTTTCCTAATTCTACTTCTTTGACATTTCACCTCTTAAGGTAGTAGACACGATGCATGCTAGTCAACTGAGTGACTGTATGGAAAAAGTTTGTTAAGGACAGCTTAGGAGCCAATTTAAAAAAAAATAAAATAAATCAAATTTCAATTTTTAAATGACGCTCATGCTATTACTAGCTCGCTTAAATTTTATTTTTAATAAAAGTCTTCGAAATAAGGCTTTATTTTGACTAGCTTGCAGCCGGCTCCGTCCAAGCCAACATGCCATGCCGACAAGAAAAATGACATGGGTTATGAGAAGTAGTTTCATCTACAAAATGCCCCCGTTTTTCATTTCGTGAACGTTATTTTTTTTGAAAAAGAAGGAGTAATTGTTAAAATTGGACATGAAATTGTTCACCGACAGTTCCCTCGCCCTCCCTAAGATAAGTTTCGTGTCGTTAGGTTGGCTACAGCGCTCTGCAGCCGACACGGCCTAAAGTCGAGAGTCAAAAGTAACTCTTTACATCTTTCTTATATCGACGGTAACGCATATTTATTCTGTCACTCATCCATTTCTAACATTATTTGTTCATTTTTCAGTCAAAACCTTTTTGTTCATCTTTACTCAAAGTGTCCCCTTTTGGCATCCGAAGAGGAGAGACCGGTGCTTTAATAGGTTTCCCCACAAGGGCCTATGCAATTTTTTATCACTAACTGCTCAAAATTTAATTCGGAAAGGGGTATTTTCCTAGTTTGCAATAGATTCAGACCATCCAAGATTATAACCACACCAAAATTCACGTTTCCATCTTTACATGACCTGCATCGTTTCTACTACCTTAATTCATTCCGTAATGTGCAGTGGCTTTCAAACAACGGAAAAACCAGCGGACAAAGTTTTTCCTGTGTAAGGACCAGCGAACATTGCTCCTAGAAGTACTTCTTGGCCGAGCAGGAGGATTGCCTTTGCAGGCCCCGTCGTCATGATTCGGGACGGCTTCCTCCGCGGCAGGACGGAGCGCTCCAAGGCGGGCACCGTCTACCACAGCTTCCGCGGCATCCCTTACGCCAAGCCTCCTGTCGGGGAACTCAGATTCCAGGTGCGGTCGGGCATGGCTCTCCTTCATGGGGAAACGGGACTTCGTTAAACCAGTCGACAAATGCACTCTAAATGTCTTTATTACGAAGAAATTACCCATAATACGAAGGAAATGGCGCAAAGCATATTACGTAGGCGGTTTTTCTTTGTATCTTTCAATGAAAAAGCTTAAAAGATTCGTATGACGAAGAAATATTGCTTCGTATTAAGCTTGCGCCGAATTCACTGTAACGAATAACATAGGTCAAATTTCATTGTAAGACGTTTAGAGTGAGGTCGTTTTGGGACAATTTAGCACGTTTTAAAACTCTTTAGAGTTTTTATTTCCCATCCAAACCAATAGCATTTTGCAACATTCTCCCTTTAGTTTCATAATTTTGTCAGACTAATTCATTTCTGAAACGCGATGTCAATTCGGACAGCTTTGAAAATTCGTCAAGTGAGACACCTGGAAAATAAGAATCTCCGCCCTTCCCCCTGGAATTCCAAGGCGACACTTTTATCGTGTGTAACTGTGACGAAGAAAGGGGAAGAGACATTCATTTTTAACCTCACTAGAAAATTTGTCGTTGCCGTTGCAGGCTCCAGTACCAGTGGAGCCATGGCGCGGCGTGAGGGACGCCGGGCGAGACGGCAACGGCTGCAAGCAGCCTGGCGTCAAAGTCATGGTGCAGCCGGTGAGTAGGACGTGTGAGTCTTCGGCGGTCTTTGTGGAAAAGTCGCATCATGTTTTTTCTTTCGTAACGTGATGACACTCAAAGACATGCACCATTATTTCACTGGTAATGTAAAGGCATTTGTTGTAGTCGATGGGACATGTTGATCAACGGGTGTGACATTACGTTCTTTAGAATGGGAACTCTACCATGTTCGTTTAAATACGATGTCACATTCGTTTAAACGTGACCGTCAAGTCAGTCTGTCAATACAATTTCACATTTGCTCGAAAGTGGAACGAACTTTCAAACGAATGTGACATATTCAAACGGACATAGAACAATGGGCATTCTCACGAATATGACGCTACATTCGTTGAACGACAGTGCGAGGAGTGTTCAAAAAGTTAATGCCCTCGTGTTGCAACACCACAAGTTGACCGCAGATTAACGAAAGAATTGTTTGCAGAGATCATGGGCGCTCAAAGACGTCACAGCCTTTATGGCCATCATGCCGACTCTGATTGGCCGAGTTAAAAAACTCTTCCGCCAATGCGAGGACTGCCTGTACCTCAATGTCTTCTCTCCAGAGGTAAGGCTCAAGACTCAATGCCCTGCTGCTTTGTCTGATGAATTCTACACGTTAAGAGGATTCTCTGTCGGGTACAGCCAACAATTCATACGGCTTCCTCGAAAATGCTGCAATTTGGCGTTTCAACCTGAGACATTAAAAGTTGTCCGATTTTGTTCATATTGGGGTGGTTTTTCTCGACTCGGCATGCGTAATGCGAAAAAACATAGAGCGTTACCAGACTAGAGAAAAATTGTCTTTCCCTTCATAAAATGGCTACGGAAAGCGAATCCCTGGGTAGCAGGCGTACGCGTGACGCGCAACATAGAGCCTTAGCCCTATATACTTCGTCAGAGAACGGCAAGTAAAGGAACGCGCTGTGATTGGCTGTCCCAGTCACAAGAGTCAAGGGGGCTGCCATTTTAGAGTGCAGCCATTGCCAACCTTGGAAAAACATAAAGATTAGTTTCCGCTTCGTTTACACAATACAGATAAACATTTTTTTTTGTTACATTCAAGTTCAACAGCTTTAAATGCTTAAAAGTTGAAATTTTATTGTAAAACATAGTGTTTTGTTTCATATGAGCGGTTGGATTAATTGTGACAGTTGGCATTAATTTCTTAAACAGCAGCCCGCGCTAGCCCGCGCGTGCACAGTCGTCTGCTGCCGACCTAACCCTACGTTCACGTACCCGTTTCGATAGGAAATGCATGTTGTACGCGTTCAAAGCAATTCTTTAGGCGCCAAACGAGTTTCTAATGGCAAACGGACGGTGTTATGGAGCTATGGAGACTTGTGACCGTTTGTGGTAGCAGCGTAGGTCCACCACCTCGGAGTGCGATGGCTGGGCCGTGTCGAGCGTTCACTTGCCGTTCTCCGACATCAAGGGCTCTAGCGCAACACAGCCATTTGTCGGACCAATCAGGCATTGCTTTCATGCATATTTTGATAGGTTGCCTCAAAGGGGATCCAAATGGGGTATGAAGATAGCCATACGCGAAATATACGCGACCGTCTTCTTAAAAATTGAGTACCAAGCTGTTGCTAAGCAATCCCTCAAAACTTCGAGTCAAGAGTGTATCCGGAATCCAGTCCGACTCTCAGAACGATGTTGGTCCCGTGGAGTCCGATTCAATGAAGTGAACTCGTAGGTCATTGGTATGTTTCTTTGGCCGGAGCGGCTGTACTTTTTTATTGTTGTGGCGTTGCGACGGAAGCGCCGCCTGGCGGCCGAGCGCGCGCGGCGCGACACTAGCGCCGCCTATCGGGCGTGGTCGTACTAGTCCGCTTAGGGCCGCGCAGGCGCACCACGCGCTGCCGCGCAACAGTGCTGCCGCCTAGCGGCGAGCACGCCGCGCCGGCGCTGCAGGCGCCGCCTATCGGCAGACGAAGGAACCACCGCTCCCGCATAAATACGGGCGCTCCTGCTGAAAACGAGCACAGTTCACTTGACTCGCTCGCTCGGTGCAACAACTCCTCTACCGTCGTCGACATGTCTCTTCTCCATCGCATTCTCGATGAATGGGACGCGGGGTGTTTCTACACTGACGCATACCTCTGTGAGGCGTATGCCAGCTTGCTTTCTGCCCTCCTGGATGCTTCTCCAGAGGAGCGCCTGGATCATCGTGTCCACGGTTTCCTTTTGGCCGGGTACGATGCTTTCTGTCGGCAACGGACTGGTGTAAGTCCTCATGCCCAGCCCGCCGTGCCACCCTTGGTGCCAGCCGTCTGTGGGCGCCGGGCTGCGGAGCCCCTGTCGGCCCCCGCGGTGCTCCCCTTCCCCTTGGAGTGCGAGGCGACGGACATCCCGTTGACGCGGAACGGCTCGACGTCACTGCGCCTCGGCCTGGACGCCCTCACCTTGGCGCCCTTCATACTCCTCTTGGGGGAGCCCAACACCAAGTCGAACCGACTCTGCGTTCGATTCACCCTGGAGGAGTTCCGGGTGTTCAGTGCCCCGCACAGCCTTGATCTGCTTGTTCGTGCCCTTCAGAAAAACGAGCCTTTGAAGCCGGCCACTCTGAGTGCTGGGGACATTGAAGTGAAAATCCTGGTGAATAACAAGCAAAGGTTCCGGACTTCTGTATGTGTCGGGCGAAGGCAAGCCCCAACAAGCGTTTGTCTGGCTGAGGCCTCTTTGCACTCACTTCAGAGAGCTTCATCACTCTGCAAATTAAGATTGGACCAAATCAAACTTATGGCTCAAGTCGCTCAAACCCAATGGCCGCAATTCCTACAGTCTGCCAAGACTTTCTGCGTGCAACATAACATTAAAGTCCCCACAGACAAAGACGTAGAACAAGCATTCACACAAGCCTCGCCCTTTCCACTCTCACTAAAATTGGAGCTCCTTTGCTACCATCTTTCCTTTTTGAAAAGTAAGTTGGAGCAGTAAAAATGGGAAATTAACACAACAAGGTACATAATAAGCATATAAAAGTGCCCGTCATAATAAAAAAAATAAAAAAAAAAAATAAAAAAAAATACAAAATTTTAAAAATACAAAAAAAACATAAAAATATTTTTGAAAAACACATAAAAAGATAATTTTCGCATACTTATCTAGGTCTTCTTAGTCACCATCTTTAAGCTCGCCTTCCCTCTCTTTATCTTCTTCATCATCTTCCTCTTCTTCCCTCTCTTCCTCTCCCTCTCTTCCTCCTCCTTCCTCTTGAGAAACTGTAACAGAAAACAAAACATTCAGTGACAGTTTGGACAGAGGAAACACTGGCGCGCAGGGGAGATGCCCAGTCTAACCAGGCCCCACCCCCATAAAAACATTATGTTGGAGTCAATCTGAAGTGAACCAAAGCTTGTCATGAAGGTTAGACGGCCACACAGGCATTAAGTGGGCTCAATTTCATTCATCAGCTTATGAACTAAACACTCAACTTGATAGGCAATGGAAACGCGCCATCTGATTTGAGCGCGCAGTAGGCGAGCGATAGGACTTGAAAAAATTGAATGTGAACACACTATAAATCCAAAGGTCAGACTTCCTGCCACTCCAGACGCGAGACAAAATGTCTTGCCTAGTTTTCGTCAGACCTGAAAAACTCACCAAAATTCGGTCAGACAAAACTGTCTCGCCACAAAATGGCGAGACTTTTTCGTGGTCAGACCTAAGAACCCACTTTATACGATCCATGCGGCCTGAAACGCGGCCAGACACAAAAGACTTACCATTTTGTGGCGAGACATTTTTGTCTGACCAAGTCTTGAAGAGACTTAAGGGTGTGACCATAGCTTGGCAAGACTTTTTGTTTCGCCATATTTTGGTGCAAGGTCTTTTCATTTAATTTTCAGTGCACATATGCCATAGGCGTAATGGATGCGCAGAAAGAAAGACGATGACTCCCAATGGAATAATCCTAACAGTCAGTCCGGACTGCCTATCCCAAGGCCTATCCCAACTGCCACAGTCAATTTGAGAACTATCTTAACTGCATGTGACGTCGGTCCGTCACGCCCACATACCACATGCAACCAAAGGCCGAAGGACTGGTTCACAAGTTTCATCTTTCTAGAACAAGGTAGGTGTACGCCAGGCCGTACACAGGCTGCGCGAGGCTGCGCCAGTTACGACAATCCACGCCCGGCGTTTACACCTACCGTTGCCTGCGGCGCTCCCTGCTTCACTGCGAGAAAAAACTACGGAAAGTCCTGTAAGTTTTCTCACAGCCTCTCTCCGTGACCAAAATAACGGAGATCTCCGTCTTTTAAATAACGGAGATACTCCGTTGTTTTTTCCACAGAGATCTCCGTCTTTTTAGATACGGAGATCCTCGGTTGTTTTTTTGTTCGTCTCTCCGTTGTCCGAGCGGCCAATGCCACATCGGGACGGTATCGTCTACCTCAGGTCCCCGATGGCGATCTTCGGATCCTGGACCTAGGTTCCGACCATTCGTTGAAATGGTCTCATTAAGATCTACTCAAATAAGGAATATAAAAAAAAAAAAAAAAAAAAAAAAAAAAAAAAAAAAAAAACCACATTTTTTTCAAGATCCTATGCAAGAAACTGGATCTTGAAAAAAGGGGGTTGACCAAGAATTTTTTTTAATCCTGATTCAAGGAGAGATGAAAAAAAAGACAACGGAGGATCTCCGTATCTAAAAAGACAGATATCTCCGTGGAAAAAAACAACGGAGGATCTCCGTTTTTCAAAAGACGGAGATCTCCGTTATTTTGGGCAGGGAGAGAGGCTGTGAGAAAATTAACAGGACTTTCCGGAGTTTGTTCTCGCAGTGTTGCCTTCGGCAAGCTGTTACAACGTTTGTTGAGGCAATGAGTAGTGCACCACGTGATGAAGGGTCAAAGTAATATATGTTAGAAAATTCGGCCAGAGCCAGGTTGAAACTTTGGTTGGGGGCCGAAATTGATTTCATTTTCGTCATCAGCACCTTCCATACTATACGAAACTATGTAAAATTGTCTTCAAAATGTAAAGTCACTTTTTCTGCCGTATTTTTAAAGTGTTTTTACGTTGGTACGACTGAATGGATTGAGAAAGAAAGCTTAATTTTTGCGTGATGCGAGCTAAGGACATACCTAACAACCCTGCAAAATCTCGTCTTGATCGGCCAAGCCATTTGAGAGGATTAGTGCGGACACACAGACACACGCAGACAGAAAACTTTCCAGCCCCAGTGGAGTAACTGGCGTATCGCTAATCGCTTAGCCAAAAATATGAACTTTGTATTTTAGGGATATCGCGGTTCACTGAGAAGCAGTGAAGAGGGTTCATGAACAGGTTTAGTCACCTTTGCAGTCACGGTAATTCTGGTTCATCACTGACAGAGTTGTGTTGGATCCACCCGGACAGTGAAGATTATTCTATTAGGAGGCGTCGAATTGTTTGAGCGTCAAAATTGCCACAAGTCAATGCACTTAAAACGTCAAATATCTTTTTCATTTCGCATCCAAGTCTTAATGTGACGACATTTATTGTTTGTGTTGGCGAACTCACCTCTGTAAAAGTAAATGTTCATCGATGTTTAGTTGGTCAATCTTAGGATTTCGTTCGACTAAATCTGTAACCCCTGTACTTCCTACGCCTGTGCCACCTCTGTGACCACTAAAACCGCATTCATTTCTTGTCGTTAACGGATTCAGCCATCCTAATTCAATGTGCAAAAAACTTTACTTTTTCAAGTGCAAACAAGTGATGGGTCAGAACCGAAAATGTGAGGGGTCAACACCGAAAGTGACTTTTGATTTTAACGAATAATCTGAATCTGACCTCACATGAAGCGTGCGGGCTTAGTAAATTAAAATTTTGACCCATCACTTGTTTGCACTTAAAAAAAAAAGGAAAGTTCTTTATGTGCGTGTACGTAAGTTACACGGGTCACAAAGTTTCGATTGACGCCCTGGAGCAAGTTCCGCGTCGGTTTGTTCCAAGCCTACCGTGTCTCGGCAGGTTCCCCCGTGCGGGGAGACCGCACCACTGCGCCCGGTGCTGGTCTGGGTCCACGGCGGCGGCTTTCTCGTCGGCGACGGCGACAGCGACGTGTTCGGGCCGGAGTACTTCGTGGACATGGGCATCGTGGTGGTGTCCATGAACTACCGCCTGGGGCCCTTCGGCTTCCTGGGCGTGGGCACGGCGGCGGCGCCGGGCAACGCGGGGCTCAAGGACCAGGCGCTGGCGCTGCGCTGGGTGCGCGACAACGTCGCCGTGTTCGGCGGCGACCCCGGCCGCGTCACGCTGTACGGGGAGAGCGCTGGCGCCGCGTGCGTCCACATGCACACGCTGTCCCCGCTGTCTCGAGGTAACCTCCCGGCTCGACTCGGAGTGTTGCGTTACAAACTAAACTGTCTACACTCTCTGACTCGAAATTGACGTTTTGTACATGGTATTGGCATTTTGTTAGCAGCACCTCCAGTAATTTGTGCAACAACAATACGTACTTTTCGCTTTTGTAATAATTATTTACTTATTTGTTAGTACTTATTGACTAAAAAAATTTCCGAAATAATTACATTAAGTAAATTGTACGCATCTAACAAGAAAATACTAAATATTATTGTTGTAGGCAATAGTACCTGCTCTGCAAACTGAAGTGTGTACATAGTACACTCTTATAAGAGCATGCTTGCAAGCACACTCTTCTTTACAGCATACTTGCTAGGCACACGCTCAAATAGAGTGTGCCTGCAAGTACACGCTAAATTAGAGTGCACCTACAAGTACCCTTAAACTGGCCCATGCTTTTAGATAGGACTAATCGGGTGTATTTTAGCGTGTACTTGCAGGCGCACTCTTATTCAGCGTGTACTTGCCAGGCACACTCTATTTAAATGCGTGCCTAGCAAGTATGCCGTACATAAGAGTGTGCTTGCAAGCATACTCTTATAAGAGTGTATTATGTACACACTTCAGTTTGCGGAGTGGTTACTGACAGTTAAGTCAGTAAGATGCTGAGAGTGTACTTCGCACAGTCATAAATGCATTACTTGCACGTACACCCTTACAACGGCATGCTTGGCCCCGTGACTCCATGTGAATAGGCATGTGCTTTTGTAAGTGTTTGCTTGGTCAGGTATGCATTTATAAGTGTGAACTGGGGGCTTCAGCAACAAATGGTGTGACAAAGCTCTTCTGGAGCACTTGATGTTGGTTGGTGCTGCTTCTGGTTCCTCAAAGCTGCCTTCATGGGAAACCTTGGAGCTTGGAGCGTGGGTCAGTGTTGCTTTGAAGTGTAGGTGACTTGGCAACATTCTAATTTACGCGAAACTTGCCAAGCACACAAGCACATTGATTTTGCTGCCCAAAGGACATGAATGTTCACTGTTTCGATCTCCTGAACAGTAGACAATCGATCTTTTGAAACCTGGAAGTCAATTATTTTCTAATATATTAAACTGGCGATCAGGAAAGAGGCAAACAGCGTTAAATTGCCAATGTTCATCGCTGACCTGACTGTCTGCTTACCAAGTGCACACTTACGAGAGCTCTGTTCTTGGCAAATCATGCATTAATTAGTAGACATTGAGGTTTTTCGTGTCCTCATTCACGCTCACTGCTTCGACTGATACAGGGCTCTTTCACGGGGCCATTGCGAGCTCGGGCTCTGCGATGCACGATTGGGCCATGAGATCAAATCCCCTGGCCAAGGCGCGGGAGCTGGCCAAGATCCTGGGCATAGAGGCCGAAGACCCCAAGGAGCTGGTGGCCGCCCTGCAGAGGGAAAGCACTGACCGCCTCATGAAAGGCACCCTCAGGATGCGGAACGAAGAGGTGCGTACGTAAAAGCTAAATTTGGTTTTTTAAATTTTTGTGGCTAAAAGCGCGTGCAAAACGAAAGGTCTCAACAGGAAGGTTCGTATTACATCGAATCGAATTACATTAAACACTGAAAGTCTACTACTTCACTGATAGTGTGGACGCACTGCAAGTCTTACTGGAACGTGCAAATTCATGCAGTTATAGTGGTAGAAAAAAAAGAACAGGAAACGTAACAGAACATGTCTGGTCAATTATTTACCTGGACCGTCCGTACCTTGCCAACTACGGACGTTTTTTACATGTTTTCAATACCTGTTTATTTGAGATGCTTGTGCGAACTCCGAGGAACCAACCAGGACGGAAGGTCCGTACTTTTTCCGCACTAAACTACAGTTTTTTTTTGTTTTTTTTTTCAGTGCAATTGTAGGTTACGGGACAGAATTTGCCACGCATGTGGAAGTGTGTGACAAAATATTAAACCCTTCGAATCGTCAGACACGGACGTACTGTATCATCCGTGATAAGCCTTACCTGCCTGAATGACGGAGAAAATCGTTGTTCGTGCTGTGCATTAAACTCAACCCCAAGCTTAACTTAGACACTAGCAGTAGTTACGAACTTTCTTTGTACCGCCTTCGCATTGGCGGTAAGACCCGGAGCCCGCCAATACACTATTACCGCCAGTAAAGGGTGGAAATATTACCGCCTTTCAATTTGCAGTATAAAGCATCCGGTGCTCAATAAGGAGACCAAGCACACATTCGTAGTTCCGGTGAGGTTGTCGCAACGTCAATCAAACGCCCGTCAGTCATAGGCAGTTTTACCATTTTTTCTATTTGTTTTCTTGCGGTAAAAGGAACTTAAGAAACAAACGACCTGAATTCGCACATGCATGGTCATATGCACACCTGACAGACAAATTATTTTCACGTAGATTTATTTTAAAGCGGAATTATTTTATACTGCTATTCGTTGACGAGGGTAACCATCTCAGCAGAGGCACAAGAGGAAAGGGCCTCAAATTGCCCCCTTCTTCTTTGAGACGTAGTCGTGTTGACGCGTGCCTTTTTGTCCACTGGGCGGTGCGGCTCGCAGCGCTTCGTGGGCGACGAGCTGGCCTTCGTCCCCGTGGTGGAGCCCGACGTGGAGGGCGCCTTCCTCCCCGAGGAACCCGAGGCCATCCTGCAGCGCGGCGCGCAGGCGCCCGTCCCCCTCATGATCGGCACCAACAGCAGGGAGGGGCTGCTGTGGTTCATAGGTAGGCCGAGGCAGGGCGCAGGTAGAGTCCTATAGTGGGAGAGAAACGAGAGCCCTGTCTTCGTCGAATGGGACTCACCCGATCGGCGAACTTCTCATACTTTGGCCAAAACGGGAAAAGAGTTGCGTGTAGTTTTTCATCCAGGCTCGATTTTCCGTAGTGGCCCAGACGCGGGGCAAGGTTCTGGCCATTGTATGAGAAACTACGCGCAACTTTTCCCCCGTTTTGACCAAAGTATGAGAAATAGTAAAGAGCGTGTCGAGTTTGGCTGGCGATTAGTGTATGGCAAATTCAGTTGGTTCACGTTTCTCTCCCACTAGGACTCTAGGCGCAGGCCGCCCCACCAGCAAGGTTCCTCCTAATACAACTTTTTGGAGAGGCTTTCGGGGGCTTTCCATTGTGAGGTACAAAGAAAAACCTTCGTTATCGGAACAAGAAACTGCTTTCGTATTATGCTCGCGCCATTCCATTCGTATTATGGGAAATTCCTTCGAAAGACATTTAGAGTGCGGGTGCAACTTTCGTGTTCTGTCCGAGACCCTTATTTCTCCAATCCCTTTGCTGCCAACATGTGAACGTTGAATATGTGAGATCCTGATTGAATAGGTGCTGGCCTCACAATCCGTTTTGATAAGGGATCGAAAATAAGTTTGGTCTGAGCACGCTATTAAATTTGCCACCACATTGTTGAATGTGAACACTCTCAGACTCGAAATTGACTTTTTTGTACATGGTATATAAGTAAGACATTTTGTTAGAAGCACCTCCAGTAATTTGTGCAACAATAATACGTAATTTTCGCTTTTGTAATAATTATTCACAGATTTGTTAGTATACTTATTAACTAAAGAAAATTCCTAAATAATGACATGAAGTAAATTTTACGTATCTAAAAGCAAATACTAAATATTATTGTTGCAGGCAATAGCACCTGGTTACTGAAAATAAAGTCAGTTAGAGGCTGAACGTGTGGTTGCGGATGCGCTGAGAGTGAAGTATTTGAACCTGTAAGGCCGTGTAATACTAATGTAACTCTGCTAAGAGAAAGAAGAAAGATAAAAGTAAACTTGGCGTCCCGCGAAGAGGCCGTGGCGCAACCATTTTTTCATGTCCGGGGCCCCTCTTTTCAGGCAACCCTACGGCAAAACGCGGCAACCCGCAATCGGAGGAGGAGCTGGCCAAGCTAGACCGCCGCCAGGAATGCCAGTTGTTCTTGACCGAGGAGTTGTACCGGTCACTGTCCCCCGACGAGCGCGCGGAGCATCACAAGAGTATCATGCGGTTCTACTTCGGCTCCAAGAAACTCTGCAAGGAGACGCTGCCGCAGTTTATTGATGTACACCAAACTATAGTTTGCCATACTCAGAAAACTCAAGTGTGCATAGCACGTTCTTCATGGAGTCAACCCACTTCTCTGCATGCCTGGCAGGTACGCACTCGCTTGTTGCATGCATACATTAGCTACGGGCATGCAGCAAGTGTGTGCCTGAGGGACGCAGCAAAGAAGTGTGTGCCTGTCGGGCGAAGAAGTGCATGCCTTGGGTTGACTCCTTGTATTTCATGCTTGGCCACACTGCAAAGCTGTCTACTTAGCACGCACTAACAAATGCATGCTTGCTAGTACACACTTACAAACGCATGCTTGGCCAAGCACGCACTTACAAATGCATGCTTGCTAGTACACACTTACAAACGCATGCTTGGCCAAGCATGCATTTGTAAGTGTGTACTTGCAAGCATGCATATTTGTAAGTGCGTACTTAGTAGATAGTCAGGTTTGTAGTGCACACACTTAAGTTCACAGAGTAGCCACATCGCACTATACTTGCGATTCGTTCTGAAAATGCCCTGTCCTACACTCTAAATGTCTTACGAAGAAATTTTCCATAATACGAAGAAAATGGCGCAAGCATAATACGGAGGTGTTTTTCCTTCGTATTACGAAGGTTTTCCTTTCAATGAAAAAGCTCGAAAGATTAGTATTACGAAGAAATATTGCTTCGTATTATGCTTGCACCGAATTCACTGTAACACACGAATAACATGGGTAAAATTTCATTGTAAGACATTTAGAGTGTAGAGCATGGGAAAGCATTGCACTTCACGTGCGTTGCGCTATGTGCGATCAATACGGGTTCAAACACATTGAACCAATTGGCGCTTAACTCGTAGCCTGTGCATTCTCAGTGCGATTCACATTTTTATTTGAGACACATATATCACTTATTCTTGTTGTTTTATTTGTAAAGCCGTGTTCATGTTCCTTGTTCAGCTTTTCGGCGACATTTGTTTCATCAACCCGTTGTACCGTGCAACCAAGCTCCACGCCCAAAACAAGTCCAGCCCTGTTTTCGTGTACTACTTCAACTTCGACGGCAGACTTGCCTTCTTCAAACGACTATTGAAGCTAAAATACCCAGGCAAGCATTCTTCGCTTAGAACTGACACTCACCTGAGCTGAAATTAAGGGAAACGTAAGACACCCGAAGTACCATTTTTAAAAATGAATGGTAAATATTGGATGCACCACGATTAAATATGCAGTCTTTAATTTTGACCAAGTATTTGTTTGAGGGATGTCGGTAACATACTGTGGAAGGAGTATTATGAACTACTTTCATTGATTGACATTTACTGTTTCTTCACATAGCCTGCTGTAGAGGACTAACCAGTTACGATAGCACAGCGGTTCTCAACCTTTTTCGGGTGGCGACCCCAAAATGGCTGCCAAATTTTCTCGCGACCCCATTTTTTTCTTCACATAAGGAAATAATGCACCGGCCGTTGCCCCGGAGCAGTGGCTACGGCTAGAGACCCTCCCGTCAGAGATGCGCAGGCGAGCGCTTGGTAGTCCCGTGGAGGCACAGGCACCCTGCGTCAGGCTAGCTGGCGACCGCTGCGCCGCTCGAGACGCTGGCCTGTGTAGCCTCGCGCGGGGCGAATTCGGTCCGCCCGCTCCGCATGGGACTACCAGTCGACTGTGATTGGCCGAGAGGGTCCCCCTCTGCGCATCTCTGACGGGAGGGTCTCTAGCTACGGCTGAACCAGACGTCAGCTGACGACCCCAGGCGACCCCAGGCAGCTTCTCGCGACCCCGCAAAAAATTTTCGACCCCGGGGTTGGGAACCACTGGGATAGCGTGACTTGATGGTATTCACTTTGCCTTACAGGTGTGTCCCACGGCGATGACTTGGGCTACCTGTTCCGGATAGGCATCCTTCCTGAAGTTCCCTTGAGGAGGGACTCTCCTGAAAAGTTACTCCAGGAAGAGCTGCTCAAGCTGTGGAGAAACTTCATCTACACAGGGTGAGTCACCAGTGGTATCCTGACCTAATTGTTGTTTTCAAATGATGGCGTCTCATTTCCCCAAGATAGTTTATGACGCATGTTCCCCCGTTAAAACCTAACTCCGAAGGCAGAGCCTGGCCTCATTCGTTCTGCTCACAGTAAATAGTCTAAGATGCATCGCTTGGTAATGCAAAGGTAACGAAGGCATTGCAAAATCTATGCAGACATGCTTTACAATATGAAGCAAAATCATTCGCAATACAAAGCATTTCTTTAAAATGCAAAGCAATTCTTCAACGCCTTTATTTTACTCGTAGTTTCGAAGCGGATTCTTCGTAGACTTCGTTGACATTTTTTTTTTGCCATAGGAACCCCAACCCTGAAGGGGTGGACCCAGAAAAGAGGTGGACGCCGGCGTGGCAGGACACGAGCCTGCACTACATGGACCTGGGCGACCAATTCCGCATGCGTCGGGGTCCCATCAACGAACGCGTCGCCTTCTGGGACGCCCTGTACAGCAAGACGCTCAACAGGCCGCTGGCGTCCTAGCGGTCCACGCCGCGTGCCTGAACGCTCACCGCTGGGGGTGGAAGACAGCCGTCGCCCCCCGAGGGGTGGCGTTACCCACTCATTACTTTGGTGTGCACACGATTCCGGATTCCCACGATTACCAAAAATAATCCCGCGAGGGAAGTGAGGATTTTCGAACATTTTCCCCCGTTTTGTGTCTTCACCACAAGAATAGAATGACTCACTGCAAAACCGAACGAGGTCATTTCATGACACTCCATGCAATGACCACACCAACGGGCTCTCATTTGACCGCATTAGTTGGTGTGGTCTAGACCACGTTTGGTTTTTCAGTTTATCAATGAAAACTTCAGCGACTCCCATAAAATTTTGAAAAAATATGAATGATTCACCTCGATGATCACCGCGGTACACCTCGGCGCCGCGGGCTTAACAACCCACGAGAGGGGCAAAATTTGTTCCCCAATGGATTAATATTGGGTAAAGTATGGGTCAGAGGAAAATTTAGATGTCATTTTTGGGGTCAGCTCACCAAGTACTGCCAGAAACAATGTCAAACTCCACTTGAAACTTTTGGTCGCAAATTACCTAATTTGAGATGAAAACATAAGTCTGAAGTCAAAATAAGAGTGATTTTCGTGATCAGCCCTCCAAAAACTGCAGGAACCAATGTAAAATGCAATTTCAAAAGTTTGGTCCCAAATTATTCAATTTTGGGTGAAGGGTGGGTCAGGGGAAAATTTGGAAGTCATTTTTGAGGTCAGCACGCTGAAATCTGGAAATCCCGCAAAACTGATACAACATATATCTTACTTTTGAAACTTTGGTTATTCAGTATCTCTACATAAAAATGTAGGTTTTGCATGAAAATAAGTGTCATTTTTGTAAATGATACACTGAAAACTACAATTCAAATACAAACGTTTCAAAACTAATTCGAAATGTGAAAACTGAAATGTCCATTTGAAAAACCGTTACCACAGATCGATAGAGAATTAAATTCTGCGTCGACTAGGCGTATGCAGAACGATACGTAAATGGTTACGAACTACGAAAAAAATTCCCAAAGTCGGTAAAACTGCTTTTCACCTAAATTCGCTAATTACATTATGGGCCTCCGTGACCGTCACACGTGTCGTATCGGCATTCCAATATGCTTACGCAATAGGGGAAACGAAGGCCAACAATCGGCTCGCGACATGTATGGCTCTGAAACAAACGAAAATCCCTTTTTTCGCTGTCGCAATGTATTGGGTCGGCTAAAAAATGGCAGTAAAATTGATTATCAATTGAAAATTTACATGTTTAACGGGTCTAAAACTCCAATCCATTGTATCATACAGATAGGAAATTTTCTGTAGATTTTGAAAATGACCTTGGTTTTGCGATTTAATAAAGTTTTGACAAAGTTCTGATGAATTTTGTAACACCATGCACAGCGGCCGGCCGCGCGCCGCTGCGGGGAGCATCGTTTCACGCGCGGCCCGGGCGTTGCCACCCCCTGACCTTATAGACCTCTCCGAGTGCAACTATAGAACTTTCTAAAACATGATTTACAAGGTAGGTGTACGCCATACCGTGTCTTGCTGTAACAGCAACAATTTCAGTATCTCAGAGTGACAGCAGTGCTGGTGATGGTCGTGCTCTTTGGCCTTAATTCAAGGGGTCTCTCACTCAGAATTCCGGTGTACACAAATTGTAAGATTTGGAATTTTTAATGATTTTGTCGCATTATTTGCCTTCTTACAGGCGTTTTAGTGGCAAGATTGTGGGATTGTGTCCTCCAAGCGTACACAGATTGTTCAAGTGGGAGACCCCTTGTTTAAATTGGAGTGACATAAAATGTGTGGCTGTTGGGAAGGAGTGATTTTGAACATCCTGTACTGTTACAGAAAGATGTTCGGAAGATCTGTTTGTTTTGTTTTTTCCAAAATATAGAGAAAAGCATACATGTATTTTTGTTATAATTTTATGTGTACTATGTGGTCATGAAATGACTAGATGGCTTAGCTTGGTGAACATTCATTTTCACATTGCACTACGATTTATAACCCACACCAATCCTCTGTTCAAACACGCACAAATTCACTCGTCCGCAAAATACTCTCCCCACGGGCTCGATTTATAAGGCCTCGCCTTGAGCTACTTAACTTTCGGGGCTGTCAAAACGGCTTGTACGCACACGCACGGAATCGCTCCTGGCGAACCACTGTGCAGCGCCGTCCCGCGGTGGCCGTTTGAGTCGCCGTGCTGGTTGGGTGGCCCGCATTGCGGGCGGCGGCTCGCCCCGGTCTCTCAACAGACCTCAGCAGCCCCTCCCTGCTGTTGGTGCCGATCATGAGGGGGACGGGCGCCTGTGCACCGCGCTGCACGCTAAATGTATTTGTAACATTTTTTGCGAAAAATTTGCACAAAGTTAAACCTACGCAAAATTCGCACGATTCTGTGCGCATTTGCGTACGAAGTACTATTATTATAGGTATTATAGGAGTATTATAGATATTATAGGTATTATTGATCAGTATGAAGCAGTATAATTTATGTATAATGGGTATTATGGGTGTACTATAAGGATACTATCGTGAACTAAATCAGATCTACAACTGCCAGGCTTGCCCACCGGCCGCTGCCCACCGCCTCGTACGTAGGCCACCTTTCGTTCCTCATCTCAAGGCTAATGATAGGGGAAAAAAAGGTCAAATAGAAATTAACGCTCTCACAATTTATTTTAAATTTGTGACTAAATAACCACACGAACAGTCATCCTATAAGGGGCCGTCCATAAAATACGTAACGCTTTTTGAGGCCATGTTTACCCCCCCCCCCAACCCCTCCGTGACGATGGCCAGACCCCTCCGCCTCCCGGTGCGTTACGTAACAAATTGCACAAAAAATGAAAAATGCGCAGAAATTGTCCAAAAGTTCGAGGCAACCGCCTTTTCGCGCAATAAAGTATAGGTGTGTGATTCATCGTCAACAAAAATATAGTAGACGTTCCGTACATGTATATATTTGTTTTGTACCAATAGTACATTGATTCCGGAATAAAAAGGCCGATTTTTTTCGATTTTGGGTTACATTACGCCGGGTCAAACCCCCACCCCCTACCCCCAATTAAACGCGTCGTAACGGAACCTCACCCCCCCCTCAAGTGCGTTACGTATTTTATGGACGGACCCTATAAATAGTATAAGAATGGGCTGAACAGACTGTCAATGACATTGGAATTATTAGGAACTGTCAAGAACTTCAGACATAACTCGATTCGTAATCTTCTGCAGGGCAGAAGACCAGACAAGCACAGTGAAATTTGTTAAAAAAAAGGTCATTAATTAAAAATAACTTTGTCTAGAAAAGTCTCTGAACTTGCATTAGAAAGACATAAAGGGGTACGAAGTCACTTAAAATTAACAAAGTAACATTAGATAAAACAAATAACGAAAAGTATCACACCAATTTGTA
Organism: Stenchaetothrips biformis; assembly: GCA_030522485.1. Lineage (NCBI taxonomy): Eukaryota > Metazoa > Arthropoda > Insecta > Thysanoptera > Thripidae > Stenchaetothrips > Stenchaetothrips biformis. The sequence goes on along the minus strand of CM060087.1, from coordinate 7,386,575 downwards.
AAGAAAGACAATTGTGGGGCTGCTCGGGCTTCGCGCTGCTACACTGGCGCGTCCCTCACTCCAAAAAAAAGTGTCCTGTCAATGCCGTTAATTTATTACCAGTTTTCACTGTAGGTCAATTCACAGCGTTTACTGTGATCTGCTCACGCGATTCACTGTGATCTTGTTCGCGGTGTTTACTGTGATCTGGTTCCCAGTAAACACTGTGAGTTTGACGCCGCTGAGCACCGAAGTACTGCAAATCAGGCTCCAATTCACGGCGTTTACTGTGGCCAGATCACAGTGAACACTGTGACCGAGATCACAGTGAACGCCGTGAACTAGTTCACAGCAAACGCCGTGAATTGCATAACAGCAAACATTGGTAATAAATTAACGGCGACCTTTTTTGTACATTGCTCCGTCCTCAATCCAACATTCGTCGCAGTCGCTCGGCTTACCCGCTGGCGGGAGCGCGACAGATAGATGCTGTTTGGGCGGAGTCTCCGAACGCATTCGAGGGGGAATACCTTCGGCTTCGCCTCGAGTGGCATCGGGCGACTTCGTGCGCATTCGGGACACTCGGGACTTCGTCTTTGCGCGCGCATGTTTTTAAAAACGACTTTAGAATATTCGAGCTGCTTTAGAACAAGTTCTCAGAGGGTCAATGGTGAAGGGGCGGGATTCACCGCAAGAAAAAGTGCGAATGGTACAACAAAAGTACAGCAAAAACTGTACAATAAAAGTACAACGAGAATTGTACAAACCACAACAAGGTCTGGACTGCACAGCACTCGTCATGCCAGTGCTATTGTACTTTGTACAACAATTGTTGTACTTTGAAAGTACAATAAATTCCTGACAAATTTGCCAGGAATTTCTGTACTTTCGTTGTGGTTTTTTCTTGCAGTGTTTTCTTCTAAATACTGGGTACTATAGATATTATAGGTATTTATTAGTGTATTATCGGCCCGTGTACTAAGTATTGTAGGAGGCAGCCCCCCACTACCCACACGACGGACACTTTTGATTTGTATTTTGTCTCTTCAGTCGCCTCTTAACCATAGTGCTTTAAATTTGGAATTTGGATGTGTCAGTCTGGCAATTAAGGTTGTTTTTTCTTTTCTTTTGTTTGTTTGTTTGTTTGTTTGTTTGTTTCCGTCTAGCTGTTTTGGTTTTGTTTGAGTTTGAAGTTGTCAAATAGTTTTAGCATAATTTTGGACAAAACGTATCGTCACTCAGTCCTCATTTTGGTGGTGCATCATCTAGTCTTGCTGCAGACTGATGAGGATGAGGCTTAGAACATAGTATCTGTACACTTTCAACTCCTCGTCGTGTGAGACTACGCGAATTATGAAAGAATAACATTGGGAACGCGGCACAACGTGGCACATTAAAGCAAGCAAGAACCAAACGTGGGCATGCCGAATCTCGTGACGAAAGGGTTGCAACCAGTACAAGAGTCCCTCTGTGCAACGCTCTGCTTCCTTGAACTCAGACAAGGAAAAACTGTCGGTGGTATCTGGGCGCCGCGCTTGCCGTCCGGTTGGTCAAAACAGAACGAAAGGTCACGATAACTGCTGGGAGATAATTTCTTACAAGACCAGACACAATGTGTGCGACTTGGAAGAAGGTTGGGGAAAGTGGTCGCGGAAGTATACAAACTAAACCGCTACAAACGAGACTCCAGTTTTCGGGGTCTCCGAAGTCTCAGACACTCTAAAGGACACGCTGAGCGAGTGCGAACCCCACCAAGGCAAGCGTTGTGCGAAGCTAACATCATGAGTTTCAAAAGTCCCGCTTTCCACTTTCATTGCGTGCGGTGCGGTGACGCTACTCACGACACACTCCAATCGAAACGCACCTATCAACGAACGGCAGCGCAACCCTTCCTTGCTCGCATGGAACAGGCGTGTTATTCGTATTGAAGGACGGGAATGCACACGCACGCGTTAGTGCGGCTTGGACGACGCGGCGGTTACAAGATAAAAGAGGGAGAAGCCGAGGGAGACGGATGGAAGATTGATAAAACGATGATGCAGAGGTTAAAGAAGCGACGAGGAGGTCTGGCCGTGGGCCAGTGGGCAGTGACGATACGGTGCCGGCATGAGCGCCATCGGTTTGCTTCTCTCGGCAGCACTCTGCCTCGGTGAGTGACCACTCTCATAACGCTTAGGGAAGTTTGGTATTAAGTGTTGACGCATTTGTGCAGGTGCTCCAATTTTTGCATGCATAAAGCAAATGTGGGACAATAATACTACTTGAGTTATGTAAGAGATTGTACGTGAATTACTGATGTTCGAATCGAATGTGTCAATAACCGAGGACAATGTTCGGTGAATAAGTGCATAGTACATTGTGCCTTTGATAGCCTTTTTTGACACGCTGAAATCCATTACTTTTCCACACTTCAATGAGCGTGTTTAATTCTAGTTGTGGAACTACAGTGACCAGTGGATTTTGACTTTTGACACTGGAAAACGTATTGTTCTGCTTTAAGTTGTGCATAATGCAGTTTTACTCAAGGAAGTCTTTGCTTGCGGTCGTTTTCCATGTCAAATTGTAAAACAGGCTCATAATTGTCACTAACAAAATTATGAATGATTTTATTTTATTTCCCTAACAACCATGAACTTCAGTCAGCAACGCTTTCAAAAGAACAGTGTACTGTATTAAAAACATGTGAAAACTGAACGTTGGGTACAGCGAATCCCATCTCTTAGGCGACGACGCTTACTTGTGGGACGTCGTTAGTTGATTGGACAAAGAAAATTTATTCATTTATTTGAATTTCCCAAAGCTTTAGTCATACAGAGCTGTAAATTTGGTTTAAATTGCGCCTAATAACCTCAGTCAAGGGAATTACGAGAATGGTATTTTTAACTTGTGGTGACTATGCATGGCGAGAACGTATTCGACAGTCACAGTCCGACTCCTATCGTGGCAGGTGTGGCAGAGGCGGACACGGCGCTATTGTACGGCCGACTGCTGGGCCCGCAGAGCCATGTAACCATCTCGGCGAATGTGGACATTGAGCATGTCGGCTCGCAGCAACGCGCAACCCTCAGTGGAGCCAGGTTCGGGTGCCTCGCGATCTCAGTCGATTCCCCACGATTCAGGTAAGCAGCTCTTCCGTCCGACGGGGCGTTCCTCTCGACCCAAAACGTTTTTTCTCAAAGGGGGGCCAGGGGCGCCGGAAGTACTTTCTGGTGGGAGGGGGGCGAAAATTTAAAGAGGTGTTCATTGGGTTGCCTTCTTTCAAGGGGCAACGCCCAAAAACGGTTCAGACCTGGTGAATAAAGTCCAAAATCCAGCGAGGAAAGCGAGCTAGAAGCAAAAATTCGCTCATTTTCCGCTTTTTGCCATTATTAGGGTCAAATAACATGCTTGATTGGCGAGCGGAGCGAGCCAAACGGTGAAATTTTCGGAGAAAAATGAACAAAACCAGCGAGCAGGGCGAGCTAGAAGCAAAAAATTAATGGATTCGCAATTTTGCTACACTTTTTCCCTCTTTCAAGCTTAAAGTGTCATTTTTGTGGCTAATAGTGGGGGGGGGGGGCGAGTTGCCCCGCCGCACCCCACTTCCGGCGCCCTTGAGGGGGGCCTAACTGTTTCTAGAGTTGCTTTCCTCGCGAAGAAAACATCTTAAAAAATTATTTTCGAGAAGTTTTGGAATCACACTAAATGTTTATGTAGAATGTTGTACGTGTCATTTGCACGATGTTGTGCATGCGGGGACTTTGCATAATATTGTTAAAGTACGGCAGGAGGCTTTGAGGGAAAATGAGAGAGGATTGTTCAGGATAAGAGTCGGTTATAATTCGAGTTGTAGAGTCTGGTAAATGGGAGCGCGGAGCGCGGGGAGTAGCTGCACGCAGGTTTTACAGGAAGGACGGTCTGGGTGCAACTGCCTCGTCGCGCCGATGCGCCGAGTCGTAGCTGCCGCGCGGCCCGCCGGGCCGGCCTAGTTACGGCGTCCGCCGCTTGGGGCAGCGCGGACGCGCGCTCGTCGCGTGCGCTACTGCGCGCACACTAAAATCTTGTGGATTTTTTAATGCATAATAGGGTACTTCGGAGAAGAGCTGGACCGGAAGTTGAGAAGAAATCAAGAAGAACAAAGTATGCGAAATTTGTGAGAATGAGCGTCTGCGTCGCCGTTCTGCCGCTTGCGCAGAGCTATATTCTCATACAAGTTCGGCTTTTGTTCTTCTTGATTTCTTCTCAACTTCCGGTCCAGCTCTTCTCCGAAGTACCCTATCATGCATGCACAGAAACGTACGTAAGGTGTGTATAATATTATGCATCACTGTGTACATTTTATGCAAGAAGATGCACAAAATGTACACAATGATGCACAATATTATACACACCTTACGTATGTATCTGTGCATGCATAACTATGCATAAAAAGTGCATAATTATGCATTAAAAAAGTCCACAAGAGTTTAGTGTGCGCAGTGAGGGAAGCGTTACGCGCAGATCGGCAGAGAGTTGTCTGCTGGAGTATGTGTGAAAAAACCGCATGGAATACGAGTACTTGCACATCACAACATTACCCCCCTCTCTCTGTCAGAAGACTTGCCGATCTGCATGATTTACCGTCAAAGTGTCGTGGCAAATCGTGTCTCCCCCATTCGGGATACGGTAGGACAAGGGAAACCTCACCAAAACCAGTCCCGGAGACCTTGGGAAGGTTACAAGCTATAAGGCTGCCTAGGCTAAGGAATTGTCAGCAGCTGACAAGTTCAGTGATTCAAGACAGCTGTATTACTCAGAACACATCCAGTACGAGCTAGAAGCAGACAAAACTGTGGACTCATTCACAGGGTAGTTGGAGGCCGAAATGCCAGGTGAGCAGTGTTAAAATGACATCAATCGAGTTGAGAGTACACTGTTAAAAAAACTCCTATTAATTCACAACATTTTCTTCGTTAATTTTTATAGCGACATATTTTGTTCAGGAACGACACTTTTTTGAACAGTGAATAGTTTTTTAACAACACAGCTGTTAAATATGTTAACGAGTCATTGTAAAAAAAAATTACGATAGGTCGTTTACCAACAGGTGTATTGTATTATAACAGCAACGACCTGTTTTTGAACAGCACACAACTGTTTTGAAACAGTATTGTGGTAGAAAGGGCTTGAGGTCCGGACTTGGTTTACATTTTTACAAGAAAGTTGTTTATAAACGGGTCAACTATTTGAAAATGGAATCACCGTTTTAAAACAGCACATTCCCCGTTAATGAACGATATTTTATTTCTTATTCATTAGAAGAAATCATGAGGTATCAGATAAATTATATGGTAAAGAGAAGCCGTTCATACAAACAGTTTTACTGTTTAATAACAGCATAAAATGTTTGGTAACGACACCACTGTTTATAAACAACTTTTTTTCTGTTATCTAACTGTCTTGCCATTCAAAAACAGCACAACTGTTTAGGAACAACACTTGTGATTCTAAACAACTTTTTTGCTGTTCTTTTGAAAACAAAGTCCTCTATAATGGGGAAAGGGAAAGAGTTTCACTTTGAGGGACCTGAATCACAATCGGCAACTTTTCCAAAGCTGGAGCATAGCTCTGCACTGATCTGATCAACTCACGGATACACAGCGACCACTGCTGGAGAGCTGAGAGAATCGAGCACCAAAAATGTTATAGGAGTGTGCTGTTTAGATACAAATTTCCTTGTTTCTGAACAAATGTGCTGTTTTAAAACAAAATTTTCTTGTTTCTGAACTAATGTGCTGTTTTAAAACAATTTTCTTGTTTCTGAACAAATGCGCCGTTTAAAAACAAATTTTCTTGTTTCTCAACGGTACATGATAGTTCCTTCAGTGAACAAGAATGTCAGCCTTGAGGTATTGTTCCATAACGGCAAGTTTTTAGTTTCTGATAAGTACAGCTAACTCGTTACAATACAGCTAGAAATGACTGACATGATGTGTTGTTTCTGAACGACTGAATCCTGTTTCCAAATGACAAATGTAATTTATTCTGAGAACAATATGTCCTGTTTATTTATCGAAAAACTTGTTCAAAAACGACACTTTGTTGTTTACCTCACAACAATATTTGTCCTGTTATTCATGGAAACGACAAGTTTTGTTCTGAAACAGGTCACCTGTTAAGAGTAGTGCTGTTCTCCAACAGTTTTTTTTAAGAGTGTAGGCCAGGTGAGAAGTTTGGGAAACTGAAGTCGGGTTCCTCCAGGTACTTGAGGACTGAAACAGTGTCATTTCACGCAGTATTTTTGTCTTGGCTTTATTTCATTGTTTGAGGCTCAGCTCGGGGCTACGGGCAAATGTAGCAGAGAAGTTAACATCACCCGTAACTAGGCGATTTAAAGTCGATTTAATTTTATAACTCTGGAAATTCAACGAGCCAAGCCAAACTTAAAGGTTTACTGTTTATTTACTTGAGAGTTCAATTATTTGAGTGAGGTTGCACCATAACCATTTAAATAAAAAGACTTAAGGACAGTAAAAAAAACTGTCTGAGAGTTTAAGATGTAAAAACATTGAAACAGGTTGAATTAAGTACAAGGCGAGTAACCCTTTCTCGAGGCTCGATGACTGTTAGATGGCAAGGAAAGAAACATAACCAAACACAGCACGTAAAGAGGTAAATAAAGCATTATTTATTTAAATGCAGTCAGCATAAAAGTTGAAAGAATTAAGAACAGCGCATTTAAACGCAGGCAGCATAAAAGCAGAAAGAACAATCAGACCGTTAATCAAGTTCCACCCTCTTTAGAGGATGGTAGTCCAGAAGGTCGTCGTAGTCCAGAAGGTCGTCGTAGTCCAGAAGGTCGTCTTCATATGTGTCGGTCCCGCTGGCCATCTCAACATCAGCATCCGGGCTGCTGCCTGGCTTAGAAGAGGGTTTCTATCCGTTCCACAGAGGTCCAGCAGCCTCATGTCGGCTCTGATGGACTGGGGCACCTCAGCCACTGGAACAGTCAGTGATTCTACAGGGGCAGGGGGCTGCCTCCTGGATTCCCTGCTCCATGACCGGTTTAGGAGCGGCAGAAGCTGCCTGCTTCCTGGACTTTCGGTCAGCCATTCCCACAGCACACTGTTTGACGCTGTGCTCAGCCTTGAAGTTGCTGCAGGACTGGGGGCAGCCGTCTACCCTGTGGTCAGTGCGTTGGCAATTTCCACACCTTGGGTTTCGATTTACTTTGAGTGGCTGTTGCTCTTCGTCGCTGATTTTTGGCTTCGGGGTGGCTGGCTGCTCCTGGGCGGCGGGTCTTGCTGCAGCTCGGTCGTCGCCGTCCTGGGCGTCAGGCTTCTTGCAGCTGCGGCTCTCTCTGGAGTGGCGGGCCTTCTTCTTCTTGAGCTTAAGGTCCTTTGCTGAAGTTCGGCCACCCGCGGCCTGGGCGTAGGTGCGCTTGACCCCGGCCGGGGCAGATGCAGCCGGTGCGGCCGGTGCAGGGGCGCCGCCGAAAATGGAGATCTCCGTCTTGCCCTCCACGGTGACTCCCACTGTGAGGGTGAGCAGGGCTCCCGGGGCAGGGGCTGCCACCACGGCCTGGGCGTTGACGGCGGGGCTGGCGGCTGGTCTCTTCTTGGCCTGGCTTGGGCGTTCGGCAGGGGCTGCCTTCTGCCCTTGGTGGCCGTTGTGGCCTTTGCGGTGCCGGTCAGCAGGGGCTGCTGACGAGCTGCGGTGGCCTGGCTGCTTCTCTTGGTCCCTCCTTGGCAGGGGCTGCCTTGGACTTCCTGAAGCAGCCGTAGCACAGCGATGGCTGTCCGTCCCGCGGTGGCCGCTGAGTCAAATTTTTGCATCTGCTGCACTTCCACGCCCTCACCTCGCCATCGTCTGGCTGGTGTTTCTTGTCGCCTCATTTTCCTCTCCTGCCTCCTCCACTTCCACTTGAGCTCACAATCACAGACTTGAGGGGCATCTTGGCAGAGGTCGGCCTTCGCTTCTGAACAGCTCGCGGTGACACGTCCTTTGTCTCCGGCCAGCAATGGCGGATTGACGGCTGCACGGCGTTGTGCTCCTGCCCACCGCCAAAAAGGGCGCGAAAGGGGCTGTTTGGCCGAGGGAGTTGGGCGGGGTGTCGCGGCGAGCGCGCTGCGCCGAGGCGGCGCAGCGGCACAGGGCGTATTCCTATTCCCCTTCTCCTAGAGGCCAGGCGAGAGGGGAGGCGGGCAGCGCGGCGCGTCTGCGTGAAAATTCATAAATTTATGCAAATTTGTGCACAAGGTTATGCTAAACGTTACGCAGGTTTAAAATCATGTATCAGCACGTACAAAATTCTACCTAAACATTTTGTGTGAAATTGGTTGTGGTAACATTCCGAGTGAGTGAAATAAAAGTAGCGTAAACTGGGGTAATTTTGGTCAGGCCCACCCTCTTGGACTGCATGGAAATCTAAGTACACCACACCTGTCAGAAGTTACCCCCGACCAAGCGGTAACTTCGGACAGGGATGGCTTCCTCAAATTCACAGTCCAACAGCGGGCCCTCATGGACATCACCTCCGGTGGCCGAAGTTACCCCACTTCACAGAACGCATATTTTAGAATGTTCGCTAGTCTATTTCCATACTTTGCCATTTTATTTTCCAGATACGCATTGCCTACCACATCCGAACTGCCACGGCCTTCAAAATTAGCCCCAAGAAATTGTTCGGACGATGCGACCGTACGCAGCATTGCACAGGTCAGTGTGCAGTTGGCTTACCGTCTGGCGTGACGTGCACACTAAATTGCTATGTAGTTTTTTTGTGCATAGCTTTGAACGAAATTGAGCATACGTTTGGAAATGCACGAATTCGTGCGTAGCTAAGCATGAGAATGTGCATTGATATGCAGCACCACGTGCGTTGTTGCGCACAAATCTGTGCATTCCACGCGTATGCTCAATATCGTGCAAAGCTATGCACGAAAAAACTACATAGTAATTTAGTGTGTGTGCAAAGAATAACATGATCATGGATTCCTTTCTATGCTTAGATACTTCTGAGTTGCAGGCCACTGTGATTTCATGGGGAATAAATGAATTATTTGCAGAGCAATTCGAATTTATTGCACTCTTTCATTTCTAGTGACACGATAAAGTTCTAGTAAAAGCAATTTTTTTGGGTTTATTTTCTTATTTCAACAATGTCTGCAGGATATTGACTTGTCTCCGAGCGCATTCCAAAGAAGTCTGTGCGAGGCCTCAGTGAAATTGACAAGATTATTAGCGAACGGACCAGGACATGTACTCGTCCACAAGGTGTGTATGTCAGAAACAGCACGTATGCTTCACGTCTCACTTCTGCACTGAAGTGTTCTAAAGGGTAGGAATATTCCTGGGCACAGACCCCAAAACGGGAATATTTCCGGAAATTTTCAAAAAATTGCTCATATTGACTAGTAGTTTTTGCAGGAACAACTTTTAAGGTGCAAGATAACAAGCTATAAATATGAAACCCTTATTTTTTTTCCATTCTTCTTATAGAAGAGAGCAAAACGCAAAGTATAATAAATACAGTATTAAAAAAATACATCATTTGTCAAATGTCACGAGTTAAACATAAAGCAATATTCCCGGTCAAGTAGGAATGTTCCCGGGAGTTTCCGGGAAGTCTCCACTGCAATGCTTTTGGTAAGTTTGCTTGCCACTTCAGTGGCGCTCCGTTTTCAATGCCAAAATTTGGCATTCTGGGCCGGATTGGCCTTTTAAAATGCCAAAATTTGGCGTTCAAGTTCGCCGGAATGCCAAATTTTGGCATTCGAAGAGGCCAATCCGGGCCCAGAAGGCCAAAATTTGGCATTCAAAACGGCGCGCCACTGGAGTGGCAAGCAAACTTACCAATCGAATTGCAGTGTCGGGAACATTCCCTGAAACGATTGTTCCCAGGAATGTTTGAACACTAGCTGAAACAAGTCAGGGTAATTGTGGTGATACATTTGTGTACATAGGACCTTTTTCCGGTGATACATTCATGTTCGACTTTTTTTCGGTGATACTTTTCGTAGTGCCAAAAATTAGTGAGACGTCTCGCCCTTTGAATTTCCGATAATTTCAGTGCACGGAAGAGGCGTGGCACGGCAAGCGGGCGGCGCGGGGCGTCTTGATGGAGGGCCTGCTGGACGGGCAGCTCGTCACGGCCAGTCTGCTGTTCCTCCGCGACACGCCTGCCAGCCGGACGCCAACGGGGCGGGACCGCCGCTCCAAGGATGACGAGCAGGAGGCACTGCAGAAGTGCGTCGCGTCCGGCCACCAGGTACGGGCGGGGTCCTCCGGTGACAGCACATTCCGACGAATAATATGACGTCACATTCGTTTTAGAACAAAGAACAGTGTGGGCTTGCCCAAGCACAAGCACACATCTTTGAGTGTGCTTGTCAAAACAAACTCCAATGGGAGCGTGCTTTAAGTTTTAAGGGGGGACATCACTCCAAAAACAGCGTTTCCGTTAAACCGTCATAAAAACTAAACGAATACAGATAAAAACATGGAACTCTGACACATTACGTATAACATATCAAACAATGAGTTTGCTTGGGTACTTTGGTGCTTAAGAAATTTAAAGATCCTGAAGTATCTATCCTACAGGATCTCTCTGCACTGTCCCAGGGCTGGACGCCAAATGGTTTGACCTAGATCAACAAAATTTGGTGTCAGCATTCCTGCAATGTATAGTTATGCACACTAAAATCTTGTGGAGTTTTTAATGCATAATTATGCATGCACAGAAACGTACGTAAGGTGTGTACAAAATTATGCATCACTGTGTACATATTATGCAAGAAGATGCACAAAATGTACACAATGATGCATAATATTATACACACCTTACGTAAGTATCTGTGCATGCATAACTATGCATAAAAAGTGCATAATTATGCATTAAAAAAGTCCACAAGAGTTTAGTGTGTGGTCGGTAGCACAATCATATTTTTGGTATTTTGAGTTTTTTAAAGATACATTTTAACTTTTGTAGGGTTTTTTGTTGTTTTTTTTAAATTGACTTATTCAAAATATTTTGCTACCGACCATAGCGGCATATTGTGGGAGGCACCGTGCAAAATCTCACCGCTGTATCTCAAATATTGCGCCTTGGAGGCTTGGGACGGTGTGGAATTTCATGTTCCGAGAAAAACGCGATCAAAGTTTGTAAAACTGTTTTTTTTTTCTTTTTTTTTTTTTGTTTTTTTTTTCACATGCATGCTTGTAGCTTGCAGCCTCCCGACGCTACAGTTTTGTGAATTTCGTAATGCGGTTTTCGTCATTCGATGAAGAAAAGAACAATCTATATGATCCATGAAGTGGAAGAAGAAAGTATCTCAATTTTAGTCATTTTTCAGGAGAAACAAAAAACTGTTTTCAGAACAAACTGAAGCTAAATGTGCCAATGTTGTAAATGATTTGTAAGTCAGTGAAACATGACTAAAAATTCTGATAATATTCTAAAGTACCAGACCACTCTGTCTAGGGTTTCTGTGAGTTACTCCCTTGCATCGAAGTAGAAAAAAAGAGTCATTTATACTTGCCTTTCTCTAATTAGATGGAATTTAGAGGTAACTCAAGGACAACATGTGGAAAAAGGAACTATCTCAACTTGCGTCTAATTTATCCTGTCGCATATTATACACACCTTCCTTACGTATGTACCTGTGCATGCATAACTATGCATAAAAAGTGCATAAGTATGCATTTAAAAAGTCCACAAGAGTTTAGTGTGAATGGTTTAGCGTAAAGATGCTCCTTTTTCCAAGCTTTTCAACGGACTCATGTGATATCGGGTGAGTTGACTCTATTTTCCGCTTGGTTGAAACCGTAAAAGGAGCCAAGTTAAGATATATCCTTTTTCCATGTTGATTTTCTCATAAACTACTTGAAATTTAGTTAAATAATTTAGTTTGGTCATGGCAGCCATTCTAAAGAACAACGATAAAGAAAAAACTCAATTTGGAGATAAGTCAGTTATTCCCTTCTTCCGTTTCATGGATCATATAATCATTAAATTTTAAAAAAAGTTCAAATTTTTGACCGTTTTTGAGTGATGTCCCCCCTTAAGAGCACTCTTCCAGCTGCACTGTCATTCTATTGGTAAGTTTCCTTGCCACCCTGGTGATGCCGCGTTCGTATGCCAAAATTTGTCACTCCGGCAATTCGTGTCCAGGCCAAATTTTGCCATTAACGGAGCGCCACTTCAGTGGCAAGCAAACTGACCAATGGAATTGCAGTGTGTGTGTGTACTAGCAACACTGGTAAATCTAAAGCGTAACTGTATGCTTGAGTCAAGCATAGAGTTACGCTTGAAGACGTTACGCTTGAAATGAAGCATACTCTGGTAATTCCCCCATGCATTGAGATAGGGGAAATCTTGGCGGATGAGCCTGTTACGCTTGATTTCAAGCGTAAACTGACTACGCTTGAAAACAGAGGGTAATACTACGCTTTAGTTTTACCAGTGAAGCACACATTGAGTCTTGTAGTGAGCTGGTACTGGTACGCCGTTTCTACAAGTGCGTTCTGTTCAGATCGCCGTTCCGGCCGATGCTGCTGGTGACGTCATTCTGGTGCTTGGAACCACGGGAGTGGGCAAGTCGACAGTGGTGCAGTTGCTGACGAACCAAGACGACACTCTTTATTCCAATGAAACAACTACAAAGGGAGAGTTCACGATCTGGGACAGCCAGGATAAGATAGGTTCTGGTGTCAAGTCGAAGACCACCGTTCCTGAACTCGTTACTGATCCGGCGTGAGTAAAGTCACTACACACTAAATGTTATGTACAATTTTTGTACGAAAATGTGCATGAATTTTCCCATTTTTGTAGAAAATCTCGTATAAATTTGTACGAAAAGTTCATCTGCACAAAAAAACTGTGATATCTCGTACAAAATGTGTACAAAAACATTAAGTGTGTATCTTATTCACACTCTTAATGTCATAGGACTCTCTTGGCCTATGAATGATGCAATTTTAAGCACATCCGTCGGTGATACAATTTTGTGTCCCACAGGTGATACAAAATGTCCAATACCTTTTCCAAATGGCTGTATTTAATTGTACAATTTGTAACACCTGGTGGACACAAATTTGTGTCACCGACGGATGTGCTTAAAATTGCGTCATGGCTATAAAAAAGTCCCATGACATTAAGTGTGCAGCTTCATTTCGTTCTGGAAAGAAATCTCAGTTATTTCTTATGTGAACTACACACTAAAATCTTGTGGACTTTTTAATGCATAATTATGCATGCACAGAAACGTACGTAAGATGTGTATAATATTATGCATGACTGTGTACATTTTATGCAAGAAGATGCACAAAATGTACACAATGATGCATAATATTATACGCACCTTACGTATGTATCTGTGCATGCATAACTATGCATAAATAGTGCATAATTATACATTAAAAAAGTCCACAAGAGTTTAGTGTGTACGATGTCTTTTCTAGGTCAGGAGCCAACGTTTACGACTTCCCAGGGTTCAGTGACACCCGTGGTGCCTGCGCCGACATAGTCACCGCATCAGTGTTGCGCAAGGTTGCTCAATCTGCACGCAGCGTTAAGGTAATTTTTATTAATTGAAAGATACTGCCGTTTCACTTTTGCCACAGGGGTCTCTCTACCTCATATGGACAAGCAACCTTCAATGTGACTCTTGATGCAATACTTTCGCCACTAACGAACTGGCCCACCCTCAATCATTCGAATTTTGCACTAAAAAGTTATAGCGAACACTGAAGCAATGTTTTAAAAAAATCTCAGATAAAATTTGTATTGAAAAGAAGATACAAATCTTCAAACTAGAGAAGCCCGTGCCCGCCTCAACTTCCAAGAAAGTCGTCAACTCACATACTTCTATTTGCTCGTAAAGAAATTGACATGTTGTGCCCCAGGTTGTTTTTGTCATCGCCTACCATTCCGCCCACAAAGGGAGCGACCGTTTAGGGTTCATCAACCTTCTTCGGCACGCAACGGGCTTTATGCCGGCCCTGCACAAGTACAAGGACTCGGTTGCACTCGTTGTTACCAAGGTAAGTCTAAATTGGAACAACGCATCCGTGTGCACACATAATCCCTATGCACTATTTTGTGCATAAGGTATGAATTATTTTGCACATGCCTAAGCTTCTGCACAATATTATGCATTGCAACGCATTATTTTTCTTACGTTTGTGTGCATAATATTATGCAGACGCTTACGCATGTGCAATGTAATTCAAACTATGTACAAAAAAAAGGGCCGAGGTCAAATCATTCGTCTGATGTCGAGCACAATAGTTTTTAGTTCGATCGACGCCAGAAATGGTAACTTATGTTCAACTTCAAATTTTCGGAGGTCATTTAATACCGGTCTTATTTCATCATTTCCGAATAAAAGGTCCTATATGGTCGTTTCCGAGTAAAGCATCTTACGCTAGGTCCAAGCGGATTATTTCTCCAAGTTTGATCGTTTGGAACGGATAGCAAAGGAAGCGAAAATATTTTAAGCACCACCGGGTTCTTTGATCGGTTCTCTTGGGATGGATCGAATCATCATGATCCCTTTTCATTTTTAGCTGTCCCATACGATCAACCTAAAATTGAATTTGCTTGCATTCAAAATGAGTTTCTTTGTTCGGAGACAGCCGATTCAGATCTTTAATCCGGAAACGGCAAGGTAAGATCAGTGGACATCGGACGTAACAACGTATGTCATACGGGCAACCCATACTAGATACCCTGTTCTGTCACACTAAATCTTATGTACAATTTTGTACGAGACATCTCAGTTTTTTGTGCAAATGAACTTTTCGTACAATTTTTGTACGAAAATCTGCACAAATTTCCCCCTTTTTGTACAAAATCTCGTACAAAATTGTACGAAAAGATCATCTGCACAAAAAACTGTGATGTCTCGTACAAAATTTGTTCAAAAACATTTAGGGTGGTCAGATAGTCACACAGATCTTTTCAACAGGATCCCTCGAAATGTCTCTCACCTTAAACTAACAACTTGTGGCCAGGTGCCGAACACACCGCGGAAGCTGAAAGGGAAGTACTCGCTCGTGGGCGACGGCGAGGTGCGCGCGACGGTGGCCTCGTTCCTCAGCGAGGTGATCACCGCCCTGGACGAGATGAGGAAGACAGACTCGGGCACCGCGCTGACCTTCTACCCGGCAGCCACCATGCTGGTGCGGGCGCTGCTGCAGAGGGACGAGGTCTCCAGGGAGTACAGCCGCATCGGGTTGTTCCGCAGGCCCAACAGGGCGGGCCGCCTGGTGGACGTGGTCCTGCTGCGGGACACCAAATCCCACCTGCAGAACATGGTGTACAGGTGAGGGCCGCCGTTGGACAGTGGGCCAGATGACCGGCGGCGCAGGTGGCCTCAACTCTACACGCGTTTTGAGCTCAGAGTCGCCAAACGGGACTGGAACCTGACGTGTGACCCCAACATGAGATTCCTTGTTCTGACTTTCCGTAACTTGCATCTTTCGACGGGGAACACGAAAATAACCAAATCGACAAACGGTCTTGATTTACGAGGCATGCTTGCAAGCACACTCTTATTTGCAGCATGCTTGCTAGGCACACGCTATGATAGCCTAGAGAGTGCCTGGCAAGTACACGCTAAATAAGAGTGTACCTGCAAGTATACTTTAACTGGTCCATGCTATTAGATAGTACTAATCGAGTGTATTATAGCATGTGCCTAGCAAGTATGCTGTAAATAAAAGTGTGCTTGGAAGCATGTTTTAATAATAGTGTACTATGTACACACTTAATTTTTTTTTCTACAAATTTTGTACGAGTCATCACAGTTTTTTGTGCAGATGAACTTATCATACAATTTTGTACGAGATTTTGTACGAAAATGGGGAAATTTGCGCAGATTTTCGTACGAAAATTGTACGAAAAGTTCATCTGCACAAAAAAATGTGATGTCTTGTACAAAATTGTACACAACATTTAGTGTGTACACACTCGGTTTGCAGAGCACTCTCAGCTGTCTTCCCACCCAAAGTCACGTCTGTAACAAGAGTTTAAATCTATTTGCGATGTGTTTTTGCAGCTCAGTGACTCCGATGGCCCCCGAGCGCGGGGACTTCGGCCTGCCGCTGTCTGCTGCCGCCCAGCAGCAAGTTGTCAGGATGGCAGGCAACTTCGCCAGCCACCTCCAAAGCCACGTGAATCGCATTGCGCAGGCACTGCGCTCGCATTATCAGGTCAGAAAGCTGCACACTTAATGTTATGTACACTTTTGT
Source organism: Stenchaetothrips biformis (assembly GCA_030522485.1). Lineage (NCBI taxonomy): Eukaryota > Metazoa > Arthropoda > Insecta > Thysanoptera > Thripidae > Stenchaetothrips > Stenchaetothrips biformis. Next base: position 7,370,384 of record CM060087.1, on the reverse strand, counting down.
ACGAGACATCACAGTTTTTTGTGCAGATGAACTTTTCGAACAATTTTCGTACGAAGATCTGCACAAATTTCCCCATTTTCGTACAAAATCTCGTACAAGATTGTACGAAAAGTACATCTGCACGAAAAACTGTGATGTCTCGTATAAAATTTGTACCAAAACATTAAGTGTGTGCCAATTTCCAGCGAACCTCTACTGAAGTCAGTCAAAACTCACAATTCATAATGTGTCTGCTATTTTTTCTTAGGTTCTAGTGCTTTCAAAAAAGAAAAAAAAAACATTTTATGTTATGTTGAGAGTTTCTTTCAAAACAATTAACATTCGTTACCTAAAATGTGTGGGCGTGAATTTGTGCCGGTTATAGGGACATTAAAGATAATTTTCCATGAATAAATCGGCGTGATTTAAAAGTCTCAACCTTTGGCGTGATTCCTCTGGCATGCAAATTTTTGCCATGACTTAACACTGGTAAAACTTGGACGTCGTTCTACGCTTCATTCAACATACTACTACGCTTGAAGATTTTACGCCCCTCTCGAAGCGCACAACTACGCTTCAGGACCATTCTCCCATGCATTTAGATAAGAGGAAAAGAACGCATGAGCTCTTGTGCGCTTCAAGAGGGCGTAGAGACTGTACGCTTCACGAAAGGCGTAGTACAACGCCTCAGTTTTACCAGTGTTTCCCTATGAAACGCCTTGTGGGCACCAATCGACGTGGTCAATCTCCGCCAGGAACCGACGTTGCTCTCATCTCATGCCGTGCTCTACAAATCGAAAAGCGTACATTGTATACCGTTGTATGCTGTAGCTCGAGCATGCGTACACGCGCGCTCTAGCTAGCGCATGCCTGCCAAGCATGCACTAGCAAGTGCGTACCTGCCATGTACACGCTAAGTGGAGCATACATCTAGTGCATAAGGGATAGGGAGTTGTCAGCTCCAGTAAGCGTGTACACACACTATATGTTATGTACAATTTTGTGCGAGACATCACAGTTCTTTGTGCACACGAAATTTTCGTACAATATCAGTACTAAAAACTGCATAAATTTCCTCACTTCTGTGCGAAATTGCGTACAAATTCGTACGAGAAGTTCGTGTGCACAAAAGACTGTGACGTCTCGTACAAAATTTGTACAAAAACATTTAGTGTGCATGGCAGGTATGCACTTTTTGGCGCATTCTTGGCAGGCATGCGCTAAACACCAAATGTTTTTGTACAATTTTGTACATTGTTAGGGGTGCCCGACTATAGCCAGTGACACGAGCTGGAGTGTCAGCAGTGCAGCAGTGTCGCGGGCAGCGGTCTGCAAACACTTGCGTCAGTCACGAACCCGCCGTTGACCGCGACGGACACCGCGTGACCGATTATGTTGAGAGTCCAATTTGTGAACTAACCTGTGAACTGTGAATACCAGGAATATAAGAACAGGACCAAACCACCGAACTTCATCCATAAACCAAACCCCCGAATAACCCCCCGTAACAACATGGTCTCACACAATTTTCAACATGCGAACTTTCTCGTACTAATTTGTGCGCATAATCGCACCAATTTGTGCGAAATTTCGTACAATTTTGCACGAAAAGCACGTATGCGCAAAATTGTGTGAGGGCACGTACAAAAATCGTATAAAGGAATATGGTGTGTAGCTAGAGCGAGCTTGCAGGCATGCTCCAGCTGGAGCATACCATGTACGCTTTTCGACTTGTAGAGTGCTTCGGCGTGACTCCATGCACTGTAAAAATTTCTGTACTTCTGTAAGGAAAATGTACAGAAGAATTCAGTATGGAAGTACGGACGAAAGAACGGAACTTCCGTACCTGTTCCATATGAGCTCATGTAAACGGGTAGTACGGAAAAAGTACAGAAAGTTCCGTACTTGGCTTGTACGGACGGTCCAGGCAAATAGTTGACCAGACATGTCCCGTACTTTTTTCTAACAGTGTGTCATGCTACTGTGCGGCGTGACGTTTTGGCATGCCAAAACTTGTCCCTGTGCTTCCGACCATTCCCGGTACACCGGTGACACCGATACGTGCATGGTGTGCCGCAGCTGAGACGCAGGCGTGGCCTGGACCTGGACGCCGTGCGCAACCAGTCCGTGCACGACGCGCAGCACCTGGAGTCGGCGCTGCTGCACGTGGTGGAGGGCCTGGAGGGCGAGGGCCGCACGCCGCGCGCCTTCCTGCGCCGCCTGCGCGACGCCGTGCTGGCCGTGCACCGCAACGCGCCCGCCGACGCCTTCCGCGCCTCCCTCAACGACACGGCCCTCCTCGAGTTCCTGCAGGACGCCTCGGAGGACAAGCTGCAGTACCAGCCCGACGAGTGGGCCAGGCCGCTGCAGCAGCTGCTCAAGTGAGGCCGCTTGCTAGGTCCATGGACGATGTTGTTGTTTACCGACTGGAAACAATTCTGTGCATTACCACTAGGGGTACGCGCCGTTTAGTTCGAGGCGCGTAGTTAGGCGAGTGATGCGAGTAGGCATCAGCTGCCCTGGTCTGCCAGCGCAGTGGTCCCTCCATCTCGTACTCCATGTTTAAGACTCGGCCGATCCGGCCGCGGGTATGAAAAGTTGGTACAGCGGTGCACTGCTACCAACCAAACAACGCTAATAATCTGATTCAAAAAGGTGTTTTGAATATTTCAGACGATACTAAACAATGATTTGAGACAAACTCGATTTGGGAGAAACTTAGGCGATGTCAAATGCAAAATTTTGTAACTTTAGGCAGCGTAGTTGATTAGAATCGTTGGTGAGTACAAACGGACTGACAGACAGACAAACAGACACACGACCAGTCGCTTTTCGGGGCACCCCAATCACAGCAAGGGCTCGCTATCGCTCGCCAAAAACTTGTGACAATCTCACTAAATTGCTTCACGTGCACAGCTTTGCCTGAAATATGCGTGAAATGAATGCATTCACTGTCAACCTTACTGTCTACTTATCACGCACTTACAAATGCATGCTTGCAAGTACACACCTAGAAACGCATGCTTGGCCAAGCACGCCCTTACAAATGCATGCTTGGCAAGTACACACTTACAACAGCATGCTTGGCGCCGTATAACTCCATGCTACGCATATGCATTTGTAAGTGTGTATACTTCCCAAGCATGCATTTGTAAGTGCGTGCTAAGTAGACAGTTAGGTTTGCAGTGTTCGGGCGGTGATGCGTAACAATTTACATGTTCGAATGCACGAATTCGCACCCCAAATGCCTTACTGTGAAGGTCCACCATATTATGGAGAAAATTCCGTATAATATGGTGATGCAGCTGCATTTTTAACATACCTTTGAATATTCTTTGACTTTCCCCGGAGAAACCTTCGTGTTCCCGACGATCGGACATCCCCCGTAACATACCTAATAGATATGTTGCGGAATTTTCCTGGTATTATGGAGAAAATCTGCATCATAATATGTTGGTGCCGCCTTTCACCGTAAGACATTTAGAGTGCGTGCATTTCTAAACGTATGCTCTGTTTCGTGCCAAGCTCTGCTCAAATAACTACTCAGTAATTTAGTCGGAGCCTGTAACCAGCCAGTAACAGATTTGTCACCAGCTGGTTAAAATGTTGTCACCAAATTGAGTAAAGAACAGTGTGTACTGAGTATACACTCTTTAGTGCTGTAGTACGCAATCAAGTACAGGGTGATTCCCAATACTTGGAACAAAAGCAGGGGGCTGATTCCGTAGGCCAAGGGGATCATTTTTCACGCTTTGAAGTAGTGGGCGCAAATGCACTGTTTCCGAGATAATGGGGCGTTAGTAATTAGTCATTGCGCGCGCGACGTAGGCCACCCTCCACAGGGAGGCGTGTGGAGGGCTGCCTACCTCTCGGGCGGTCTGCCGCGCGGCGCGCTGCAGCGGTGCGCAGGCAGCGTCGTCGTCGTCTGCTAGGCGCTACCGGCCGGCTGGTCTGCGGCGCCGGCGGGCGAGAGCAGACGACACCTTTTCCGCACAGAGGCTAGCCTAGCACTGCGGCCGGAAACCGGAACACACACGCAACCACAGCCGAACTGACTTAAGACCCTCGTGTGGTTGTGTGTGTGTTCCTAGTTCCGGCCGCAGCCCTAGGCTAGCCTCTGTGCGGAAAAGGTGTCGTCTGCTCCCTCCGGCGCCGCAGACCAGCCGGCCGGTAGCGCCTAGCAGACGACGACGACGCTGCCTGCGCGCCGCTGCAGCGCGCCGCGCGGCAGACCGCCCGAGAGGTAGGCAGCCCTCCACACGCCTCCATGTGGAGGGTGGCCTACGTCGCGCGCGCAATGACTAATTACTAACGCCCCATTATGTCGGAAACGGTGCATTTGCGCCCGCTACTTCAAAGGGTGAAAAATGATCCCCTTGGACTACGGAATCAGCCCCCTGCTTTTGTTCCAAGTATTGGGAATCACCCTGTATTCAGTGCACAGAACTGTTTCCAGTTGGTACAAGAAAAAAGCCCACACACATTTAGTGTGCCCAGTGCCTTTGGTTAGGTCAGGCTTTGGTAATGCGGATTCGTCTTGCGTGCATCATAAGTCCCCCCCCCCCTCAATTAATGAGAAACTGTTAAACTTTTTTATGCACATATGGTCAAATGTCAAATCTTTAAAGTGGAAAGTAAAGTATCAATGTGTGTATAAGGTTCTAATGATGAGGATCAAGAACCGCCAATACACGAAAACATAGCACTGTTTCGGCCCTAATAGTGAAAAGGATGCTTAAAGGACGAATGAGAGCGGCACTTGTTTGCAGAGACCTGCAGCGCGTCGCCTTGTGGTACGACACTCTGGCTGACCTGGACGTGGCACTGTCCGAGCCCGGCGTGCAGCGGAAGCGAGGCAGCCTGCTGGAGCGGTTGGAGACGCAGGAACCACCCACGTCGCTGGAAGACTCCACAAGTGAGTGTTCTCATTGCTCCTTAACAACAATTGTTTGTAAGCTTGCGGAGGATTTTGCTTGTTCGCAATGCGAAGAACGGCGAAGAACGAATTCGCACTGCGAACTGGTCATTTTAGCAAGTTGCGAAACATTTGCTTTAATTGCAAACCACTCCTTCGCAACTTCCGAAACGCGCGTTTGTATTTCGAAGGCTATGAGTCAATAATTTAATCGAGGCAAGAGGGAGCTACGAACTTCTTAGATAGTTTGTAAAGCGAATCTCTTCGTGGCAACGTTTTAACAGACTGTATGACGATCCCTATGGGCTTCGTGGTCACTGACGCAATAAAATAGTACCAAAACGGAGTTCATTTAATGCCCATTATCACTGTATCACTCTTCTCTTCTGTTTATGAAGTCGTTCAGTACCATCTTTTACTCTGTTCGCACTTCATTTGCGAACACAAGATTGTGGCTTAGTTTGTGTCAGTATTCGAATATCTCCGTCAGGTGCGGCCGATTCCCCAAGAGATTCAAAGCAGGCGCCGTAGGGTTGGCTTGGGGCATGGAAACGATGATTTCAATCGATTTCAACCCCTGCATCGCTGTGTTTCGTTTATTTGGTGTTCGCTTTTCAGTGTTTGATGGATCTGTGTCTGAAAACCTCTTCGTTACCAACGAAGAGGAGCTTCAACCTGTCCAACTCGAGGGCAAGGATCTCATGTTGGCCGCAATGGAAGCACTAAACGTCGCAGCCAATAAGCGTGAGGAGGTCTCCCAGGTGCGTGCAGCAAAAACTCATAGCATTGAAGTCTTTTTGTGTTCTCAGTGGGCCATATTTCCCTAAGCCACCGAGGCTCCCAACAAAGCTGCTTTGTACTTGCGAAGGCGTTTTCTTTGTCTCACAACCAAATATTTAGACGAAACTTGTACGCAAGGATAAGCAGCCAATCATTTTGAAACACAAACAACAACCCTTAGCCAGCACCATAGCACGTGTATTTAAGAGGATATGGTACCACTGGCCGAGCCGGCTCTTTTTCGTCCCGGAGCGGCAGTGCCGACGACCTCTTTCTAACGCCGTCCTGGCCACACCGTTCGAGGTATCGATATGAAACTTGGGTCACGGGTCCAGTAAGGTTCAATGTCAGTGACGGTGGGTTCAAAAAATTTTTTGAACGCCTGAGTTAGGCCCTAGGGCAGTCCAGGTTTCGTCCACAACAACTTCTAAGCAAGTCGGAATTTTAAAAAAAGGGCAAAACCACGTTGTAGCTGTAACTGTGCTCTATGCAGAGACGTTGTCCCCGTTCCGGTGCGGTAAAAATTAGGGGGTGAAAAAGGGTATACGGCGAACCTCTGAACGGCGGTTTTGGGCGATTCTGGAGCTGATCAGAAAGAGGCGGTACAATGTTTCAGACAACGAGCTATACCGTTTCCAGATCTCGCACATGTTGTCGCCGACTTTGTTTCACTGAATGGGGACTGCCTCGCCCGCCCGAGGGTCGGCACCATGACAGGTCAATTTATGGCCCCGCACCTTCATGGTTAAATTTTTGAACGGCTTATTTTAGAGTTGTAAAACTTGTACACAGGGACTCAAGGTGCAAATGCAATGTCAGACGACTCAAACTTCAAGTTTCTACGAACATTTTGACCTCAACATTTTTGCACGGTACGTAGTCAAAATCGTCGTAGACACTTGAATTTTGAGTCGCCTGACATCGTAATCGTGCGCTGAACCCCATTGTTTAAGTCCTAAAACTATAAAATTATCCGTTCAAAAATTTGACCACTGAGCTATGGGGCCAATAAATCGACCTGTCACGCTGCCGACCCATCGGCTCCGGCGCGTGAATAGGGAGGGGGCGGGGGGTCCGGCAGGGGCCCGGCGCAGAGACAAAGCAGAGGGCTGCATGCAGGCGGCCGGGAGGGGCGGGGCGGGGGGAGGCGGTGGTCTGCATAGCCCGTCTACGACAGTGCCTTTTCAAAACTTTGCGAGATGCTCAAAACCGCCGTTCAGAGGTCCGCCGTATACCCTTTTTCACCCCCTATTTTTTACCGCACCGGAACGGGGACAACGTCTCTGCATAGAGCACAGTTACAGCTACAACGTGGTTTTGCCCTTTTTTTAAAATTCCGACTTGCTTAGAAGTTGTTGTGGACGAAACCTGGACTGCCCTAGGGCCTAACTCAGGCGTTCAAAAAATTTTTTGAACCCACCGTCACTGATATTGGACCTTACTGGACCCGTGACCCAAGTTTCATATCGATACCTTGAACGGTGTGGCCAGGACGGCGTTAGAAAGAGGTCGCCGGCACTGCCGCTCCGGGACGAAAAAGAGCCGGCTCGGCCAGTGGTACCATATCCTCTTAAATATCCGCTCAGACTTTCCCGTTCATCTTCGATGCAGATTCAGCCAGACGAAGCCATGTCGCAAGACCTGCGGATGTTGCTAGACGCCGCCCTGCGCCCGGAGCAGCTCCAGTCCACCTGTGAGACCGACGAATTGGGGTAAGGCCGAGGGCGGGTCCAAAGACGGGTAAGGAGGAGAGGGATCCCACAAAAGTTGCCTTCTCAAATAGGGCAAAGAGTGACTCTTTGCCTGCCTTTCAGTCGGCCATTCGCCGTCTGGGGAGGGAGCGGCGCCCCCTCCCTGTCGTGTTGTACGGTGCCCTTGTTTGGCAACTGCCTGACATCATCACCAACACCCTCGTTGCAGGCACTACTGCTCCCTGTTCCTGCGAGGCTACTACGTCTGGATGCACGAGGTGGTGCAGCACGTGAAGAAAGGATGCAAAAACAAAATAAAAGCAGTATACATCCTGGCGCAGCACACTGTCTTTGTCGACGAGGACCTTTACCTGCACGAAATGGAATCGGTGGTGCCGCCAGCGCGGCTCTTCATTGGAGCGCCAAGGTGAGTGTCTGCGTTTGCCTTGCATCCGGCTTCCCCCGTAAACCACCACCACCGTGATTGGTTCTCATAAACACTGCACTGCGAGTTGCCGAAGAAATGATCCTGGCGATACATGGTGGGCAAGAGACTGCTTAAATCACTGGGCTCCCACAGTGAAATGCCATTAGTTTAGCTCTCAACACTGTAAGAAATTATTCATGAATTTACCTCTGGAAAAAAGTAAATTCACACGACGATTCTTCGTAAACTTTGAAAAAATCGCTGTTCATTTACGAAGGATCTTTGCGATTTTACAACGGGTCTTTGTGAAGTTTCGAAAAAATCTTCGTTGATCATCAAGAATCTTCGTGAGTTCACGAAGGCTCCTTTGGTCATATTCCAACGAATGTCACACATTCCAACAAATGAAACATCATCATATTGAAACAATTGCAAAAAAAAAAAATCACATCTTAACCAATATGACGTCACACTTTTGTACGACAGTGTGTGTTAATAGTTAGCGACCTCGCAAAACTTCCTCTCGCGGATATCGTGTGTGATGCGAGGGGTTACCCACTCCGGGAATCATGTGTACACTTAACCTGGGAATCATTCGTAATTTTTTCGATTTTTTGATAAAATCCTTATAATTTCAATACTATGCCGTCGTAATCTTGCAATAGTGTCCCAAAACACTCAGAAACAAAGGAATTTCTTTAAATGTCCTCACTTTTTCCGTGGGATATGTGTTCAGGAATCGTGGGAATCCGGAATCGTGTGTACACCAAAATAAGAAGTGGGTAACCCCTCGGTGTGATGGTGTCCCTGCTGCGCAGGTGGTACGTGGAGGGCAGGCGCACCGTGTCGGTGGACGGCGTGGCGGGCCAGCCCCACAGCTCCCACCCCGACCACAGCGGCCGTCACGGCAACGCGGGGCTGCCCGGCGGCCCCGCCGGCGCCATCATGGCGGTGGGCGCGGACTGCGTCAACGTGCGCAAGCTGACCCTGAGGGCGTCGGGAGGCAGGGGCGGCCCCGGGCAGGACGGAGCCTCGGGCCGCAACGGCAACGACGGCATGGACCCGCCGCAGCACAGCTTGCACGCCAGCAGTCACAAATGGGGCTTGCCGCCCTTGTGGGGAGGAAAAGAGGTATCTCAGGGGACAGGAGGTCCAGTAGACGTCAAGTGAACTAAAATTGATAAAACCTAATTGCGCACCGCATCAGGACCCCCTTGTGACCTGAATTTGACAAGTTATTTTGTTTCATACTTCACATAACATAGGTACCTTATTCATTCATTCATTCATTCATTCATTCATTCATTCATTCATTCATTCATATTCTTAGTCTTTTATTCATATTCTTATCCATTTATTCATATTCTTATCCATTTATTCATATCTTCATTCATTTATTCATATTTTATCAATTGAAATGCACTTGATGTCAAATTTTACTTTGACCGTCAGTCATGATGTCATCTTGACACTAACCTTTTGACAAGCCAAAATAAATGTCCGCGCAGCTTTCTTCGCACTTTGAGTTGCAATGAGTTGACTTCACGCTAAATGTTTTTGTACAATTTTCTACGTGGTCTCACAATTGTAAACATGCAAACTTTTTCGTACAAATTTGTACGTAGAATCGCGCGAATTTGTGCGAAATCACGTACAAATTTGTACGAAAAGCGCACATGCGCTGAATTGTGCGAGACCACGTGCGAAAATTGCACAAATGAATTTAGTGTGTTTTTTTTATGAAGGTCGATGAGATGTTAATTGTGCTTTGCTTCCTTGTTATTGCAGGGAGACAATTACGGCGAGTCAGCAGCGGAAGGAAATAATGGCGGCGACGGTGGCGAGGGTGGCCTCGGGGGTCGGCCTGGCACGCTCCTTCCATTGCTGGTAAAAGTTTCTTCGCTTGCGGAGTCAGACGTCAAAATTCACAACCACGGGAGGGTTGGGCATTTCACATCAAAATTTTGTAGTCATTATCGTATTTCTTTGTCCATCGGACGAGCTACCTCGGCCCGGGGCACTCTGTAACATCAGTGATTTAGGCCATTACACTGCGCCGGTCACGATCTTGTCCATTGCAAATTAACAAGATCCTTAAAATAGGAGAGAGAGTTCACCTCGGGGTTCACCGTGGTTCACGCTCATTCCCGTCACACTAAATTTTTTTGTAACAAATTTAGTACGACATATGACAGTTTTTTGTGCAGATGAACTTTTCGTACAATTTTGTACGAGATTTTGTACAAAAAATGAGGAAATTTGTGCAAATTTTCGTACGAAAATTGTACGAAAAGTTCATCTGCACAAAAAACTGTGATGTCTCGTACAAAATGGAACGTAAAATTTAGTGTGTTGTGACGAACTGCCCGACCCACTCTCACCGTACTTCAGTGGTCCATCCTGAAAATGCGCTTTGTTTTTTCAGCGCCTGATTATTTTTTCAGATGAGCGGGAGTGAGCTGCCCTTGCTTGTGAGCAATCCTGGTGCGCCAGGGTCCACGGGGACTGGTGGCATGGGTGGCAAAGGGGGCGTTCACGGCGACACCATCAATGTGGAAGTCACCTACTTTCTTTTCGTGCCTGTTAAGGAAGAGGTAAGTTTCATCTCATGAGACTTTTTTTTTTTACCTTTTTCGGACCCTGTATCGGTGGGTCGTAGTAAAATTTGGATTGGTTAAGAAGTTTGAGTTAACTTTTCACAGGCATTATTTTGCTATCTACACCAGGGTAAAGGTGCTCCGGGCAACAGATGATAGTCAAGTGAACTTTCAGTGCTTTGAAGATAAAAAATGTGAATACCTGTTGTTTTTTTTTTGTTTTTTTTTAGAAAAATTGAATTGCTTGATCCTTGCCATCGCGCTTTAAAGCGTGTACCTCACTTGTGTGTGCTTACTTTGCATTAAGGTGGCAGTGTTTTCTCTTTAGCACGGTTAGTTCAAATGTGATAAAATGTGAAGCTAATGCAAGAAAATCAGATACGCGCTTTTTTGACCATCACATTAGCAGCAGGGATAACATCATCTTAAGAAGCATACATATTTACAAACAAGTTTGTTGTTGTTCCTAATCCAATAGCTTTTAACGCGTTATTGATTTTCGCAATTACCACACATCAAGTGCCATGACGATCTTTGTGAAGATGTTGCCTGGATTTGTGTAATGAATTTGTTCTCACTGTAATTCAAAAGGTGAGACATCGGACCAATTTTTGGCAATACAAAAAGTATGACCGATAAAAAGGTCATACACAAATGTATGACCGAAGAAAGGTCATACATGAATGTATGACCAAAAAACGGTCATACACAAATGTATGACCGAAGAAAGGTCAGACATTAGCGAGGCTGGCCCTCCTTGGGGATAGATGAACCTTCATCGGTGATACAAAAAAGTATCAACCTTTTTCGGTCATACAATTGTGCATGGCCTTCAAAACGGTCATACATTTGTGTATGACCTTTACAACGGTCATACGTTGGTGTAATGACCTTTACTTCGGTCATACATTTGTGTATGACCCTTATTTCGGTCTAACATTTTAGTATTACCCCTTTAAGGGTCAGAAATCTGACCTTTCTATTTTCATTGCTTGGGGTCCTCACAAGAACGTCCACATACACACTTATAACTATGGACAACATCACAAAAAGTAGGACAATCAGTAATTCGTGCATAAGAAACTAGAGTACCAACAAGAGCAGCTTTCAGCACAGAATGCTGTGTCCGGTGGTAAAACTAAAGCGGAGTATTACCGTCTGTTTTCAAGCGTAATCAGTAGCGCTTGAAATCACGCATAACAGACTCATCCGTCAAGATAATCCCTGTCAAAATGCATGGGAGAATTTCTGGTGCATGCTTCATTTCAAGCGTCACGTCTTAAAGCGTAACATTACGCTTTACTCGAGCATAGAATGACGCTCATGTTTTACCAAAGGCCGGCACGAGGATCCCAATCCTCTTTCATTTACAGATAACGAGGATAGGGAATGGCCAAGCCGAAGACGGCAAGCGCGGGTCGGACGGCAGGAGCACCCTCCCACGGCGGCCACCGGAAGAACCAGCACGCCTTGAATGCGCCGAACATTATCTCCGCAGGTACGCTGCAAGGCCCTCTCTTCAAGTTCCTCCCTTGGTTTCACGTTCATCTATGAGGCCAAAAATGCTACAGGCTTCGGGGCAAATTAATGAGTACTTTGTTGGGTCCATTCAAGGCAGAGCTTTTCGTGTTTCGTACATTGACGGGTATCTCGGAACTTTTTGCTAACTTACAAACAAATCTGTGTAGCGAAACCTTTAGAATTTGTTCCAATGTACGACATATGGGCTTATTCGGTTCGTAAAAGAAACTGCACGGCTTAAAATGGAATGTTTATTGAGTTATGATGAAGTCCCCAAACATCTTAGAAAAGATTTAAATATTGCGCTAAAATTTCGCTGAGAGTTTCATTGTTATTTTACCAGTTTGGCGTCATTTACGCTCTAAATGTCTCAAAATGAAATTCGACCTATGTTTTTGTGAGTTTGGCACAAGCATAGTACGAATCTTTTGCGTATTTTCATTGTAAGATGCGATGAAAAACTGTGCTTGCGCCATTCCCTTTGTGTCATAGGAAAATTCCTCAGAAGTAAGTTCCTCAGAGTGTAAGTTGCTGGCAGGGCTGTTAAGGGGGCAGTAGCACTTCGTGCACGTTTTTCTCATTTTTTCCGAACTATCTGTTTGGACAGCAATAAAAAATTTGGTATAAACGCTAGAGACAAACGGAAAGCACCATGTAAAAGTACAGACTTTTTACAACAATTTCAAAAAAAATAATTTTGTTCTGGCATCAAATTAGGCAGGGATATATAGCATGTAAAAAAGGTCTGCAAAATCATACATGATGTCACTGCGCGCACGATTGCGGCCGAAGTTTTGAACTTTTTTCCAATCGGGAAAAAGAATCCGAAAGAGCATAAAATTGCCCACAAAATGAACCACCGGCGTTAATATCGGACGAAAAATACTGCTATGAAAATGTACTTTTGCACAAAATTTTCGTTATAACGGTTTTTTTGAGTTCAATATCAAATATCTAGCAGTATTTTTCGTCCGATATTAATGCCGGTGGTTCATTTTGTGGGCAATTTTATGCTCTTTCGGATTCTTTTTACCGATTGGAAAAAAGTTCAAAACTTCGGCCGCAATCGTGCGCGCAGTGACATCATGTATGATTTTGCAGACCTTTTTCACATGCTATTTATCCCTGCCTAATTTAATGCCAGAACAAAATTAATTTTTTTTAAATTGTTGTAAAAAGTCTGTACTTTTACATGGTGCTTTCCGTTTGTCTCTAGCGTTTATACCAAATTTTTTATTGCTGTCCAAACAGAAAGTTCGGAAAAAATGAGAAAAACGTGCACGAAGCGCTACTGCCCCCTTAAAGTTACTTTCGAATGAAATTGCGCACATTTGTTTAAACAATTTACAAAAGTTGTTTCATTATTTTATTATGTTTAGTCTTACGTTGGAAAAGACTCAAAAGAGTTCAAATATTCTAGGAAAATTTTTAGTTTGACGAAATCTGTGATGATGTTGGCTACAGGAGGACGAGAAGCCAAAGTAACGAGAAAAATAAAGTAACGAGTAACGCCGTTACCCGTTACATTTGGCTTCTCGTCCTCCTGTAGCCAACATCATCACAGATTTCGTCAAACCGAAATTTTTCTAGAATATTTGAACTCTTTTGGGTCTTTTACGACGTAAGACTAAAAATAATACAATATTAAAATAACTTTTTTAAATTGTTTAAATAAATGTGCGCCATTTCATTCAAAAGGAACTTTAACAGCCCTGGTTTCTGGGCTGAGCGATGTTCAACGCTGATTGTTTTCCAGGATGAGCGAGGGCGCGCTGGGTGCGTTGTGGGATCGCGTTCGAGGTGGCGCCGCTCGCCGGTTGCTGAAGCAGATTGAAGACCTGCAGACCTCGAATCACTCCAACTCGTCGTGTGGACTTCCAGCCCTGGTGCACAGCCTGGCAGACCTGGAGGTGGCACGCTGGCAGCACCGGCAAGGTGTGTGCACTGGTGCCTGGCGCGACCGAAGTCAGGAGCAACGCGGGACACGCGGGACACTTCTAGCACAGAACCCAGAGTGGGGAAGGAGACGAGTGATGTTAAACGGAAACAGACGCAAAACCAAGCTGATGACGTCTATTCGTTTTAAATCCGAGGAAGGCCTAACTTTCGATTTAACCTTGTCAAAACCCTGAACAACGCTGGTTATGATTTCGGAATGATCTTCTTCACATCAGGCTCTGCCAAGAGTGTCTATTCAGTTTCTTGTCATATTATATAAATTTTCTCACGCCTGATACTGCCAGGCCCTCCAGAGGCCACACATAAACAATGTTTGTTGCCCACAGATTTTGGATCGAGTCAGAGACTCGTGCCGCAGTACGAAGCTCTGCTGCGACGGTGGGGCTACGTCTCGAGGCAAATGGCGTCTCCATCGACTCGCAAACGGAAGGCGAGTCACCCTGTCCGCGCGTGGATATACTGACACAGCTGCCATCTGCCCATTCGATTCCAATTTGCTCCAATATTGTTTTGTGAGACAAACGCAAATAGCAAAACAGGCAAATAGCAAAGCTGAATTCACTGGGAGACACACTGCACTCACCGACACTCACACTCAATTGTACATAATTTCCTTTGGAATACCTCTTTGCTTTGCTAAAGCACACGACTTTCGGCGTGGGGTATACACTCGCGTAAGAGTCAGGTTACTCTATCCGTAATAGTGCGCGGAATAGTAGCGTGACAGCCAAAATTTTCAGGATTTTGGCTAGTTTTTGGTGGTTTTGGGGTCATTTTGGGCTATTTTCAGCAAAATCTCGGCAATTTTGAGGCGAAATACACTTTAAAAAATAGTTGTACAGAAACAATCAGATGAGTGAAAATTTAGTCGTTCCAAAAAATAAAATGCCATCATAAACCAAAGCCAAACAAATGTCGTTGAATCTAGCAATCGACAATTGTTTGTCATCACCATTAACGATACAAATTGTGTGCAAACAGCATCTTTTGCCATTATCTGCTCACTTAAAATATATAATGAATAATCATCTATTTTGTTCTTCTAAGTCATAGGGAAGATACTATTATTAAAAGTAGAACCATGAAAAATAAATTTAGCGACAAAAGAACTCGTCGCAGACATTACAAAATCTTTTTCCACTCACAATGCTTATTGATGACTAAGAACATTTCTTGTTGGTCAACAACTTGTTTTTGAAGGTTGACTGTTATTGTGTTATTACAAGTTTGTCGTTGTGAAATTATCCTTTGGTTCCAGTACGACTACGGTTTAACAAGCTGTTCGTTGCACAACAAACTTTTCGCTAAAAAATTTAGCAATAAATGTGTTGCTAAGTTAAGACAAAATTTTTATCAGTGATAGACGCAGTAGTCGGGTCAGTGGTTCGGAGAGTGCATACCCCTTTACTTTGACTGTGCTGGGTGCTGCAGGCCCTGCTGACGTCGCGCGCCGCCTTGCTTTCCACTCTGCGCGCCCTGCGGTCCCCCGCCCGCACCGAGCTGGTCGTGGACGTCAGGGAGTACCTCAAGGCGGCCGAGCGCACCGTGCAGACGCTGGACGAGCACCGCCGGGTGCGGGCGGTGCGGGCCGCCCTGTCCGACGCCCGCGGCATCATTGCCGCCAGGATGGAAGAACGGCGGCGACTGCTGCAGGAGCATGTCCAGCCGGCCCTGCACAACGCCCTGCAGCGGCTGCAGGAGACGGTCAGGTCAGGACAAGTGCCCGAAATGCTTCCGCATTCGATACTTTTGATACGACATGATGTTTTTTTTCATAACTGGCGCGGCCAGTTTGCTCCCAGTCTAAAGCGAAGTCTGCATATAATTTTAATAAGGGACTGTAGTGCGGCCTGCAGTTTCAATACTACAGGCGCGGAGCTCCAGGAAAAAGAGAGAGGTGTGTGTGTGTGTGTGTGTGTGTGTGTGTGAGAGAGAGAGAGAGAGTAAGTGAGTGTGAGTGTGCGCGCGTGCGTGCATTGGTGAGTACTTGGCCAAGTATGCATTTGTAAGAGTGCACGGACACGGTTTGGAGTGTCTCTTCACACTAAATTACTGCGTAGGTTGTTAGGCGCGCCCGCGCACGATATTAAACATGCACCTTATAACGCACGAATTGGTGCGTGACAATTCATGTTTTAATGCGCGGCTATGCAGAAAATCGTGCGTTCTTGCGCACAATTTTCTGCGCAACGTAGTGCATGTTTAATTCCGTGCGTTACGAATGCACAAAAACCTGCATAGTAATTTAGTGTGTTGAAGGCCATGATGCGGTGGCGGAGGTAAGTGATAAGCTGGAAAGGTTGTTGACGGACGTCGGCGCTGTTTCCAGTGCGCTTCCTCGTGAGCTGGAAGTGGAGCAGCGCAGCGTGGCCGAGAGCAAGCGACTCCTCCTCGAGCACGCCCGTCGCCTGGAAGACGCCAAGTTCCGGACCCGCACGGTGGCAGTCCTCACGGGGCTGTTCAAGTCAGTCTTTGGTCTGTTCACCGGCACCGAAGTGATTTCCACTGCTTCCGCCGTCGTGGAGGCCGCTTTGAAGGAAGAGGACCCGGGAGAGGAGGAGCCAGTGGGTAAGGATCACTGTAGAAAAAATCCACAGGAAATAGTACGGTACAAAGCTGGTAGACAATTTGCCTGGTTGCACCGTTCCTCAGTCAGCACAGTTTTGGGGGTACAGAGTACGGTTTTCGTAACATGGGCTCTGACGGGAAGCACGGTTGTTTAGCACGGCTTTACTGTACGCCGAGGTTACGGAATGACCGTACCTTTTCCCTGTGAAAAGTACGGCTTTTTTAACAGTGATTCGAGGAGGATTTCGCAGTGTTTCAACGGGCTGCAGCAATGCATTACCGTTAAAATATGGTTGCAATTACAGCAAAAAGCAATCTCAACAACACTGTCTTTAAGAAGCAAGTTTTCTGGTTTTAAAACAATGAATTTATTGCTGTTTACGTTTTTAGCGACTTCAGTCTTTGCTGTGTTATCGTTAGCGAACAACCCGGTCAACCTCTTCCCTTTTAACTTTGAGTTTGTCTTTCCTGCAGCACTGCCCTCTGGAGAGGGGTTCGGCCTAAAGGAGACCATGATGCTGGTGCAATCCGCCAAATCGGCATTTGACGTTGCGATGGACAACGAGAAGGAAGTTAATGGTACCCAAAACGATGTCTCAGAAATGCTCTCAAAAATTAAGAAACTTGTCTCCTCGGTCACCTCCAAAGATGGCAAGCAGGTAATGCATACTAATTGAGCCGGGAGTACGTTCTGACAGTCACGTGAGCTTTTTGCCTGGCCATTGGCCTGTCAACGAAATGCACCGACACCCTTCACTGCCATTCGTTTGAGTAGTTCTTTAATACAAGTTTAGGCGACAATACCGAGTTTGAAACTCCCACGGTTTTTTGCAGCCTAGTGTGCAATAACTCTCATGCAACATTTAGGAAAAAAAAAAAAAAAAAAAAAAAAAAAACACCTGCAAAAGTGTGCTACTATGTTCAGGCACAAAGTAGCCTTATTTTAAATATTGCTGTTTTAGTTGGCTTGCAAAACTTCGCTTAACTGATGTTTACTCATAAAAATAGGCAGTCATTATTGCAACTTGAATTAAGGATTCGCAATACTTGAACACTGTCCACCATTGATACGATTTCGGTTTAGTCTATAAAACTATCAAGGGGTTCTGCTGTCAAGCGTGCCTTGTTGAAGAATCACTCCAGATGTTCTATGGTCGTGTATTTATGGTTTCTGTTACTGTTCACGGTTAACTAAGCGCCAGTAAAATCGTTAGACTCTATCAGAAGCTGATCCAAGACGTTCTATTACTTTAGCAAAAAGGCTCTGTGGCATCACGGGTGAAACAAATGCATAAAAAATAATGCCCTTACAGTGCGTAAACGATCTACGCCCGTGGAAGGAACGGCGTGAATCGTTTAAAGCCCTTTGCAGGGGCATGAACTGGCACGGTAGAAGACTTAAACTTCAAAACTGAATAAAAACGCTGCTCAAATGGCGTGAACTTGGAACGGAGTAAACGGCGGAGTTTTTATGCCTTTGCTTTACCAACTGATGCTTACCTCTGACTCCAAGCAAACTTTGTTCCTTTATTCAAAATACCGACATACCGCACTAATTGTTGACTGGGCTCGGCTTTTCCGGCAGAATCACCCCAATCACGCCGCATCGACGCTGTTGGCTTTGAAGGAGGAGGCGCTGCAGCAGCGGGAGTCCTGGCTGCGGGCGGCGGAGGACACCGTGCAGAGCCGAGTCATGCCGCTGCTGAACGCCATGGACACCGACCTCAAGGGCCTGTACGACGCGCACAACAGGTACACTGGTCTGAATGACAGTGCCCCCGAATCGATTTCTATTATAATTGTTTTTAAAACAGTGGGCCTGGTCGGAAATAAGCGAATCCAGCGAATAGGTTCAAAATTCCAGAGGACACACAGAATGTTGTCACGAATACAAAAAAAAAAAAAAAAAAAATCCGCAAAATACGCACCGCTAATCCAAGTGTAGGAGAAGTAGACACTTGCAGGCGTAGACTACAATGTCCTACACTTGCAAGTGTCGACCACACCGTGTCCTGCGCCTGGTCTGGAAGCGTAGAACACAGCTGTTTGACGATCGATAAACATTGATTAGTCCCGCTGCTTTCAAGTGAAACACACAATGTGGTCGACACTCGAAAGTGTAGGAAACGACTGGTCGGCACTTGCAATAGTGTAGGACATAATGGTCCACGACCGCGAGAGTGTACCTGTCCTCCACTTGGAGTAGCAGTGTGCACTTTGAAACGTCACCGACTTCGTTTTGTCCTCAGTTCAATGGGCGGTAGGGTTAGTTAGGGTAATTTTCGGACACGAGGTACAAATGAGACAGCTGTTTCAGGGACAAGATTTGACGTTAAAAAACTCCTGTCATACCAAATGGCGTTTTCCAAATTAAAACATCATAGGGTCAGTGCGGGGTAAAACTGGACACTGGAAGAACTGAACATCCCACAATTTACTTCAAATGCCGTATGCACAGGCTCCACAACTATCAAGTAATGAACCGGTGATGCCACGGAACAACGTTTGATGGTTGTCCTGCCCGCGCATACGGTATTTGAAGTAAAATATAGGGTGTTCAGTTCCTCCCCTGTCCAGTTCTTCCTCGCACTAAACCTTCCTGGTATATCAAACGTCCCACCATGTCAAATCTTGTCCATGAAACAGCTGTCCCATTTTCACCCTGTGTCCCAAAATTACCCCGCCTGATCCTGCTCGTGGAGTCACAGTAAAAAGTCTACGAAGCAAACGAAGGCATCGTATAATCTACGAAGAAATGCTTCGTATTATGAAGCAAAATCCTTTGTAATACGAAGCATTCCTTCGTAACACGAAGCAATTCTACAATGCCTTATTTTTCTTCGTAGTTACGAAGCATATTCTTCGCAGACTTTTAAGAGTGGTCACAGGGCTTGACTGTTTGTGCTCCGCAGCACCAGGCTGGCGCGCGCGGTGCAGGCGGGGCTGGGCGACGTCCGCGTGGCGCTGACGCCGCTGACGACGTCCTCCTCGGCCCTGGCCATCCCGCGCGAGATCAGCGTGTGCGCGGAGCTGCTGCACGAGAGCCTGGGCGCGCTCATCTCCCTCATGGAGGAGATGGACGAGCTGCGGGAGCGGCAGGACATGGCGGCGGCCATGGGCAGGATGGCTCAGGCCCTGGCGGCGCGCGGCGCGCCGGACGACTGGCAGGGAGACGAGGACCCGCCCGAGCTGGCCAGCGCCCTGCTCCGCCTGCAGGACACTGTCAGGTACCACACCCACTGCTTATCTTTGTGTAGGCCATTCCGGACTCCCACGATTCATGAAGATATCCCATAAGAAATGTAAGGATATTTAAAATTTCGTTGTTTCTGAGTGTTTTGGGTCACTATTCACTGGTTCAACTAAAGCGTAGTATTACCGTCAGTTTTCAAGCGTCATCAGTTCACGCTTGAAATCAAGTCTAACAGGCCTATCCGCCAAGATTGCCTCTATCTAAATGCATGGTAGAATTTCCAGTGTAGGCCTCATTTCAAGCGTAACGCCTTCAAGCGGAACATTTCGAAGTTTAAATGTTTGCAATCTGATCTTAAGTCAATGGTTTATTTTTCATCGAATCTTGCCCTAGTATTTGTTTTTGAAAGATGCATGACCATTAGAGTCTCTTTGATGCCATAACGAAAATTTCAGCCCACTTTTTAAATTCTTTAGGATATTTTAAACCATATAAAAACGAAGCTTATGGTTCTCATTTTCTATAACTGAGAAAGGTATTTATTTTTTACCCGTGAACCTTAAAAAGTGTTTTATAATAAGGCTCAACTCTGTTTAACATAAAAACTTTACGAATGAAATTCAACCGAGGCAGCTTAGCCCTATAACAGCTTGAGTGGGAAAATATCCCAAAGCACTCAAGTCAGTGGCAGTAAGGAGCCGTCATGCTGTACCAAGTGCTCACTATACTCTGCCTCCTGCAGCTCCAATCTGGTTCTGGAGGAGTACCACGTGGCCCTGCACAGCTTCAAGCAGTGGGCCTTCCCCTTCATCACGGAGTACCAGATCGACGAGGAGGTCCCGAACGGCAACTTTACGTTTCAAAGCGCCGTTGACAGGTGCGTGCCTCCTATTACACTTTACTGTCCCCATAGCAAGAACTAAAGTGCCCTTTGAGAGTTTAACGCTAGTAAACAATAAAAAACACTGCCCTTCCATCTGCAATGTCCACTGTCCATATTTTACCCTCCCAAAAAATCTGATGCCTTGCAATTAATCCTTTTAAAAACTCAATAAAAAACGATGTTTTGGGACACAAGATTTCTTAAGGGAAGAGATTTCGTCGGATTTCGAGATCAAGATCAAGATTTCGAGCGATTTTACGCCCCAAATTTGCTGTTTTTTTGCCTTTTGTTGGGGAAGATTTCAGATTTCTAGAGATTTCCGGCGCTCAAGTGGACACAGGATTTCTTGAGTGGTTGCTCCCTCGAAAATTTCGCAATGACGCACTTTTTAAATAATGCCTGCCACAGTACACAAAATGTTGGAAGAATTTTGTAGTAAAAGGAGGACTTATAAGGCCCTTGTTTCGCTGAAAGTAATTGTTGGTTACAAGAAAACGTTGCAATTGCTAAATTGTTATGCAACCCAGAACGAGGGGTGAATCACTGGTGTACTCATGTGTACAAATTGGCCTGTACTCACAATTTTAAATAGGGCAAAATTTGCTTATTTTTGCACGATTTGGCGTTGTATGTCGTCTGCAACGCTATTTAAAGCCTAAAAACGTCTAAAAATGTGATATTTACGAGTTTTGTGAGGTGTACTCACCCGTACTCATGTACTCATGTGTACTGTACACCTAAACACTGAGTGATTCACCCCCTCGACTCAGAGTGCCATAAATCGTGTTTCATTGCCAAATAAGTGACATTGGCTTCACGTTTACTGAAATGTAGTCCCAGATGTGCGAGCTAAAAATTATGCATTCACAGTTTGGGTTTGGGTCGTGTAAGTGTATGTTGTTTGATGTTTGTTACATCTGTCACAGGGCGCAGTTTGGTCTGAGCGCGCTACTGAGCAAACTACAAAAGTATCACACCATGGTGGTGCCTTACGACCAGTACATCTCGACCCGCCACTTCGTGGAACCCAGGCCACTTTACTCATGGGGACCTGCCGAGAACGGAGCCGAGCTGGACAGTCTGCTCGAGGGCAACGAGGTGAGGACCATCGTTAATTCATGTTGTGTCCGACATATCCGAGGCGTTTTCTCTCTGAGCTCCTTTGAAAGGGTTTTCACCACATTTATACACAAATCACTGATAGTTGAATAGTCGGAAACATGGTCAAATCGTGGCATGACAAAAATTCACGCCAAAAATAGGCGTTGTACGAAAGTCACGACGCGAAACGGCATGACAGAAGTCATGGCTTTTCTGCCATGCAGATTTTTGACGTGGAACTTCATTCATTCCCCTGAAACGGCACGAAGTCACGCCGATGCATTTTCAGTGAAGCGTTTCCCAATCCTTCTCGGAAAGTTTGTGCTTACCCGTTTGTTTGTGGAGTTCACTCAGGAAACCCAAGTGTGTGCCAAGCACGCACTACAAGGAGTCAGCCTCGAGTTTGCTACGTAATGCCTGGCGGGCACGCATGTGTTGGCGTACAAGTTTGTCACCTAGGCATACAACAGCCCCAACATTTCCACAGAACCCTCAATTCATCCAACCTAACTCATGTCGTAGACTTCAGGAACACTGCAATTCCATTGGTAAGTTTGCTTGCCACTGCCAAAATTTGGCGTCCAAGTCCACCGGAATGCCAAATTTTGGCATTCGAAGAGGCCAATCCGGCCCCAGAAGGTCAAATTTGGCATTCAAAACGGAGCGCCACTAGAGTGGCAAGCAAACTTACTAATCGAATTGCAGTGAACACATTATTTTTGTCAAAGCCCACCTCAATCCTCCATTCATTGCATTGGAAAATTTTATTGCTCACTTTTCAGGTCGTCTTATGGGCCGATGTACTCAAAAACCCCGACATGGAGGACGCAATCAAGTTCAACAGAATTGGTCTGCGCCTCATTGCCACCAATGCAAGTCGCCAGGCTGAATTGGACAAGGTCTTTGAGCCCCTATTTGTGAAAATGACACATCTCGGAGAATCCTACTTCAAGTGTGGGTCAAAGGTAATAATTTGATGTGAATTGTGGGAGTCGACACTGACTACCACTTACCAGAAATTACCACCAGCAGGGTTAGTCGCTTCTGAAATTTCAAAATTTCTGTCAGTTTGAGTCACATTTGAAGCCAGATACATCGAATAATTAATCTGAATTCTTTAAAAGGTGAGAAAATCATACAAGGATTATAACAACCGTCTTTCGCGCATTAAGAAGGTATCAGGGGGTCGCCCTCTTGGCGGTGGAGGGGCACACGTGTGCGGTTCGTGCTTTGGTGGTGCAAAGTCAATGTGAATGTGACTCCACAGGCAGTCGCGTTCGTGTGAATGTAGCTCCACAGGCAGCCACGTTCGTGTGAATGTGACACGCCAACACGCCCTTGGAAACGCCTTGAGTGCCAGGTTGTAGGGTGACACGTTCGGATTGATGTGACAACTCAAGCATGTAACATTCAAACGAACGTGACAAAATATGGGTGTCACATTCATTTTGGAGAGAGAGAGAGAGGAGAGGCACTTCCTTGCCCTACAGTATTTCTATCTCTCATTCTAGGCTATCGTCTCCAGTTTCCACGGTTCACTTTTGCAAGTAATACATTTATATTCATAACAGGTGTTCGTGCTTTCCCTGCAAAGTCAAGAGATAACCTTCAGCGCGAGACAGAAGGCTGACGGAGTTCCTTCAGAGACCAACAAAGTCTATGACAAAATTAACAAAGGTGACATGATGCTCAGTCCCTTTACTCTCTGGAAAATTAAATTGGAGAAACTACAGCCATCCTCCGAAAGGGTACTATCGACATTCAAGGTAAAATTTAATAAAGATCGTCAAAAGAAATGAAGGCACAGTAGAAAAATAAAGTTGCTCTGTACCCAGATGTCTCGTTTTTATTAGGGTCAACAATAAGGGTTTCATCTTATCTCACTCCAACGGTGTTACAGATTCTTCCCTGAATTGCTCGTCCGTTCACCGATTATCATGTTTCATTTAGAGACGCCCAACAAGATCTTGTTCAATTTTTCCTTGCAGCATATTAACAACACGTCTTACTTCATTTTCAGGGAGAAGTACGCTTGGTTTTAGAAGGGAACGCTCAGTACGTTGAAGACTACTCCTGCGACGAGAGCTTAGACGAGTTCTACTCGTTCGAGCCGAGCAAGGCGCCGCTTAGCGCTATTGTCATTTAGGTTGAGAAGAGGTACATAATGTTCTTGTACAAATTTTTTATGTGACATCACAGTTTTTTGTACAGATGAACTTGTAGTACAAACTTGTACGCAACTTCGCACTAAAATGGGGAAATTTGTGCAGTTTTTCGTACGAAAATTGTACGAAAGCTCAAAAAACAGTGATGTCTCGTACAAAATTGTACGTAGCATATAAAGTGTAGATCTGGCGCATGGATACATTGTGCTTAGGAATAGTTTATATTGCTTTCAAATAAAGTGAACTTGAATCAAGTTGCTGCGATAAGGGAACTATGTTTTATTTAGTTTGTTCCCCCCTGTTTCTACGCTACTCGAATTACATGCGTTTTAGGGTGAATGATTGCGAAGCCATTTCCTCAAAGAACATTTCCGTGTCAAAACGGGAAGATAGACAGAAAGACAGACATTATTAAAAATATATTTGGAAATTTAATACAATACACCTAATTTTTTTCAAATTTAATGACATCATGACCTCTGAAAAAGATGTGGAAACTGAAAAGAGTTTGTGACAATAGGAAGAGTTTCAATTTACGTAACGTTTTCTGAAAAAAGTGATAACATTGCTATAATTAAGAAACGTAATGAAGCCTTAAAAACAGGTCCATGAAAATTAAGATCGACTACCATACCGCATGTATCTCAAACATCAAAGTATTTATGATTCGTGATTTTCATTGTCCTGAAAATGCGCCTGGGCCACAGTATACGCAAATCTGCGTAGGCCAAAATTTTGTTCGGTGCTTTTCGTTTACTTATTCGTTGACTAATGAGGCTGGGAATCTGTCCCACCCTCCACTCCATCTAACTCGTGTGCACAGAGGCCCCTGGGCCATCACTGATGACAAGTCAGTAATCAATGTAATGAAGATAAGGCCATGCGCACGGACGGCCTGATCACCCACGTAGTTGGGCCTAGTTGGGCCATGCCGCTTCGATAGTCTCGTGCGCCGGCGGTAGAACGCTGCTCCCGCAGGCCGAGCTCGCAGGAAACAATAGTCCACTTTGGTTTTCAAGAAAATTCCGTCGTAAGAAGAGGTCACCTGAGAGCTTTCTGTGTCACTTGATAAAGGAGTATGCAATGTGGCTACGAGTAGATTCGAGGGGCCCACCACTCAGCTCAGGAGTGTACACACGATTTTTGAAATAGCCTGTGAATACTTAAAAAAAAAATATATCTCGAAAAACTGTAAAATTTAGGCCACCTAAGAGCATTTCTTGCCTTTCATCAATAGAAAAACCCCAAAACGCCGATAAGAACACCGAAAATGTTTAGTTTTAGCATGTACTCACCAATGATTACTGAACGAGGTGTACACACGATTACTAGAGTGGGGCACCCCTCGAGTATATTTCATTTGTATTGCGAATCAATCTCTTTTTCTACTTAAAAATTTGGTCAATGGTCAGGGGGAAAAAAGGTTTCCTCGGACAATTTATCACTCACATAAAACAAGTTGCCGAATCTCTTCTCAAAATCGTTCAAAGTTGTACATAAGCTGAAATGCAAGCATCCGAACTTCGAGGAGGAGGCCATGACAGAACGTAACAAAATGGCCCTTTAAAGTATTTACCCTACGTCATCTGAATAGATAAAGTGACGAGCTCAAGTGGCGTAAGAGTCGGTGACGCTGAGCGCAACACATCACACGAAACCGCATCTCAGAATGATCTAAGGGAACAATCTTACTGACAAAGGACCAATGTATAAGCTTAACTTTGTTTTGGCAAGGGCTTCTTGGGGTTAAAAGAAAATCGTTTCAAAGTTGCTACGAAATTCTGACGGTATCACCGAAAAACTGTGCCTCCTAGTACGGTGATTGCTGGTAGAAAGGTGGTTATTTTAAAGAATGTAGATTACTCGTACGTACCCTGCAATAGGGTATTTCGGAGAAGACTCAATCCGGAAGCAGGCACGACAACGGTAGAAACAAAAGAGCGTCGCGCAGTCGTGCTAGGCAGTGGTGGGGGCCAAAATGGACGGAGTGGGGGTACACTGCAATTCCATTGGTAAATTTGCTTGCCACTTCAGTGGCGCTCCGTTTTGAATGCCAAAATTTGGCATTCTGGGCCGGAGTGGCCTTTTAAAATGCCAAAATTTGGCGTTCAAGTTCGCCGGAATGCCAAATTTTGGCATTCGAAGAGGCCAATCCGGGCCCAGAAGGCCAAATTTTGGCATTGAAAACGGCGCGCCACTGGTGGCAAGCACACTTACCAATCGAATTGCAGTGTACAGTCGACGCGCGCACGATGCCTCCACTCTACCGAATAAAGCCCCCACCACCGCCTAGCACGGCTGCGTGACGCTCAATTGTTTCTCTCGTTGTGGTGCCTGTTTCCGGTTTGAATCTTCTCCGAAGTACCCTATTCTTTCTTTGACATCTGTTACTTTTCAGATCATGTGATTCAAATCCAGCCCATTTTGCGACTTCGACCCTTCATCACGTGGTTCACTACTCATTGCCTCAATGAACCTTGAAATAGCTTGCCGAAGGCAAGCAGGGAGCGCCAGCCCAAGGTAGGTGTAATGCCAGGCGTGGATTGTCGAAACAGGCGCAGCATCGCGAAGCCTGCTACGACAAGACACGGTCTGGCGTACACCTACCATGTCTTTAATAAGAACCAAATTTGAACCCTTATTTGGTTAATGAGAACGAATAAAATGAACACATATACAGCCATTTAAATAAACTTAAAATTCGGGCCAAATAAATCTTTATTAAATTCGAGTTTGCGGGTGAACGTGACACGGCCGTTAAATTAGGGTGTCGCATTCGTTTGAACAGGGGGTGGAAATGACCAAAAGGGCGCGTGAAGCTATGCTCCCCGCTTCTGCACTGGTTGCAAACTCTTTCGAGATTACAAAAACTAGGCTGTTGATTGGAACACGCATAGCACAGAACGAAAAGCCATGCAATTCATTGTGCATTAGACTCATTCGCCTTCCAAAAACTTACAAATACAACTCTAATTTCAGAGGAATTGTGTACACATACATGGCGTCACCAGGGTTTCCTGGCTTTTTAGCAATTTTTAGTGTCAACACTTACATTTTTTGTGGGTAAAAATCGGTGTTTCGGGTAAGCCTATAAGCCTAATGCACCCTTTATTTCGTGCTCTTTCGATCTGTGCCAAGTGTTTTCCAAAAAAAAAAAAACCGGCCTAGTTTTGATGATCTCGAAGTTTTCCTTGGCCCCCTTCACCGAAGCGGGGAGCATGTCTTCACCTGCTTCCTAGGTCGTTTCCGTCCCCTGGTTTGAACGTGGATGAACATTTGAACGAATGTGACATCATGTTCAAACGAACGTGACAAAATTAACATTCTGTTGAATATGGCGTCACATTCGTTGAATTACAACGGGGCGCGAGACCATGACGATGTGTGTGACAGGTAAAATGGCAAAAAACGTAATAAATTTGGAATTTTTTTTTTCGTAATTAAAGAACAAGTAACGTTCTAAATCACACGTTCTAGGTAACGTCATTATGTTAAAAATCAAAGTAATTTATCACGATTGTTTAGGCCCGAGGGGTCTAGAGTTCTGATGTAGGGAATTCCTACAAAGGCAAAGGCCATGAAGATATTTTTCGCATCGTTTCGGCCAAGAAGTGTAGAGAAAATTGGGCCGTCCTGCAACCCCAAGTGGATCAAGTCCCGTTCACAGCCACTGCAGTCGTCACAGCCATCCCCACTGCACCAGGTTGTCCACCACGTCCCCGAAGCGCCGCTTCAGGGTTGGCGTTTCCTTGATGAGGAACTGGTAGTCGGCAGCAGGCTCTTCGGTGCCCGCCATGGTGGCCAGCGCGCCCTGGATCCCCTTAACGCCCTCGTCCTCTCCGTAGCCGAACACCAACACCGGCACAATGCACACCATCATCTTGGCGGCGCGGCTCAGGTGGCCCTGCCCACCAAATGAACATACGAAAACCAAACGTAAACTGCGGGGGAATCATTTTCGGGCTTTGGCCACACTCTAAATGTCTTACAGTGTAAGGCTGCACCAACATATTATGATACAAATTTCTTCCTTAAAACAAGGGACTTCCCACAAAATATCTATAAAGTACAAAGCATTTTCAAAGGTATGTTACAAAGGCAGCTGCACCGCCATATTAATGAGAAATTTCAGAAAAATATGGAGAATCTTCACTATAAGACATTGAGAGTGCACCAACGGCTGGCGTGCTCACCTGGAAGCGTTCCCACGAGTACACGCTGTCGGGGTCCGTGATGCCCGCGGCGCGCAGCGTGTCCTGCAGCGTCTCGTGGTAGAGCTTCAGCCACTCTTGGAAGTGCTTGTCCCGCGTGGGCTTCTCGGTGACGCACAACAAGATGTTGAGGAGGTCAGGCGTGGGCCAGCCGTAGCGCACCGTCTGGAAGTCGATGAGGCGGCAGCCGCACGGCGCGCCGGACTGCGGAGCAACAATGAGTCGTCAGCGGCTCGCGCTGGGTTGCCTCTGAGTTTCTCAGCGTTCTAGACCAAGTACCTCGTCGTGCTGGAACATGACGTTGTTGATGTGGGCGTCGCCATGCACGATGGCGTTGCCCCCCTCGGAGTCCGGCAGCACGTACTCGAAGAAGTCAGAGCTGAATGTCTCGAACCGGGCCTTGAGTTCCTCGTATACAGGCGATCCCTCAGGGAACCTGTCCTTGATCATTTCTTTAAAATAAAAAGAAACCATTATTGGCTCCTGTTTCATTGGTTTAGGCACGGCTGTGTTAAACGGCCGGGGAGAAGGACCTACGGGGCGCGTTGCGGCCGCTGGTCGTGAACACGGTGAACTTTTCCTTGAGCTCCTCCAACACGGCGAGGTTCTGGGACTCCTGGCAGAACTCGGCGATGAAGTCGGGCCGCAGCTTGTCCAGCGCCATGCCCGCGCCGTGGAAGCGCGCTATCTGCACGGCAAATGAAACCATTGACGGAGGCTATCGGTGTTGGACAGAACTCCGCAAGTCACCTTACCTCTGTGACGAATAGCCGGACGTGTTGATCGTCCAGCACCGTGCCTCTCTTGCAGATGCTGAAGCCGTCGGGCCTGAGGTCCTCCATCACCAGGCAGGGAGGCTGCAGTTCATTGGGGTAGGCTCTGCAACTCCAACATCAACACTGAGGACAATCGAATGTTTTAATGCGATGAAAGCCTGCACGCCAAATGTTTTTGTACAAATTTCGTACGAGACGTCACAATTTTTTTTTTGTGCACACGAACTTTTTTGTACAAATTCTCTACAAACTCAAGTGTCGACATAGTACACTCCACCTGGAGCCAACCCAGCATGTACACTCCACCTGGAGTCAACCTGGCATGTACACTCCACCTGGAGTCAACCTAGCATGTACACTCCACGCTGGAGCATGCCTGCTAAGTACACGCCAGGTAGGGTGTACCTGCAAGTACACTGTTGCTCTGCTTTACATGTAAAAGGTATGGGACTTAAGCAACAGTGTACATGCCAGGTTGACTCCAGGTGGAGTGTACATGCTAGGTTGACTCCAGGTGGAGTGTACTATGTCGACACTTGAGTTTGTAGAGTTTGTACGCAATTTCGTACGAAAAGGGGTAAATATGTTCAATTTTTCGTACAAAATTTGCACGAAAAGTTCATCTGCACAAAAAACTATGTGACGTCTCGTACAAAATTGTACATAACACATCGTGTGTGAAAAGTATAATGCGAACAGAGCCTGAGTTGTGACAATAATAACTGCTTACCTGGGCCAGGGCAGGGGCTTATTCATGCTGGCGATGTCCTCCATGGCCGGGAACACTTTGTTGTACATGAAAGACTCGACCTTGAAAACGTGCGCGAGGAAGAGGGACCCGTCCAAGGCCCCGAGCATCGTCTTGCACATGAGGTGCAGGTCGTCATCGTCTTCCTGGAACATGTTCGAGCAACGTGGGGGTCATCGCGACTAAGCTTTAACGAACTAAAGGACAGTCTTAAGCCAAAATGTTAGGTGCGGTAAAACTTTATTGGCCGATATATGGCTAATTTTATGTTAACTTTTGGAGAAAAAATACGACGTTGGGTATTTTGGCCTGAGTCCGCACTTTTCATAGCAGAGGGATGGAATTTGGTGTAAGTGTGTAAAAAGTTGTTAAGGATTAAAAACACGACTATAGATTTGACCTCCGACGATCTTTCAAGTACAACGATTATTGTACAAAGTCCAATTGGGCCGAATGATGAAACGGTTCCAGTCCGGGAGTTGCACTTTTCCCAGTTCTGATTGCACTTTCCACGATCATTGTTGTTCGTCTGATGCACAGTACTATCCACGTTTTCACTTGCAGTGTACTGAGCAACAGGTTGGTTAGGCCACATCGAAAGCGGTACAAGTTTTCTCAGTTGTTAAATCTTCCGCCAAGGAGTCCATCAACTAGCTCCTTAGGATGCGGTGGGTCGTTGCGTCGAGCTGCTATCACCACGACCTGATTGCACGTGATGTACACATTGTGCGACTACTAGCAACAGAGTCAATGCCTGCACGAAGAATAGTCTGTCTCTCCATTGAGTACCAAGTAAAAGTAAAGTCACATTTCAGTCAGAGAATTTTTAGAGAAAAACCACACAAACTGTCCTGCAATCTGGATTGAATTTAAAATCGGTGCAAAATCCTTTTTTTTTTTAAACAAAATTATGCAGCGCAATGCTCCAAGGGTTTGAAACGCATCTCCCCACTTCCTCCTATGTACCTCGTTCTCTGCGACAACGCGGTACAGAACACTGAGGTAGCCGTCACCTTCTACCGTGCCGAGTTCGATGTGGAACCTGCAACAAAAGAACGCGCCACGTTGCACTCAACTCAGCTGGTCTCTAATGTGGAGTAGCCTCGGACTTGATCCCGCTCGTCGACGCGGCCTCTCAGAACTAAAAAAATAATTTTTTTTAAAAGGAAAGGTCGTTTAAAAAAAGGAGATTTTTTTTTATTTTAAATTTCCATCTTTGAGCGCCTCTAGCGCCTAAACGAGGGTCGTTACCACAACTTTGGGGTTTAGAATATTAAATTACTAGTCCCGGGCTACCTCACTATCGAAATGTCTTACAAAGAAATTTCCCATAATACGAAAGAAATGGCGCAAGCATAATACGAAGGTGGTTTTTCTTCGTATTACGTAGGTTTTCTTTGTATCTTACAATGAAAAAGCTAAAACAATTCGTATTACGAAGAAATTTTGCCTCGTATTATGCTTGCGCCAAATTCATTAAAACATACGATTAATATAAGTCATATTTCATTGTAACACATTTGCGTGCATAAATGAGAGGCACTTCTTTTAAGAGGTCCGATCGAGAAACATGACCAATGCCGATTTCATCGCCCTTTGGGTTAAAGGTACCCCTTATAGGTTTAAGAAAAGTCCCTAAATGTTGGAGGCGAAAAACGCATGGTTTGAAATTTATTGACGATTTTTGTTTTCTCTGACACAATAGAGGTGAATTGGATCAAAATGTAAAAAAACGATATTGCTTCGTCCCTGTCGGCTCTAGCTACCTAAAAACTGACTCTCTCACGTCAAATCGGCCTAGGAACAACAATCCGGCGTCGGTTTTCCGATTGGACTGCCGAAATTTTGACAATGGCTGTTTTCCCAGTTTTGCAGGCATTTCATCTCTGGGGTTTCGCTGAAGGACATCGATTTCGACCGATCCCAGGGATGGATTTTGAAGATAAAGGATTGAACTAACATATTCCGTCATAAAAAGTTCGTGTATAGGCCAACCCTAGAGGTAGCTACAAAAACCGTGAAAATGCATGTTTCGGGCAGAAAACTGCCGCTTAGTGTTCTTTCCACCGGGCTGCGGTGGAAAAGCAGCGTGCCGTAGTGTGGGATAAGCCTTCTGAGGCGCTGGCACTCATGTGGAAGCAGCGCACCTCAGCCTAGGGACCCTACCTCAGCCCAGCGCCGACACACAGGCCGCAAAACTCGGGCCTGTCTCCGTAACGCCTGCGAAGTGGAAGGTAGGCACGCCCCCCACACGCCGCTGCGTGGCTGGCTGCCTACCCGTCGTGCTCGCAGGCGCTCGCTCTATCTCGCCATGGGCCCCCCATTCAGTTCACACTCGTAACCTGCTCTGATGCCCAAGCTACCAAGGGACCTTCCAAGCGGAACCAACGTTTTGGTTAGATATTACGTGATGTAGTGATGCTACCTCAAGTAAAGCAAATGACCACATGAAAGGCAATTCCTCAACATGTGGGTCATTCTACAGGAATGTTACAATTTGATGTCCCTGCCCCCTCATGACCGAACGGTTCGTCCCAGAGAGACGCAGTTTGCGCGATGAGATGGTGCCTTGTGTGCTTTTAAGTGATCCACTATTTGGTTTGAAAATGTCAGAGGTTTTCAGGTGGCTGTGGCCTCCGGCAGGTGCAAAATGTAGCTGTCCCGATGCATAGTTCACCAAGTTTGCGCCTCTCGTATGTCTAAACGAGACACAGGTAAAATCTTTCCCGAGGGTTCTATTTTCTAGGGCACTCCTATACTGCAACTTGGTCTTACTGAATTTTATTAAAGTTGTGAAGCTTCGTGCCAGCACAGATTTATCTTTTGTCCCGACATTTTTACTTCCCAATAATTCACGTGTACACGGTAACGAGTTAGGCTCTCCACAAGTTGCAGCCTCGAGAGCTGCAATGGATTCCGGATGGAAAAACACTTCTGTATACCAAGTTTGGGAGATGTGTGTCCAGTGGGTAGCATCACATTGGTACCCAAATTTCAAAAAGGGGGTCGCGTATCTTCTGTGTATGTAAACTTCGTACCCAATTTGCCACAGATCCCCTGTGACAAACTTTCGGAATGAGGATAAAAACAAGCTGTGTATGCGCGTTCTACTGTTTCAACCCATACGGCTGCAATCCAGGTATTTGCTTCCAAATGTAAACTCCGTAGGCTTCAATTTATGGCAACTCCGTAGTCATTTTCCCTATGATTTTAGGTGGAAATGTGTTTTCCTCAAAAAGCGTGGCCCTTGATGTCGTTTTGCATTCTGCAAGCCAAAACAAGAAAAACAAGCACAAAACAAAATCGGACAACTTTTAATTTTACACAGTTCAAAAACGTGAAATTGTAACATTTCTGTAGAATGACCCATGTAAAGGATGTTTAGGCATATGATAAGAAATAATAAAATAAAGTAACTAACGCGTTGGCCTTAGATTGGTACTTTGAAGAAAATGACCTGGCCCGATGAAAACGATGCCTCTTCATCAGAGAATCTTAAAATTAACCAAATTTACCACAAGAGGAGCTAAACGCGACGATTATGAGGGGACATCATGGCTCAAGATGGTTACGAGTGTGCAGGGGGCGCCGGAAGTATATTTTGCCAGGGGGGCAAAAGTTTTGAAATCCCCAGTTTCCTACCCCACCCCTCATAAAAAGACGGAATTTTCATTTGACATTTTACGAATGTTATTTAGTTACTTTGCTCATTCTTTCTTGGCGATACACAATCGTATCGCTATGAAATATACTAAAGTGGCGCCTTTTAATTAAGAGTGATTAAGAAACCTCTGGGCAACAGGCACGTATTTTGCGCGGCTTGTGCAACACGTGCACTGAGAAAACCTTACAAACTATTTTAGGCCTTACAAAGAAAAGCAGCTTGTTATAACAAAGTATTTTGAGCATACATAAGGTTACAAAGAAAATACTTCGTAATTTACGAATACAAACTATTTCTTCGTATAACAAATTAAATTGGTTTGTAATATGTATGCTCAAAATACTTCGTAAGATTTTAAGCGTGCGCCCGGCTCCCACTTAAGTTCCATGGGAAATGAAACAGTGAAATCTGGGTAGTTTTCATGGTTGATGGAGTAAAGTCCACTAATCAAGGAGCCATTAAACCTTAACTTTGTTTCAGAAACGATCTGCCAGAAGTTTTGCTCCTATCCTTAACGGTTTTATACAGGTTAAGGCTTTACCTCTTATCATGACGTTATATCTGGATACTTTGCGCTGCCGGTGCCCGCCTGGCGGTCTTAATTTTAAAGTTTTGCGGCAGATACCGGGGATACCGGGTGGGGGTGGGGGGTATGCCCCCTGCCAAAGTCAGGAAAGGGGGGAAAGAGGGTAGGCGGCCGACCCTGCACCCCACTGCCAGCGCCCCGACGAGTGTGAACTGAATGGGGAGCCCATGGCGAGATAGAGCGAGCGCCTGGGAGCACGGGGGGTAGGCAGCCAGCCACGCAGCGGCGTATGGCGGGCGTGCCTACTTCCAGTTCGCAGGCGTTACGGAGGCAGGCCCGTGTTTTGCGGCCCGTGTTTTGCGGCCTGTGTGTCGGCGCTGGGCTGAGGTGCGCTGCTTCCACATGAGTGCCAGCGCCTCAGAAGGCTTATCCCACACTACGGCACGCTGCTTTTCCACCGCAGACCAGTGGAAAGAACACAAAGGGGCAGTTTTCTGCCCGAAACATGCATTTTCACGGTTTTTGTAGCTACCCCTAGGGTTGGCCTATACACAAACTTTTTTGTGACGGAATATGTTAGTTCGATCCTTTATCTTCAAAATCCATCCCTGGGATCGGTCGAAATCGATGTCCTTCAGCGAAACCCCAGAGATACAAGAAATGCCTGCAAAACTGGGAAAACAGCCATTGTCAAAATTTGGGCAGTCCAATCGGAAAACCGACGCCGGATTGTTGTTCCTAGGCCGATGTGACGTGAGAGAGTCAAGTTTAGGTAGCTAGAGCCGACAGGGACCAAGCAATATCGTTTTTTACATTTTGATCCAATTCACCTCTATTGTGTCAGAGAAAACAAAAATCGTCAATAAATTTCAAACCATGCGTTTTTCGCCCCTAACATTTTGTAACTTTTCTTAGACCTATAAGGGGTACCTTTGACCCAAAAGGCGACGAAATCGGCGATGGTCATGTTCCTCGATCGGACTTCTTAAAAAAAGTGCCTCTGTATCATCTGCTGAAACTGTTTATAAAAACAGTATTGGCAAATTTTCCGAAAATCGTCAAAATAAAAGCCACATCGCAATCAACTTAAAGTCAACCAAAAATTGAAAAACAGAAACAAAAGACCAATTTGCGTCACAGCGATATTGCGGGACAGTGGACGCGAACTGCCGTGTCCTTCCCGATGTGATGCGCCGAGCCACGCCGCAACGCCCACGAACTGAGGCACAATTACAATACAAGCTCACTCTGTGCTGAAGTTTCAAAAAGTGCAGGCTATTCCAACACACCTATCAACCAGATGTGCAGAGGGCAAAAACACCTCGACGCGCGCCGCGCGTATCCTGTCAGTAAATTCTCCAACCGGAAGGAGAGGGTTTTGTTCCGCTTAGAATCCGATTCAGGTTTGTCTCCAAACCTAGACCCCGTGAGCACGCTCAGAAGCAGCCAGCGTGATGGGCGGAGGCGTACGAGCACTCTAAATTTCTTACGAAGAAATTTCCCATAATACGAAGGAAATAGTCCAAACATAATACAAAGGTGGTTTTTCTTCGTATTACGAAGGTTTTTCTTTGAATCTTACAATGAAATAGCTAAAAAGATTCGTATTACGAAAAAATATTGCTTCGTATTATGCTTCCGCCAAATTTACTGTAACATACGAATAACATAAGTCAAATTTCATTACAAGACATTTTGAGTGTGGGCTCTAATGCCTCGCCCACACAGTGCAGACGAGTATCGGGGAGTACTCACTTGGGCTTCCTCCAGCCGCGCTCGTCCACGATGGCGCCCAGGGCCTCGTGCACCACCGCGGGGACATCCAGCGCCGCAACCTGCGTCGCCGCCGATCCGTTCACAGCCATGGCCAGCGCCGAACTACTCCTCCGCCACGCCGGCGTGGCCGAGCCGCGCGCCAGCGCTCTGTATTCGCATTCGAAGGCAAAGGTCAGTGCGCTCTATCTGCGCGTGGTGGGCTTTATTGGAACTGCTCTAGCGGGTGCTAACGACTAACCTCATCACAATTTTCACCAACTTCCACTGCTTTGTCACTTTGAAACCACTTTCCAGTGCAAATGTCTGAGTCATCAGCACTGGTAGAAAAAAGTACGGAACATGTCTGGTTAACAATTTGCCTGGACCGTCCGTACTTGCCAAGTACGGAACTTTCTGTACTTTTTTCCGTACCTCTTTGCATGAGCTTAACAGGGCTGACATGAGCTTAACATGAGCCTACATGAGCCGAACAGGTTCGGACGTTCCGTACTTCCGGACTATACTCTTCTGAACATTTTCTGTAAAAAAGTACAGCAATTTTTACAGTGAGTATTGTGAAAATGCCTTTCACTCAACGCAGTGTTTTACCCTATGCGTTTTCTGGCGCTTTCAAATCTAACAGGTGCACGTGACATCACAGCCGACGGCACCGCGCCATGACGACTTCGAATGCGAATACCAACAGAGGGAGAGCGGGAGAGGAGTGGCTGGATCGAGGGGTACCTCGCTTCGGAAATGGGTGTCCACTGACTGGTGACTAGACTGCATTTCTACTTTGATCAGATGGAAAATCTCTAGAAATTTGTTACAAAAATGCTGCAACTAGGGTAAAGTTACGTTGTTGCGCCGGCTTTTTCAGTGACTAGACTGAAATAAGGCAGTGACTAGCGTTGAGAGTGTACACTGACTGGACGAAGTGAGGCACCCCTCGGGCTGGATGCGATTACCCCGATATGCGTTCACAGTGAAAGTGCGAGGCGAGTCGTAACTGCCGAGTCACCGAGGCCTCAAAACTTTGTTATCGTGCCGATGGGACAGCAAAGCATGTCATTTTCAAAGCGTCTTGGTCTCGGGTGGCCGTTCGTAGGCAGTTCGGTGCCTTCCTATCACTCTAGACAGGTTGCTTTCTGTCGCGCAATTCGGACTGCCGCCCAATTTCAGCCGTGCTTACTTGAGCCGAGATAACACTCGATGGCGAGAGGTTGTAGGACCTTGATTTGTGTCGACAGCAACACTGAATGAAATGCTTGAAACATCAATAACTGTGGCACATTTCCCTTTTTGTTTGTCTTAAGACAAATCCATTTCTGTTAGGAGATGTGAATTTGGTTACTTTCAGAAATTCATGCTACCTCGTCGTAACCCCTGAACACATCCATTTTCCTGTCGATTACTACGGTTTGAGGCTCTCACACACCACGACGGATTCCACCCTTTCAATTTACAGTGGCACGCGCAGCGTATGACTGTTATCTGCCGCAGGACCTGCTTTAGATTCTTTCGAATTCGTGGAACTCGTCGAGGAGCGCGTCCGAAGTGTTGCGTCAAGGTGCTCACTGTGCACAATCCCACCGACCGCCGCTGACTGGGTGCACTTAGGTGGGTGGTTAAGAGTTTTAGACATTTTGAGTGTACTAACGAACAAGTCAGTAGCGCGCTGAGAGTGCACCCGGAAGTCAGCCGACACAAGTCGTCAAAAAATTCCCAAAAAAAATCTAGGCGGCAACAAAATGTTTGTTCCAACTTGTTCCGTGTTTGTTCCACTTTGTTCTATTCATGCAACCCTACCACATCGTTATCGTTTTACGATAACAAGTCGGCCAATTTCATAACACAAAAATTAAGCCAAAAATAACCCAAAAAGGCGCTTTTATGTTCAAAATTGCTAGTTCTGATTTGTTCCGAGTTTGTTCCACCTGGTAATGTCACCAAAAGGTGCGCAACTCAAAGAAAAGTATGAGGTGGGTCGGCCAACTTCTTATATGTCAAACTGTGACTAATGATTTTGTTAACTGACGAACGATTGTGTTCTTTAGTGTTCTGAGTTTGTTCCAAATAAAAGAGCTACCAAACTATGCTTTAAGTGTTGGCTGGTCGGATGTGCGTCGGCCAACCTCTCATTTGATAAGATAGGACTAATAATGTTCCAAAATGACATGTGTCGGCTGACTTGCGGGAAATCATTGATTGGTATCTCAATTGAGAGATAGCAACAGTGCTTATTGGATGCGGTGTTATTCACGGCACAATATGATGAATCCATCGGAGTATTATCTACCGATTGACCAATCGATTGCTCTTAAAAAGCTTTCCCTATGATCCCTATCATGTTCCCCATGTTGGAGCTGAACAAATGGATTTTTGACGTTGAAAGGCGCTAGTGCCTGCTCACACCACACGCTTAAGGGTCTACATGGATAAATTCCCACAAAGCGTTGCGCTTTGTATTACGAAGAGAATGGTGGCTTCGCAGCCTACGAAGGAAACTTTTCAACCCCAGTGAAGTAATTGGCTTCGCTAATCGCTCAGCCAATTCTTTTAAAATTAAGTATTGCCATGTGATTATTATTCTCAAAACAAAACATCCGAGGGGGAGCGTGAGCAAACCAAATTTTGGTGTCCGCCTGCGAGCACGGCGGGTAGGCAGCCAGCCACGCAGCGGCGTATGGCGGGCGTGCCTACTTCCAGTTCGCAGGCGTTACGGAGGCGGGCCCGTGTTTTGCGGCCTGTGTGTCGGCGCTGGGCTGAGGTGCGCTGCTTCCACATGAGTCCCGGCGCCTCAGAAGGCTTATCCCACACTGGGGCACGCTGCTTTTCCACCACAGCCCTGTGGAAAGAACAGAAAGGGGCAGTTTTCTGCCCGAAACATGCGTTGTCACGATTTTTGTAGTTACACTTAGGGTTGGCCTATACACAAACTTTTTTATGGCGGAATATGTTAGGTTGATGCTTTATCTTCGAATTCCACCCCTGGGATCGGTCAAAATCGATGTCCATCTCCGAAACCCTAGAGATACAAGATATGACTGCAAAATTGGATCAACAGCCATGGTCAAAATTTGAGCAGTCCAATCGTGAAACCAACGCCGGATTCTTGTTTCTCAGCCGATTTTATCGCAAGGCGTCAAATTTTAGCCAGCTGGAGCCGACAGGGATCGAGCAATATCGATTTTTGGCCCGCCCTTCTATTTAAAACAAGGTAGGTGTACGCCAGACAGTGTCTTGTAACAGGCTTCGCGATGCTACGCCAGTTTCGAAAATCCACGCCTGGGGTTACACCTACCTTGGCTTGCGGCGCATGCCTGCCTTCGGCAGACTAGGCTACATTGCATTTTCGTCATCAGCACATTTCAAAACAATGTAAACGATTTTCAACCCTCTAAAATATGTAAATTTTAAAAAAGCAGCCTTTTCCTGCCGTTTTTTTTTTTTTCAAAGTTTTCTCGTTACGATGACTTTATGGATTGAGATAGGAAGCTCAATTTTGGCGTGTGGTGAGCCAAGAATATACCTAATGGCCCTGCAAAATCTCACCCGGAACGGCCAAGCCGTTCAGGAGGAGTAAGGGAGGTCGGGGTACTAAGTCCCAGGGGTACAAAGCGAGGGGTTACCCACTCCGGGAATCACGAGGGGGTAAACACTTTTGTAATGCCCTGTACAAAAAAAGCCGTGTATTACGCGTAATACACGTATTTGCAATACCATTTTAGGGTCAAATGTGGAAAAATTTAGCATTTTAATGCCGTAATACACGTGTAATACCACCGTAATACAGCGTAATACCGAGTAGTCTGTACAGGATTTCTTTAAGTGTTTACCCCCTCGGGGAATCATGTGAACACTTAACCTGGGAATCATTCGTAATTTTTTTCGATTTTTTGGAAAAATCCTTATAATTTTAATGCTATGCCGTCGTAATCTTGAAATAGTGTCCCAAAACACTCAGAATAACAAAGGAATTTCTTTAAATATCCTCACTTTTTCCGTGGGATTTGTTCAGGAATCGTGGGAATCCGGAATCATGTGTACACAAAAATAAGAAATGGGTAACCCCTCGGTACAAAGTCCCAAAGGCTCCCACTTCGAAAGTTTGCGCCGCAGGTCGGATTTTTTTGTTCGACCAATGAGAGGTAAGACCGCTGAACATATTTCGAGAATGCGCAGGCTCCTCCGACCACAACTATCAAAATGGCGGCCGTGTGAAATTTGGAGACACCGATTTGCAGGGACAGTGAATATTTTCGCATGGTTAAGATTTTTTACTGTCGCTATGCTATAGGAATAAATCTCAATATCAATGCTGCGTACACTTAATACGTGTCTTGGGGTAATTTTCCGATACATAAGTTTCAGATGACTTGCAGTTTATGTCCTTGGGGAGCCTGTTCTCTAGAACCATGTCCTATGGGGCACCAAGTCACATTTTTCCTGGGGTACAAAGTCCCAAGCATATTTCTGTATTTTCATTGTTGTGGGCCTATGTGTGCTTATGCGCCTTCTCGAAATATGTTCGGCGGCCTAATCTCTCCTTTTTCAAACAAAAAAATCCGACCTGCGGCGCAAACTTTCGAAATGGGAGCCTTTGGGACTTTGTACCTCTGGGACTTTGTACCCCGACCTCCCTTACTTCTTTTTCCTTGTTAAATTAATTTGGGTCATCAAATTGTTACTTCAAAAGTGCAGAACCATCACTAACAATGATTGGAATGAAAGACATCATTTATCCTTGATAAAATACCTGCTTGGGTCCTTCTAAATGGTTAAAAATAAGGTGGGACTTTGTACCCCGGGTCGGGGTACAAAGTCCCAAATGCACGTTTCCATTCAAGTGGCCACTAACAATGATTGGAATGAAAGACATCATTTATCCTTGATAAAATACCTGCTTGGGTCCTTCTAAATGGTTAAAAATAAGGTGGGACTTTGTACCCCGGGTCGGGGTACAAAGTCCCAAATGCACGTTTCCATTCAAGTGGCCACTAACAATGATTGGAATGAAAGACATCATTTATCCTTGATAAAATACCTGCTTGGGTCCTTCTAAATGGTTAAAAATAAGGTGGGACTTTGTACCCCGGGTCGGGGTACAAAGTCCCAAGTGCACGTTTCGATTCAAGTGGCCATATCTCTAGAACCAGTTACCACAGAGCAATGAGCCAAAGAGGACATTATTCTACAGACTATATCAAAACTATTGACGTGTCTACTATCAAAATCGGTTCATGCATTCACGAGTTACAGGGAAAAGAAAAAACTGGGACTTTGTACCCCGCACTGTTAAAAATGTTATGAATTTTCATTACAAATATGCATTGAAAATTCATGAACGCCATTAAATTTCATAGCGGCCATAAAATTTCATAAATGTAATGAAATGTCAGAACACATTCCATGAAATGTCATAATATCTCCTTGAAAAATCAAGTCTGCAATGAAACGTCAAGAGATTTGATGAAAAGTCAAAACGTGACACTACAAATTCAGTGCGGTTCTGAAAATTTATAACCAAGATATAAACTTTCATGTTGTGATAGGCAAGTTATGATAGCTCTTACATTGCCCGGGTGGAAGGAACTTCAGTTTTGACTGAGTTTAAACCCAATCGTGATTCGGAATATTCCTATGCTCTTCCCTGAGTAAAATAGCGTGAAGATTTGAGTAGTAAATCAAACGTCGCACCAAAAAAGTATTTTAGTATCAATAAACGCAAACTGTGGACAATCCACTGCTCACATGGTAGTACGGCCCTGTCAACCACCTGGGCTCAAAGTCAAGTTTCAAAAACCTGCCGCTAGGTGGCGCTTGGAGCGCCGTGTCTGTTCACTAAAATGTATATCCGATTC
This sequence comes from Stenchaetothrips biformis, assembly GCA_030522485.1. Taxonomy (NCBI): domain Eukaryota; kingdom Metazoa; phylum Arthropoda; class Insecta; order Thysanoptera; family Thripidae; genus Stenchaetothrips; species Stenchaetothrips biformis. The sequence continues at coordinate 7,329,061 of CM060087.1, read as the reverse complement.
ATTGAAGTAAAATAAATATTTTTTTTCAAACGTTTATGCTTGGTTACCTAAGTGAATATCTGCTCTAGACGTATGCTAAAAGTTTTAAACAAAATATTACTCTGAAGTCGAGAAAAACGCATTACCATGTTGCGACTCGCTGACACCTACGGTTGACCATTGGGTTACGTGCACGCGAGAGCCCCTTCGGAAATGCAGTACTATGTGCCTCTGACGCCTCTCTCTGCGTCTCACTCCGGGGCATGAGCCATACCTAGGTTGGCCTTTACCCGCTAGTAATTTTTAGACCTGGTGTGGGTTACCAAAAGTCAAGATATCGGTTCTGAGATTTCATAAGCCATTTCTGAAATACAACATCACAATCGCAACTGAAATGTCATAACTTGCACCTGAATTTTCATTAACAATATAATGAGGTTTCATAACACGTTGCTGTGAAATTTCATTGCAGAAAATCGCCATGAAATTTCAAAACAGAAAAGTGATAATAATTACATTAACATGTTATGAAATTTCAATCCGAATTTTTTAACAGTGCGACCTCCCTTAGTCCAGACACACACCCTCACACACACCCACACACACACGCACACAGACAGGAAAATTGTTTACAGCCCCGACGAGAAAGGGCATATGCCTTTGTGTCCGTGTGGTTGTTGTTGCAGTCTGTGTGCAAGGAAGAAGTTGATCCATAAGAACCATACTCTAAATTTCTTACGAAGAAATTTCCCATAATACGAAGGAAATGGCGCAAGCATAACACTGTTATTCAACGAATGTGACGTCATATTCGTTCGAATGTGAATTTTGTCACGTTCGTTTGAACGTGACACGGCCGTTAAATAAGGGTGTCACATTCTTTTGAACGTGCGTCAACATTCAAACGAATGTGACGTCACATTCAGACGAACGTGACGAAATTTACATTCGAGCGAATAATGGTTCATTCGTTGAATAACAGTAAATACAAAGGTGGTTTTTGTTCGAATTACGAAGGTTTTTCTTTGTATCTTGTAATGAAAAAGCTAAAAAGATTCGTATTACGAAGAAATATTGCTTCATAATATGCTTGCGCCGAATTCCCTGTAACATACGAATTACAAAGCTCAAATTTCATTGTAAGACATTTACAATGCATGCGTTTTTCGCCCCAAATATAGTGGGGCTTTTCTTAGACCCGTTTGGGGTACCTTTGACCCAAGAGGCGCCGAAATCAGCGATGATCATGTTCCTCGAGCGGACTGCTTAAAAAAAAAAGTGCCTCATAGCGGCTTTTGGTCGCACGCAGATGGCGGCTTCTGAATCGGCCTCGCGCAGATAGCAGACTCTTGCCGGGGGGTGTCGAAATGGCCAATTCATGCAGTGGCCACTACATAGTAACCCGACAAAAAGGTGGACCGATAGCAAACAGGAACGAGTGAGACCGGGCCGGTCAGCGCAGCACAGAGCGTGCAGTCAGTCAGTTAGCAGCCAGCGAGCCATGGAGCGCTTTGCAGGCCGCGTCGCCGTGGTGACCGGGGCCAGCGCCGGCATCGGGGCCAGCATCGCCGCGGACCTCGCCAAGGCGGGCATGGTGGTGGTCGGCGTGGCCAGGAGGAAGGACCGGCTGCTGGTGAGCGGGACGACGCCGCTGCACAGTGGGCCAGAAGACCACCGTGGACAGCAAAATCTCAAAGACGCGTTATGAGCTCCAGAGTCGCTAAATGGAACTCGAACCCGAGGGGGCAAGCACTCATGAAATCATGTGTCCCCTTGAGCGCCAGAAATGTCTGAAAATCGGAAATCTTCCCCCCAAAAAAAGTCAAAAAACAAGCAAATTTTGGGCTTCACATCGGTCGAAATCTTGCGAGGCCCCCAACCTCACTTTTGTAAATTTGAAGGGACGAGATTAGGGTAACTTGCTTAAAAAAGCATTTTGTGCTGTGTGAATGCGTGAACACATGTCAGCGAGTGCTTCGAGAAACCATTCAAAAGCATTTAATGATAGGAAAAATCCTTGTCTGTAACGAATCACCCCCGATGCGTGTTACGCAATGAGCACGTCCCCAACCTTTACTGGACGAAGTTATGGCAACAATCCACGTGGTTACATTGTGAAGGGGTCACGCTTTAAGGCCTCAACGGCACTTTGGTACCTGGGGAGCCTCAGGCGAAAACTTCCTAGGAATCAAAATCTATGATTTGCCTGTTTTCAGACTCCCTCTAAAACTATACCTGAGCACTGATCACAGCCGTTTCGATTGTTCAAAGACCCTCAACTTCCGGCGAAGGGGGGCACACACAGATTTCCTTCTGCACCCTTTACCATATTTAATAAGATATGGGTTACAAATCGCCCCACCCTCCCTTACACACACTTCTCACTCTCCCTATAAAAGGTAGCCAGTCAACCAAAAAAGACGTTGTAGAATAATTGCTTAATCGCAGTGCAAATTTTCAGCCTCCATCTCCGAACCAAAAGAATAACCTTAAACCGCTTTTTCGAAAATTGATTCTCGCGAGGACGATGCTAATGATAAGATAAGCGAAAAATCTCATCTGCGCTTTTGTCTGGTAATCAATTCTATCTCAAGTACCAAAGTGTTTAAAGGTACTTTAGAACTGATTACCAGAGGAAAGCGTACATGAGTTGCTCATCTTATCATCAACCTTGTCCTTGTGTGATTTCACGCCTTTCGGAGTAGGGACACCTATAAGACAGCACTCTCCTGCGTTTTTCTCTAAAGGACCTTCTTTCAAGGTCCTGCGTTTAATTTTTCTGAGAATTATCTTTCTTTCAAGGACCTGTCGGCGTCGTTGGAGGCGTCGGGCGCCAAGGGCCGCCTGGAGGCGGTGCAGGCCGACCTTTCCAGCGTGGAGGAGGTTCGGAAGGTCTTCCAGTGGGTGGAGGACAACCTGGGCGGGGTGTCCGTCCTCGTCAACAACGCCGCCTTCATGCTGCGCGAACCGCTGCAAGGCAAGGCTCACAGTGGGCAAGAAGACCAGTGGAGGCGGTCAAAATCCCGTACGGGTTTTGAGCAGGGATGATACCCAAATCGAAACAAAACCAGGCCGTTACGCTGACAGTTTGCATAAGCAGCTAGAACAAAAGAAACAACTTTTCCTCGGTGTGCAAAGTGTACCAGAGTCGACTAGAGTTTTGTTCCCAATTCAAAAGTCCGTTTCCCTTCGTTTTTTTTTTATTTTTGGGGCATGAAAAGACAAAACTCAGGGAAGTGGAATTTTGACTTGGTCCATATGGGAACAAAACTCGGTTACACCTCGCACACCAAAGAAAAGTTGTTTCCTTGGTTCTAACTGCTGAGTTCTAGTCATCAATGCAAACCCACAAGCGTAACGGCCTTGTTTCGTGTCGGTGTGGGTATCATACCAGGTTTTGAGCTCCAAGGTCGCAAAATGGGACTCCAACCGAACGTGTGACCCCACCAATGAATTCCTCGTTCGGAGAGCAATGCATTGGTGGGGTCGGGTCACACGCTCGGTTCGAGTCCCATTTAGCGACTCTGAAGCACAAAACGCGTCCGAGACTTTGGCCACCTCCACCAGTCTTCTGGCCTGGCCCACTGTATGGCGGATTGTGACACAATAAGACTTGCAGGGCAGTTGTCGTAATGGACGGGTAGGCATCATCCAGATGATTGATTTGTTTCTCAGATTTGGACTCGATGGATGTTCAGAGCCTCGTCAACACCAACGTGACGGCGGTCTTGACTGGCTGCAAGGAGGTCGTGAACAGCATGAAGAAGCACGACATAAAGGACGGGCACATCATCAACATCAGCAGGTGCGGCACAGTGGGTCAGAAGACAGAGCGCATGCGGCCCAAACTCAAGACGCGTTTTGTGCTCCAGAGACACTAAATGGGACCACGTCAAACGTGCGACCCCACCAATGGCTTGCTCTCCAAATGAGGAATCCATTGGTGGGGTCAAACGTTTGGTTTGAGTCCCATGTAGCGACTCTGAAGCTAAAAACGTGTCTAGGGTTTTGGCCTCCTGTGCTGGTCTATTGGCCCACTGTGCATGAGCGTAACTGAATACAGCCCTTCACAACTTCTCAACGGATTTTCTCGCAGTTTGGCGGGTCGCGTGGTCGTGAACCACCCTGTCTACTCCATCTCCGCCTACACGGCCTCCAAGCACGCCGTCACCGCCTTGTCTAAGGGCCTGCGCTTCGACATACAGCGCATCCCTGGCTTCAAGACCCGCGTCACGGTAACACAGTGGGCCAGAGACCGGCGCAGGCGGGGCGGACAAACCTTCAGACGAGCTCCAGAGTTCACTGAAAAATCAAACGTGATCTAGACAAAACCACACGTGCGGTCAAATGAGTGCCATTTTGCCCGCATCAGTTGGTGTGATGTAGACCACGTTTGGAGTGCTCTTTTAATGCAATAATGACCTCACCAAACGTGATCTAGACCACGCCAACTGATTCGAGCAAAATGGCACTCACTTGACCGCACCAGTTGGTGTGGTCTAGACCACGTTTGGTTTTTCAGTGTCGCTGACTAGGACTCGAACCGAACGTGTGACCCCACCAACGGATTCCTTGTTCGAAGAGCCATCCGTTGGTGGGGTCTTACGTTCGGTTCGAATCCTATCGGGTATTCTGATCGCCTCTATCGGTCTTCTGGCTCACTGTGGGTTAACTCGCTGAAAGTAATTATATCTGGCGGAATGGATTAAGAAAATTTTCTTTTTGTTTCATGTTTTGAATCGTAGAATAATGGTACAATTTCGTAAATTATTGATCGCCATAAGTTGTAATTGCCATACGTTGTGAGTCCCAACTTTGTTCTAGTGGTTTGCCTTTTCACTGGCGAAAATTAAGATTTATTTCAACTCTCGCAGAACATTAGTCCCGGAGCCGTCGACACGGACATGCTCCCTCGAGAATATGTGAATGCCTTGGCTGATCCAGGACTCGTACTCACGGCTTCTCACGTGTCCAATGCCGTCCTGTATGCTCTGTCCTGTCCCCCATCAGTCGAGGTGAGGCTTTTAATCTCGCAAGCGCTGCGTTGCGTGGGTTACGGACTCTAGAAATTGGCGGAATGTATTTGCAGATCACCGAACTCACCATCCAACCGGTCGGAGAGGCATCCTAACCGGGACCCGTAGAGCTATTTCGAAGAGTCGCCGCACAGTGGGCTAGGAGACCGGTGAAGGCGGCCTAAATCCCGGACGGATTTTGGGCTGAACACACTAAATTGATATGTAGTTTTTTGTGCATAGCTTTGAACGAAATTGAGCATACGTTTGGAAATGCACGAATTCGTGCGTAGCTAAGCATGAAAATGTGCATTGTTATGCAGCACCACGTGCGTTGTTGCGCACATATCTGTGCATTCCACGCGTATGCTCAATATCGTGCAAAGCTATGCACGAAAAAACTACATAGTAATTTAGTGTGAAAGTTGCTAAATGGGGCTCGAAACGAACGTGTGACCACACCAGTACATTTCTCGGTCGGAGAGCACTCCATTTAGGCGGCGTTTAATATATGACGTCACCTCTTTTAGACCAATTTATGCCCCCCGTCCGTTGTTGCGTTCCGCAACGGGGCATCGCCCGAACCCGCCAAACTCAAAACTGTCTCAGTAAGCAAGAATGCACCGAGCAACCGCACCGCGAGCCCGCCTGACCGAGCAGAGCCCGGCAGTCGGTAAGTGCCAGCTGAGGGGCGCAGAGCGGTCCGAGGGAGGTCTGGGAGATACCGGAGCAACCCCCTTTAAATCAGGTAACCCAGGCCTTTTATTCCACATCACCTTCAACCCTAAAGGTCCCCCAGACCAGAACTGGGCAAATTCTCCGCAAGCCCAAGCACTGCCTTCTAAAAAGCTTCTAAAAAGCCCGAGGGCGGTGCCTGGACTTGCACACCGTCATCGGTTTATCCTCCAATGTACTGAAGATAGGACCGTCACCACCACAGGCCGAACCCCCTCCCTCCTAAAGTGATGACGTAATACTTGCACGCCTGCATCCAGGATGCAAAAAATAGGTCAAGCTGGACAGCTAGGCAAACAGGAGACCTCACGCACGCCTCATATCTGAAACAAAGTGTGTTGATCGTTGTCTTTTTTTTTTTTTTTTTTTTTTTCTTTTTTCAGAAATCCTTTGTATAGTATAGTATTAGTAATCTCCTATTTTGACTTACAACCTGTTCTACTCTGTAAAGCGATTTTGCTGTTAATAAAGATCTTATCTTTACGGACTGTCTTTTCTGCGTGTGACGCAGGCATCGTTTTGTTCTATTTACTTGATTCATCGCCGGAGACTGCGAAAGATGATTGTGCTCAGTCCCCCGCATGAAAATGAAATAGTCCTGAATCAACTCCAAACATGTTCCGAGTGAGTCCGAACTCCCCCGGGCTGTTCCTAATTATGCCCAGCTAGGTTCCTGATTTAGCCCGAGCCCGGAAAGATCCGAACAGGGCATGCCCGGAATCACCCCGACTCCATCCGGTTGTTCTGGAATTAGTCCGATCACCGAATGGAATCGCGGGTCACTCCAAATTTTGCCCGTGCTATCGGGTTCACACTTGGGTTCACTCGCCGGGCTTGGGACTACCCGATAACAGTCCGATCAGAAGATGCCGCCATCGGACTGCCCCTTGCGAAGCCCGTCGACTTGCTTCAGTCCCGAAAGCGATCTAGTCGGTCTCGGACTTGTCCGGCTGAGTCCGGTCTGCAGCGGGCCCAGAAGGGCGGACTGTCCCAGCCGGTGCATACGCGGAAAGTCCCGCTGGCCAGGCTGACAAGAGGCGCTCTCTGATTGGCTCCTCGAGGAGGGGAGCGTTAATCCACCGGCAACTCGGAAAGTTTTAGCCGCCTCGGCAGGCAAAACGTCAGTTTGCAGCTGTCCTCCGAGGTGCACGCATCGCGAGTTGCCTGCGTCAGTGTCCACTCTCTCGGCGCGCTGAAGTCATATCGTCTCCACGCGCTGCAGCTTGGTGCTGTGAACGAGGAAGTTGGACGGAAAGAAGTGTGGTCTAGATTCAACTGTTTCTGCTGATGACCGTTCAGGACGCTTCTGACTCCCCGCTTGCTGTTTGCATCTCCCAAAACTAAAGGGACGGGCGGTGAGAGGGCGGGAGGTGTATTAATTTATTCGCCTCTCTCCGTTCACACTCGTCCCCAAAGTGCTTTCACCGGATATTATTTTACACGTCTGGCTTCACGAATCTGAAATTTGTACTTTTAGCCTTTTAGTCTTAGCCTGCAAGGAGGGATGGGGATGCAGGAAGGGGGGTTGGGGTAGGGGGCATTCGGGAGGGAGGGGAGGGGTAGGGGGCAATCGGGAGGGAGGGGAGGGGTAGGGGGCTATCGGGAGGGAGGGTAGTGGAAGGGGTGCACTGTCTTCATTCGAACTAAATCCGGAACAGAATCTGGTCGACTTCGGAGAGCCCTTCGGACTAAATCCGCCCGTGCCGGTCTGTACAATTTTTCGGGCTGTCCGGAATCTCATCCAAAAGTCAAACGTTTCGTAGCACTTTACGGAAAGTCCGCGGCCGTGTTCCAGGGCTCCTTAAGGCGAGCCCTTGCCACAGGGCTTGGGCCGGACTCTTCCATTTTCACACGGGCCCATTTCTAGCTTTTTGTGTAATTTTATGTTTGACAAGCGGGTGCATTAAAAATATTTTCCTTCACATGAATATGTTTTGGTTGACTCGCTAACACAAGCCACACCCTGTTATTGCGTTCAAATGCCTCTGAGAAGAAGATTACTTATCTTGGTTCTGCATTTACTTGGAGCGTAATATTGTAGCACTCTGGCGGATATCAAGGGTGATAACCCCTTCAGTTCAGGACCACATACCACAAACGTAGGTGTTTACTAAGCACGCACGTCCAAAAGAATGCATGCAAGTACGAGAATACAAACGCATTCTTGGCCAATTACTTACAAATGCACGCGTGGCAAGTACATACTTTCAAATTCATAGAGTTATACGCCGCCAAGCAGCAGTTGTAAGTGTGTACGTTGCCAAGCGCGCATTTCGACGCGTCCTAATAACTGGGCTGTGAAGCGGAAGAGTGATCCAAGTCGACTTATCCCTAAATTGAGTTTTTGCTTGAAAATTGTTCTTAAAACAATTGGGCATTGTCTCATTGAAAGCCCTAGTAGATAACTCACTTGGTTTCATTAAAAAAAAAAAAACAGGGGTGAAAAATGAGCTGCTTGAACATATTCCCTTTTACGTTAAATAAACGGTGGAAAAAAGAAATATGTCAAGTTATCTCTAAACTGTTCCGAGACTTTTTCTAAATAAAGGCTCTTAGAGGGTTCAAATTTGTTCATTAAATTAGCTTACTAATAGGAGAACTCAGACTAGCAGTTTGAATCCTCAACTCTAATTCATTCCTGAGCTATAAATGTTTCCACTAAAAATGTTGAAGTTGCGTAAACCTTCAATACTCAGAAATGAATAGGAGTTCAGGGTTCAAATCAGTGGTCTGAATTCTTCTAATAGTAAGCTTATTTTGAAGCTTCAATGCAATTATGATTTACCAATTTAGATCATATATTGATGACTTGTCTCATTTAGGTGGGGTTGCGCATAAGGATAATTTGTGTTATCTCAGTAACCACTCGGTATCTTAGGATAAGTCACCAAAGTCAAAGAAATACTAATGATACTCCATTTTGGACAAATGACATATTGTTGGTATGTATTGCTGAATTGGTTGCAGTCAAAACATTTTAAAACAGAAGCCTGCAACATGTTTTTTTGCATTTCTTGAAAAGTGAGCGGATTTGACTTATCTCACTTTTCCGCTTCACAGCCCAACTGTCAGTGCGGATCTAAGACAATCCTAACTGTCAGTGCAGGCCCAAGACAATCCTAACTGTCAGCGTCGATACAGAACTATCCTAATTGCACATGACGTGAAAATGGGCCTTTTCTTGAAGTCCTTGACGCTCACACACTACATAAAACTACTTGCCAAAGAATTTGTTAGAAAGTTTCATCCTTATTTAAAAACGTGGACATTATATTTCAGGGATATCGCCATTCACTGAGTTGCAGTGAAGAGAGTTCATAACCGGCTTTAGCCACCTCTGCAGTTAAGATTGTTTCCGATCTGCCCTGGCAGTTAGGATTGTTTTGGATCTGCCGCGGAAGTTAGGATTGTCTTGAATCTACACTGACAGTTAGGATTGTTCTATAAGGAGGCGTCGATTTTTAAGTGTGTACTTGGCCAACTATGCTTTTGTAATTGCGTACTTCCAGGGGGTGGAAACGGCCTAGGCTCCGCCTGGTCCCATGCGCGTTACCAGTGCCGGTCTACGCCGCTCGGGCCGATATTGCACACTATAGGACGGAAACTGTTTACAGAAGCGACAAAACCTTTTGATCATCCGTTAGATAAGAGTCTGAAGGGTGCTAATATGTCTTGACATGTCTGGAAAACTGCCCCTAAAACGTTCTATTAGCGAAAAAGTAACAGAATTAGCGCTGAGCTGTTCTTTAGAATTTCTCATACTAGCAGCCGATTTTGACGCTGACGGCCTGTGACGTTTTCGTTGTCAGACGGTTTCGGGAGCAGTTTTCCTGTAATGTCAAGGCATATTAGCACCCTTCATAATATTTTCTAACATGGGTTCAAAGGTATTTGTCGCGTTTACGAACAGTTTCCGTCCTATAATGTGCAATGTCCGGCCGTGCGCCGCGCGGAGATCGTCACTTCTTCGCTTGTGTATAAAGTTTCAGTGTTTCGGCAGCTTCAAAATAAAAAACCAATGGCATGAAATAAAAGATCACAAAATTCTACGTGGAATAGGCCCATTGCATATCCTTTTAACAGGCTTTATGTTGATCAAACATTGTTTTGAAAATGGGTTGTGGCGTTACAGCGGTTTTGGCGACACACATATTATGGCTAAGATAATGATAACTCGTTTGAGAACCACCATGAAACCTAGTGCATTCCATGTGGCGATCCATTACCTCTATTTTGTTCACTGCATGTTGGGCGAAAACTGAATCTAAATAGTATAAACATTGTGATTTATATCTGACACAGCGATCTTTTTGTAGGTTAGTCGTCTTTCGCAAGCCCGTGCTCGGCAGTGGTGGCACCTAAAATTATTTTAAAAATACCTGAACAAAGCTTAGAGAGCAAGCTTTCAGGAAAACACAGGCCTCACTTTCTTTCAAGACGAATCAAGCCCACAATTCGGGTCGAACTGACGCGTTGCGGTGCCCGGCCGGCACGGCGCGCGCCGCCACTGGTAACGCGCATGGGACCAGGCGGAGCGTAGGCCGTTTCTACCCCCTGGTACTTCCAGGCATGCATTTGTAGGTGCGTGCTTGGTAGACAGTTAGGTTTGTAGTGCAGTGTTGCTAGGAAAGTGGGCAAAAAGCAGCCCAACCGAAATCCCAAACCCGCGGACGTGTTGTGGGCTGCCTATCAGGCTGCTGCTAACAGCTGTGACGTAATGGGGCAGCCACGGGTGGCGACATTGAAAGCGTTGGTTTAAGCGTGAAACGGAACTGGAAATTCTCTGAAAATTAAGCTTAAATCTATTGGAGATAGTTGATTTCACGGGGGGGAGGGAAACTCTCACGCAAGTTCTGTAGAATTCATGTTCACTTTTTCGTCCCAATTTCTGATAGATTCACTTAGGAAGAACAGCATTTGTTACACAACAGAATTTACTAAAGTTAGGTTGTCGTTCCAAACTTCTTATTGAAGAATGCAACTGGGTTACATTGTCGACAAACGTGTCGTCCGAAAAAACAAAAACAAAAAAAAGACAGAAATTCTCGAACCGCGCCTGTTGAATTCAATTCAAGCCCTAGCACATATAGGGGCCGTACCCATACTACGTGACCATTTTGGGGGGAGGGGGGAGTTTAGCCAAATACTACGCCCTATCTTAATTACATAGGAAGGTTAGGTTATCCCGGTCACTATGAGGGGGGAGGGGGTCAAAAAGTGGCCTAAAATCGGTCACGTAGTATGGGTACGACCCCATATATCCTTTGCAATTCTCCCTGTATGCTGTATGGTGCATGCCTGGCACCGTATAACTCCATGCTACGCACATAATTCATTTGTAAGTCAGTGTTGCCAGACCCGTGCTTCAGAAGTCGCCGCTAGGTGGCGCAAAAGTCGCACAAAGTCGCAAGAGACGCGCGACAAGGCGCAGGCCTCCAAATCGCGCGAAATCGCGCGTGTTTCAAAAGAAATAGCCCAATTTGCGACTTTTGACGAAAAGAAAAAAGGGGAATAAAATGCACTGATTTGCCCGTAATGCTGTTATTATCTTCAAATAAATAAAAAAATACAATAAATATTTTTGTACTTAAAATGGCACATTAATAATAATACTTAGGTACTGCAAGCTGTATGTTTGACTGTCGTCGCATGTTTTAACAAATCAGCGTGATGCGCCCGCAACGCCTCCTTGCAAACTTTGCACCACGCCTCTGGTTGCCCATTCATCACATTCTCCTCGGAGTTCGGGGCGATCCAGTCTAAATGCAATTTAAAAACTTTAATTTTACGGCTTCCCAAACACAAATATAATGTTAACAAAGTATTGATTTAGCCGTAGCCAGCCAAACATGAGCAGCAGCTAGGTTAGGCTCCTGTACTTACCTTTCAGACCGTTCTCCTTTTCCCACGATCGTTGGTATTTCTTCGAATACTTCCCGTATTTCCCCATTATTTATGTTACTTGTTCCGCAACTCTTTTCAAATATTTCAGTGTGGCGGCAATAAAATCCAGTGCCATGCAGCACACACTCGTAACGTTCTCCTCCGAAACAAAAACAACCAACAAAAGACATGCGATAATGGGTCAGTGCCGCCAACCACCCTCACACGCGTACCAATATGGGTGATTTTTTCACCAAAACACGGTCGGAGCGTAAAATAGCCCAATTTGCGACTTTTGACGAAAAGAAAAAAGGGGAATAAAATGCACTGATTTACCCGTAATGCTGTTATTATCTTCAAATAAATAAAAAAATACAATAACTATTTTTGTACTTAAAATAGCACATTAATAATAATACTTAGGTACTGCAAGCTGTATCATCATTTCTAGCAGTAGTCATGGCACTCAAAATTACTAGATCTAAGTAAGGCATTAAGCAATTTATAATAGTCAGTCATCGTATTCGCTCAATCGAACGACAAGCAAATTCTCATTGAAAACTGTTGTGTCAAGTTCATTGACTATTTCGTAATCTAGGTCTATAAGCTCTGCTTGCTCTTGCTGCTCCTGCTCGGCCTCAGGGATATGGAGAACCGGCACCGGTGGGTCGTCAGGATTAATTTCCTCCTCAATGACTGGAAGTGGGCGCACTGGCGCCGGCGCATGGTGGCGGTCGCTACGTTCAGTGTGCTTTCGGTACATCTCGGACGTAAATCTCTGATACATAGGTTTTGTAGGTTTGAAATCCTTACAACACAGACCATCGACCTGCAGGTAAAACATGAATAAAATTAGTATTGATTTGTTCCCATGGAAATGGCAAATGTGGGGCGAGGCTATTACCTTTAGATGTACGCGTAGGCGAATAAGTGCCTCGAGCATTTCCAGCTGAAGTTTGTTTCTCCTCCTGCACTTGATGCAACTGAGCACACTAAATATCCGCTCAACAACAGCGTTGCTGATCGGCAACGTAAGGCACTTCAGAACAAATAGAGCCAGCTCTCTAAAACACTGCTCTCCTCCGGCGTTCTTCATACAGAGGACACAGGCCCAGAAATGCACCATGTCTACAGTGTCAATGCTGTCCTCTAGTTTGATGTCAGGGATGTCTGCTAGTGACATCGTGGCAAGCAGATCCCACTGAGATTCTAGAGCGTCCAGGTCAAATCCCTCACCTGGAAACCAATTTATAGTTAATCGGTGCTCGATTCACAAAACTTAAGGGAATGACCGACCGCGGACTGCGCTGACAATGACTTACCCGCCATCTCAGTAGGAAGTTGACTGAACGTAGGGCGCGCCGTCCGTGCCAAGGCTATCTTTGGCGTGAAAAACTTCAGCTTCCCAACTGCATCGAGGTTTGACGGCAGCTTGTCCAGGAGCAGCTTAGTAAGCGTGAAAATGTACTCTCCACACTTCAAACGAATGCCGTTCAATACATCTACAGGAACATTGTCTGTTTGGGCTTGCTTTCGGAAGGCTTCCCCTAAATTCACTCTATCGACGGGCAGCAGGTTTGCAGGGTCCGCCAGGGCAGTCTTGAGCGCGTGGATCTCGTCGACGCGCAGCATACCGGGCCGCGCCACCTCTGCCATGCACTGGGGCTTCAAAATGCGCCCAGCCAGGACGAGAACCTGGGAGCGAAGGTCCGTGTAGAGCTTCGTAACATCTGCCTCGGTTTGCTCGAATGCACTGCTCACTTTCTGGACTCCTGATAAAGTGGTCCTCAAAAAGATGAGGTACAGCTTGTTTGAAAGGGAGTACATATTGCCTATTGCTTTTGCCTTCTGGTCACCCTGAAACGAACATAGTAAATAAGGATATCAGTAGTTGTAGAGTTAACAGGGTAGTATACCAATTAAAAAGTTTTTTTTTGTTGCTTACAGACGTTCCCTCTCCTTTCATGGTGAAATACCCCTTGAGTTCAAACCACTGATTCAGGAGAACATCGGAGCTTGGCACCCAATTGAGCCAGCGGGTCTGAGAGCGACCCACAAGTTTTCTAGGTTTCTTCCCCCCAGTGCTTGCCTAAGGAAAATGACAAAATCAATAACAGCAAGTTCATAAAAAGATATGGGGTTTTCTGATTTATATTTACCATGTAATATTCGGTGTATTCGTCCCATCTCTTGGCACTGTGAGCAAACCAGTTGACGGTGCTGTCGATAAGAGCCGACAGCTCGTCAGGCATCTTGTCAAATGCATGTTGAGCACACTTGTCAATGGAGTGACAAACACATTTAAAGAGAGTGAGGTGAGGGACGCGCTCCTTCAGATGAGTATAAAATGAATTGTGTTGCCCGCACATATTTGACGCGCCATCTACACCCACGGACTGTAGGTTTTGCAGAGGCAATTTCAAGTAAGCTAGAAACTCAACCACGGCCAAAGCTAAGCCCGCACCAGTGCAGTCTTTGACGTGAATCAGGCCCAAAAAGTCTGACACAAACCGGCCTTTCGCTTTGCTGAAGTACCTTATCGCCACACCCATGAACTTGGACACAGAGTTGTCTGTCACTTCGTCCACTATAAGAGAGTAAGGGGAATTCCCGACGTCATCCAGCAACTCTTGCAGGAAAACCGGGGCGATCACATATTGAATCAACTTAGAGCATTTTGTTCGGTGACAGCGAACCTTCGCCAGCGGGCTTCCCTCGCCCAACTCATTGAGAAGTTCTCCCAGATGGTCCATTGTTTTAATAGATGCATGCGTGGCAATGAAAGTTGCGAGTTTCAGCTCTGAATATTTCACCTTATCTGTTACTTGAATGGTTCCTGCACACAAAAACGCAAGTATAAATAACGCGATGAGATGACATTAATTTTGTCATAAACAGGAAACTGCTTACCATAGTTGAGAAGAGACGGCTGAGTCTTCCGTTCAAAACTTGACGCCTTTGACTTATGTTTGCCTGTCGTCGCATGTTTTAACAAATCAGCGTGATGCGCCCGCAACGCCTCCTTGCAAACTTTGCACCACGCCTCTGGTTGCCCATTCATCACATTCTCCTCGGAGTTCGGGGCGATCCAGTCTAAATGCAATTTAAAAACTTTAATTTTACGGCTTCCCAAACACAAATATAATGTTAACAAAGTATTGATTTAGCCGTAGCCAGCCAAACATGAGCAGCAGCTAGGTTAGGCTCCTGTACTTACCTTTCAGACCGTTCTCCTTTTCCCACGATCGTTGGTATTTCTTCAAATACTTCCCGTATTTCCCCATTATTCATGTTACTTGTTCCGCAACTCTTTTCAAATATTTCAGTGTGGCGGCAATAAAATCCAGTGCCATGCAGCACACACTCGTAACGTTCTCCTCCGAAACAAAAACAACCAACAAAAGACATGCGATAATGGGTCAGTGCCGCCAACCACCCTCACACGCGTACCAATATGGGTGATTTTTTCACCAAAACACGGTCGGAGCGTAAAATAGCCCAATTTGCGACTTTTTCCCACAAGAAATAGCCCAATTCGCGACATATCGCAAATGACCTTTTGATGTCGCAAAGAAGCGACCGAAAATAGCCCAATTTGCGATAAATCGCACGATCTGGCAACACTGTTGTAAGTGTGTACGTGTGTACTATTGTCAAGCATGCATTTGTAAGTGCGTGCTAAGTAGACAGTATGGTTAGCAGTGCAAGAGGCCCCCTGTTTGTTGTAAGGTCCACGTGTGTGAGCGTCTTGCGCTCTTGGTTCACTTACGCTCAGGTCCTGATGAAGTTTAGTGACCAGCCGAAGCTTGGGACATTGGAGTGCACGGAGCAAGGTTGCTCCCTTTTTGTCTTTTTGCACTATTTTGTCGACACAGCCTTGTATGTAAGCTTTCCGAGTTGTTGGTAAGTAGTTATCGTAGGCTTTAATCTAGGATCAGCTTTGCAGAGTGCGAGAGCGTCACGATGTGTAGGACAGGTAAAGTAGCAAAGAACAACAAAAATTTCGAACATTTTTTTATGTTATTAAAGAACAAGTGAACTTCTAAAACACGCATTCGCACTCGAAGTGTCTTAAATAACGACATTGTGTTCAAGATGAAAGTAGTTTATCACGATTGTTTAGGCCCGTGGGGGTCTAGAGTTTTGATGTTGGGAATTCCCACAAAGGCAAAGGCCATGAAGACACTTTTCGCAATGTTCCTGCCAAGAAGCGTAAAGAGAAAATTGGGCCGTCCTGCAACCCCAAGTGGATCAAGTCCCGTTCACACCCACTGCAGTCGTCACAACCATCCCCACTGCACCAGGTTGTCCACCACGTCCCCGAAGCGCCGCTTCAGGGTTGGCGTTTCCTTGATGCGAAACTGGTAGTCGGCAGCAGGCTCTTCGGTGCCCGCAATGTTGGCCAGCGCGCCCTGGATCTCCTTAATGCCCTCGTCCTCCGTGAAGCCGAACACCAACATCGGCACCATGCACACCATCATCTTGGCGGCGCGGCTCAGGTGGCCCTGCCCACCAAATGAACATACGAAAACCAAACGTAAACTGCGGGGGAATCATTTTCGGGCTTTGGCCACACTCTAAATGTCTTCGGGTGTAAAGCTGCACCAACATATTATGATACAGATTTCCTCCTTACAACAAGGGACTTTCCACAAAATATTTATAAGGTACAAAGAATTTTCAAAGGTATGTTACAAAGGCAGCTGCACCACCACATTTAAGAGAGTTTTCACCATAATATATTTCACTTCAATATGTAAAATGAATTCATATATTTTCATCATAACAATATTCACTTATAAGACATTTAGAGTGCACCAACGGCTGGCGTGCTCACCTGAAAGCGTTCCCACGAGTACACGCTGTCGGGGTCCGTGATGCCCGCGGCGCGCAGCGTGTCCTGCAGCGTCTCGTGGTAGAGCTTCAGCCACTCTTGGAAGTGCTTGTCCCGCGTGGGCTTCTCGGTGACGCACAACAAGATGTTGAGGAGGTCAGGCGTGGGCCAGCCGTAGCGCACCGCCTGAAAGTCGATGAGGCGGCAGCCGCACGGCGCGCCGGACTGCGGAGCAACAATGAGTCGTCAGCGGCTCGCGCTGGGTTGCCTGTGGGTCATTCCACCCCAAACCGCCGCACCTCTAAACCTCAATTTTTTTGATCTGGAAAATTTACACTTGAACTGACGCAGACCATCACCCTGAATACCGAGGGGGAAATAACTTCCCACATTCATTGTACAAAATTTGAACACATTCCCACATTCTGCATGCGAAAACGCCTGTACGTAGGCAACAAGTGTGACAAATAAAGCAGAAATCTTGCACATTCCAACACATTTCCACATTCGTTGTACACTAAATCTTACAGTGGGTCACCCCTCGCTGAATACCCATGCCAAAGGGTTTTGCGAAATTCAAAGCGGTTTGGATTCTATAGCCATCTAAACTGTTCACTTTTGGTAAAAACACTGAATTTCAGACTTTTTGTTTTTGTTTCAATTTGACCGGGATGAGGTTCGATAGTTCATTCCCTTCCTTATTAGTCTAAAGAATAACTTTTACCAGTCAGAAGTCATCGGACAACAATTTCAGATTATTTTTTTCAAAAATAAACTTTTGATTTGTTACTAAAATTGCTGTACTAAAAAGACCTTGTTTTAAAAAATGAAGGTCTAAACAGGGCATTTACATGCCATACAAACGCATGAAATAAAATGGTGGGCTTGGGCACTCCTTCACCTTGACAGGAGGTAAAAACCATATTTTCTAGCACCGATTCGGGCCAAAACTGTCGATATCTTGTTTTGCTTATCTCGTACACAGTTACTGTTTTTGTACGAATTTTGTACGAGACATCACAGTTTTTTGTGCAGATGCACTTTTTGTACAATTTTGTAGGAAATTTTGTACAAAAATAGGAAAATTTGTGCGGATATTCGTACGAAAATTGTAAGAAAAGTTCATCTGCACAAAAAACTGTGATGTCTCGTACAAAATTGTACATAACATTTGGTGTGTATGATCTAGAAGGACTCAAGTGAGAGTAAAATTTATTTTATTGGGTTG
Organism: Stenchaetothrips biformis; assembly: GCA_030522485.1. Classification (NCBI taxonomy): domain Eukaryota; kingdom Metazoa; phylum Arthropoda; class Insecta; order Thysanoptera; family Thripidae; genus Stenchaetothrips; species Stenchaetothrips biformis. Next base: position 7,311,387 of record CM060087.1, on the reverse strand, counting down.
TTATAGACCATTGTGCAGCTTAAAAGCCTTATCCCTGCGCACATATTGAGCTTGTGGAGTTGAATACTTAAATTAACCGTCGGTTATTAAAGAGAGGGACTTTATTTTCCTCGTCACTCATTGGACTTCAAAAGAACATTTATCACAAAGTTACCATCCAAGAAAAAGTCCTAATGCAGTTACTGTTTCACACAATGGTCCAAAACAACCCAATAGAATAAATTTTACTCTGACTTGAGTCCTTCCAGATCATACGAGACAAGCAAAAGAAGATATCGACAGTTCTGACCCAAATTGGTTCTAGAAAATATGGTTTTTACCTCCCGTCAAGGTGAAGGAGTGCCCAAACCCACCATTTTATTTCACGGGTTTGTTTGGCATATAGATGCCCTCTATTGACCAAAAATTTGATTATTTTTTTTAAAATAAAGTATTTTTAGTACAGCAATTCTTGTAACAAATCAAAAGTTTATTTTAAAAAAATAAAATCTAAAATTGTTGTCCGATGACTTCTGACTAATAAAAGTGATTCTTTAGACTAATAAGGAAGGAAATGAACCATCAAAACTCATCCCGGTCAAATAAAAACAGAAAAAAAAAGTTTGAAATTCAGTGTTTTACTAAAAGTGAACAGTTCAGATGGCTGTACAAATCCAAACTGCTTTGAATTTCGCAAAACCCTTTGGTATGGGTGTTGAGGGTGGTCTGCTTCAGGTCAGGTGAAAATTTTTCAGATCAGAAAAACGAGGTGAAGGGGTGCGGTGGTTTGGGGTGGAATGACCCCCCTGAGTTCCTCAGGGTTCTGGACCAAGTACCTCGTCGTGCTGGAACATGGCGTTGTTGATGTGGGCGTCACCATGCACGATGGCGTTACCCCCGTCGGGGTCCGGCGGCATATACTCCATAAAGTCAGAGCTGAATGTCTCGAACCGGGCCTTGAGTTTCTCGTATACAGGCGATCCCTCAGGGAACCTGTCCTTGATTATTTCTTTAAAAAAAAAGGGAACCATTATTGTCTCCTGTTTGATTGATTTGGGCACACACTGAATTTTATATACAATTTTGTACGAGACATCACAGCTTTTTGTGCAGATGAACTTTTCATACAATTTTCCTACGAAAATCTGCACAAATTTCCTTTTTGTACAAAGTCTCGTTACACAATTGTTCGAAAAGTTTATCTGCTCAAAAAACTGTGACGTCCGGTACAAAATTTGTTCAAAAACATGTGGTGCGCACGGCTGTGTGAGACGGCCGGGGAGAAGGACCTACGGGGCGCGTTGCGGCCGCTGGTCGTGAACACGGTGAACTTTTCCTTGAGCTCCTCCAACACGGCGAGGTTCTGGGACTCCTGGCAGAACTCGGCGATGAAGTCGGGCCGCAGCTTGTCCAGCGCCATGCCCGCGCCGTGGAAGCGCGCTATCTGCACGGCAAATGAAACCATTGACGGAGGCTATCGTTGGTGGACAGAACTCCGCAAAGTTACCTTACACGCTAAATGTATTTGTACAATTTTGTTCGTGGTCTCACACAATTTTAGACATGCGAACCTTTTCGTACAAACTTAAACGCGGAATCGCACAAGTTCGTGCGAAATTACGTGCAAAATTGTACGAAAAGAACGCATGCCTCATAATTGCACTGCACGAAAAAATGTGGATAGTACAACAAAAGTACGACAAGGATAGTAAAAAAAATTCCAATGCTCATGCATTGCGTGGTGTTCCGCTAATTTAAAAAATAGTTGCGAAAGTAGTTTTTTATTGCCAACATAGGAAAATAAAGTTTTACCAGTAGATAGGAAACAATTGCCAACTTTGAAAATTTTTAATTTTTGTTACAATAATGGAAAACTGAGAAGAAATAAAAAAATACGATTTCAAGAAATCCTGGTAGTCACGAAGTTAATTTTCTATTTATGTTCTGGTTTAACAAAGATAGCTAAGGCTAGGACTGCGTTGTGTGTAGTTCTGTTTACGTTTGTCAGACCATTATAAATAATACTAAAACTTACGTAAAGACCAGCTGCGTATCAATTTGTGTCAAAAACAGACATTTAAGACAGTCTCATAATACCTGAAGGACAAGTTATTCACAGAAAAGTGCAGTAAAATAGTCCAGTTCACCCAGCTTTAAGGTTAGAAAAAAGCACAGCCCCCGTGTCTAGATCGTTTCGTCTTAGATTCAGAAGTACCATCAAACCTCGCTACAAGGTGCAGCTACACGCCCACTGTTTTCAAAAGGGACTTATAGTCACACTCAAACTACGTTAGGGATAGTTTTATCACAAATGCATTTGCACAAGCACGCAGTTTAATGTCCTATTTCAATCCGATTCAAAGAGTTTAGAACAATTAGGGTTGGTATTTCTGAAAACAACAGGGCCTGCGCGCAGCGGCGCGGGACACTCTGGCCAACAATCACCGACCGACCGGCCGATCCAAATGGCCACGTTCGAAAACAACGTCTATACCATTGTTGGAGCTCTTCTAGCTGCAGTAAAAGACAATTTTGATTCGAACGCGCTTTTTTAAGGGAGCGAGCGTTTTTGGTGTAAGCTGTACAGAGGCGAAAAGGAGCGCTGCTATTGGTAGGATTCCATTTCCGGTGGCTCGGCTCCCCCCTCTCCCTCTGTTTTTCGCTGACGAGTCGAGTTTTGCCATGGAAACGGCGATTTCAACTCAAAATTTCTCAAAATTGGCCCTACACTTTTCAACCACTTTTCACCACTGAAATCAGGGTACAAAGTTCTACCACTCTGCCAAATCTCATCAAAATCGTATAGAAAATTTCGGATTTGCATAAGGGGCCAGACTGACAATAAAAATAAAAAAAAAAACCAACCCCGGTGAGGCTATAAGGCTACTTCGTGCCAAAAAAACCTCTTTGGGACTCACACGACACAAATACAAAAAGGGGTGGGTCCTCCGAGGGGTTGGTACGGCCTGGTACGGAATGACATGTTTGTATGTATGACTGAAATGTCGTATGTCATGACCAGGAAGTATTGTTGAGGTCAACGATAGTATCGTTGAGGTCAACGATCATATCGTTGTGACATGTCACGAACATGTCACTGACATGTCACGAACATGTCACTGACATGTCAGGAACATGTCACTGACATGTCAGGAACATGTCACTGACATGTCACGAACATGTCACTGACATGTCGTAAGTCACGACGGTGGAATAAAAAAAAGAAAGTTCGGTCAAATGCAATAGGGGCTCCTGTCGGAACCCCTAAAAAGTACAACGATGATTGTGGAAAGTACAATCAGATTTGTTAAAAGTACAACGTCGCCTGGACTGGTACCCTTTCGTCACTGGGCCAAATTGTACTTTGTTCAAAAATTATTGTACTTTGAAAGTACAACAAAAACTGATTAAAAATTTGCCAGAATTTCTTGTACTTTTGTTGTGGTCTTTTCTTGCAGTGTGTGCGAGACCACGTATAAAAATTGTACAAAGGAATTAAATGTGTACCTCTGTGACGAATAGCCGGACGTGTTGGTCGTCCAGCACCGTGCCTCTCTTGCAGATGCTGAAGCCGTCGGGCCTGAGGTCCTCCATCACCAGGCAGGGAGGCTGCAGTTCATTGGGGTAGGCTCTGTAACTCCAACATCAACACTGAGAACAATCGAATGTTTTAATGCGATAAATGCCTGCATTCTAAATGTTTTTGTACAAATTTCGTACAAGACGTCACAAGATTATTTTTTTTTGTGCACACGAACTTTTTGTACAAATTTGTACGCAATTTCGTGCAAAAAGGGCTAAATATGTTCAATTTTTCGTACAAAAATTGCACGAAAAGTTCATCTGCACAAAAAAAAACAAACTATGTGATGTCTCGTACAAAATTGTACATTACACTTAATGTGTGAAAAGTATCATGCGAACAGAGCCTGCGTTGTGGCAATAATAACTGCTTACCTGGGCCAGGGCAGGGGCTTCTTCATGCTGGCGATGTCCTCCATGGCGGGGAACACTTTGTTGTACATGAGGGACTCGACCTTGAACACGTGCGCGAGGAAGAGGGACTTGTCCAAGGCCCCGAGCATCGTCTTGCACATGAGGTGCAGGTCGTCATCGTCATCCTGGAACATGTTCGAGCAACGTGGGGGTCATCGCGACTAAGCTTTAAAACGGCGCCCAGTTGGTAGGCCACCCATTCGTCTGCGCCGACATGTCGCATGAGTTGCCCGCTCACGGGTGCTCGTGCTGAGCCTTCCCCCCCCCCCCCACCCGACGCCGAAACTAAGTGGGGCCGTGGCAGTGGCCTATGGTGGGAGGACTCTAGCCAAGGCCATCCAGTCGGCATCCGCCCGTCCCAGCCCAGGCTCATTCCGCAGCAATGATTTGCCGCTCAGTCCCTTTTGCACTCATGCACTCATGGGTGCGAGAGAGGAGTGACAGCAGTGCTGTTCGGAATGGGCCTGCAGGACGCGAAAAGCGACCTGATCTCTACACGCGTCGACTAGGCGTTCACTTTGATCGCACTCAAGGTCAGACGGTGGGTTTTGCGGGTCGGCGTCCTATCGGTCTAGTCTGCCACGGGTATTTGACGCCCCTAAGGAGCTTATGTTCCTGGCCAATTCTGGCCGTCAGTCGGTTAACGTACCACAACAACAGTACAAGTACACACCAAATGTTTATGACTAATTTTTTACGTGGTGATGCATGATTTTAAACCTGCGTGACGTTTTGCCACGTTTTGCATAAAATTGTGCACAAATTTGCATAAATTTATGAATTTTTACGCATAAAATTATGCACAAAATCGTGCAAGTGACACGTACAAAATTCTACATAAATAACATTTAGTATGTACTGGCAAAATGTTTGGTCAGTTTTTGTTGCACTGTTAAAAGACAACAGTCATTGTGCAAAGTGAAACGATTATTGTACAAAGTACAATTGGGCCGAATGATGGAACGGTACCAGTCCGGGAGTTGTACTTTTCCCAGTTCTGATTGCACTTTCCACGATGATCGTTGTTCGTCTGTTTTACGTACTATCCACATTTTTACTTGCAGTGTACTGAGCAGCAGGTTGGTTTGGCCACATCGAACTGGTGCAAGTTGTCTTAGTTGTTAAATCTCCCTCCAAAGACTCCATCAACTAGCTCCTAGGATCAACTAGGATGCAGTGGGTCGTAACGTCTATCGCTGTTATCACGACGACCTGAATGCACGTGATGTACACATTGTGCGACTACAAGCAGTAGAGTCAGAATAGACTGTCTCTCTATTGAGTACTAAGTGAAAGTGAAGTCACATTTCCGTAAGAGACTTTTTGGAGAAAAACACACAAACTGTCCTGCATCTAGATTGAATTTTAAAACACGGTGCGATATTCTTTTATTTATGTTTGTTTCAAAACAAAATTATGCAGCGCAATGCTTCAAGCTTTTATAACGCACGAATAACGCATCTCCAAACTTCCCCCCTACCTCGTTCTCTGCGACAACGCGGTACAGAACACTGAGGTAGCCGTCACCTTCTTGCGAGCCGATCTCGATGTGGAACCTGCAACAAAAGGACGCACCACGTCGCACTCAACTAGCTGGTCTTTAATGTTGGAGTTGCCTTGGACTTGATTCCGCTCGTCGCCGCGTGCCTCGCCAAGTCGACGTCACCAATGAAAGCCTGCTGACGCGAGGGGGCGGGGCCGGGACCCCACGGCCGCAGTCTGGTGGTGGTCCCCGGCCGAGACTTCTTGGGGCCTCAGTGCAAGTAAAATCTGGACAACGTTCCTTCCTGAAGACAGACGTTCCAAGGCAAGAAGTTCCCGCCAATGGCGAGTGCTGCCTGCTGCCTTATTTGTCATCATCGGAAAGGGTACACTAATAAGAATGCACGACAGTCATTACACTGTCGTTGAACACACTATTTCACAGTGTCCATTTTGTCAACCCAAAAATATTTTAAAAATTCATTTAAGAAACAGTATTGGCAAATTTTCTAAAAAGAACAGTGCCTGACATAGAATAACACTGCAAGAAAAAACCACAATAAAAGTACACAAATTACTGGCAATTTTTTTTTATCAGGAATTTATTGTACTTTCAATGTACAACAATTGTTGTACAATTCTCTTTGTACTTTTATTGTACAGTTTTTGTTGTACTTTTGTTGTACTATCCACACTTTTTCTTGCAGTGAGAATGCCACATCACAATCAATGAGAAGTCAACCCAAAATTGAAAAACAGAAACAAAAGATCAATCTGCGTCGCAGCGGTATTGTGGGACAGTGAACGCAAACCTTGCCGCATCCTCGCAGATGTGATGCGCCGAGCCACGCCCCAACGCCCACGAACTGAGGCACAATTAGAATACAAGCTGGCTCTGTGCTGAAGTTTCAAAAAGTGCAGGCTATTCCACAAACCTCAACCAGACGTGCAAGGGAACAAAAACACCCCCAGATCTGGTTCCGGTGAAAGATTTGATCTGAGAGATGGCGGTGTTTACCACCGAAAACGATGCGCGCCCCGCGAGTCCTGTCAGTCAAGTCTCGAACCGGAAGCAGAGGGTTTTGTTCCGCTTTGAATCCGATTCAGGTTTGTCTCGAAACCCAGATCCCGTGAGCACGCTTACAAGCAGACACTGTGAGGGGCGGCGGCGTGCGTTCTACTGCCTCGCCCCCCCTCCCCCCTCCGCACCCACACACACCCACACACGCACACACACACAAAATGTTTTTGTACAAATTTTGTACGAGACGTCACAGTTTTTTGTGCACACGAACTTTTCATACAAATTTCTACTCAGTTTCGAATGAAAAGTGCAGTGCACTACTTTCCTAATTTTTATTCGAAACTGAGTAGAAATTTGTATGAAAATTTCGTGTGCACAAAAAACTGTGATGTCTCGTACAAAATTGTTCATGACATGTAGTGTGCTCGGGGACGGAGTTAGGCCGCTCGGGGACGGAGTACTCACTTGGGCTTCCTCCAGCCGCGCTCGTCCACGATGGCGCCCAGGGCCTCGTGCACCACCGCGGGGACATCCAGCGCCGCAACCTGCGTCGCCGCCGATCCGTTCACAGCCATGGTCAGCGCCAAACTACTCCTCCGCCACGCCGGCGTGGCCCAGCCGCGCGCCAGCGCTCTGTGTACCAGCAGCGGGAAGGGGGAGAGAGGAGCGGCTGGATTATGCGATTACCACGATATGCGTTCCCAGTGAAAGTGCGAGGCGAGTCGTAACTGCCGAGTCACCAAGGCATCAAAACTGTTATCGTGCCGATGAGACAGCAAAGCAAGGGTTTTTCGGGGCGTCTCGGTCTCGTGTGGCCGTTCGTAGGCAGTTCGGCTCCTTCCTACAGGCTCGTACTGGTACTGGCCTGGGCAGATAGGCAGAAAAATCTGCCGGGGCCCTCGGCCGGTCGGTGGCCCGCAGCCAGTCTGTGGGGCCTGCAAGGCCCTACGACTGGTTTCGGGCCAACGGTCGCGAGGCTCGTATGGCCCGCTAGGCCTACGAATGCCACCAAACCATGGAAATAGAATGCTCCACACAAACCTCAGTACAATACCAGAATTTAAGAAGAAAGTTATTAAATCGTTACATTGAACAGGCTGCAACTACTGCTAAATTGACCAGGTTACTTCTCTAAAATGTATGAATAAAAATATTTTTAATATTTTAAACCAAGTGTGTCTCTCCGAAGTTTAATGCCCATTTTAACGTAGCAAAATTAGAGTGGGAGGGGGAAAAAGAATCATATGATCGGGGGGCCTTTGCGGTCTTATCCGCCGGGGCCTGTTGGGGGCCAGTCCGAGCCTGCCCTCCTATCTCTCTAGACACGTTGCCTTCTGTCGCGCATTTCGAACTGCCGCCCTATTTCAGCCGTGCTTACTTGAGGCGACACGGCAAAACCGGAGTCTGGGATTCCCAGGAGCTGGAGGAGAATGCATATGTCTCTGCAAGACAAACAAAAAGGTCAACACATGACGTGGGCTTGGATGGGAAGGAAAATATTAACAAGGGAACATATTTTGCCCAAACACCCCGATTTCGCCGAAACTTTTTTTTTTTAAGATTCCACCCCAAACTTGGTGCTAAGATACATTTGCACACTGCACTCTCTGAAACAGATTTTTGAAACTTTGAATTTGGCTAGTTTTGACCGTAAATTTAGCCATTTTGGACAAAAATTTTAAAATTGAGTTTGACATGGTTTTCGATGTTTTTCGGTACGCTGATCACGAAAATGGCATTAATGTTTTTAAAAAATAACGATATTTGATCCCAGCAAACGCAGAATTTTGGTCAAAATTGAAGAATTTTGACGGAAATTCGGTAATTTTTTGACATTTTGGAGTGAATTTTTGTTTCAACAGGAGTTAATACACTGTTACAAATAGTCGTAACTTTACGACATTTAAGTGAACAACAATGTCGTTTTCCAACGACACATTTATGTTACGATTTTTGTCGTGATAATACGACAAATTTGTTGCTAATTTTTATAGCGAGTGAGTTCGTTTCAAAACATGTAAAGTCGTAAATTTACGAACTGCACCGTAGATTTACAACTTCGATCGTATATATACAACCGATCGTAATTCTAAAATTGAAATCGTCATACAGGTACGACTTGAGTCTTTATATTACGATTTCGGTCGTTATTTTACGATTTCGGTCTTAATTTTACGATACAAATCGTAATTTTACGACAAAAAAACGTAAGTATACGACACAAATCTGAACATCCTGCCATCTTTTTTTGGGCTTTGCAGGTCAGAGAATTTACGACCATGTCGTAAGAAAACGATTTTCAAGTCGTTAGATTACAACCGAATCGTTCCAGAGTGACTTCTGTCGCTATCAAAATTAGCTACTGATACGTCGCTAATTTACGACAATTTTTCTTACAGTGTAATTGTTTTTGATGATTTTCAGTTTGCGGAACATGAAACTGGCATGTACTTCGATTGCAGGCACAGGTTGAATCTGGTTGTATCAAGTTAGGGACACAAACACATTAGAAGATAACAAATCAGGCCAGGGATAGGTGGAAATGCAGGCAGAGACCCGTCCATTTGCCGCCTCACCCCAGGCCATTTCTGTTTCTCTGTTTATGCGTTATCTGTGAAGTAAATGTACTGTTTTCCTTAACTTGATACAATCCCCGCAATTGAGTGTACTTTGTTCAAAATACCAAAGACTGTTCAAGATGTTGTAATTTCTAATTTTTTTAAATGGTCATAAGCAACAGCGTTGTTAAGGTCAGCATCAGCAATTGTGAAATTTAGTAGCAATGTGCTCACAGGGAGAAAAGGTTATTCTACTACAAAATTTAACAACGTTTTTCTACAGTGAGCGCTTTTCAAGAAAATTTTGAAACTAAATTTTGACTGGTTTTAGATAAGTTTTGGTGGGCTGAGCAAGACAACGCTCCTTAATTTGCACCCGGCGCTATTTCTTTCAATCACGGTAATGTACTTTCATTGCTTGATCACTATTTGTTCTTGCATTAATTTATCATAAAAGCTGATGGTTGCTTTGTTACAAGTAAGTCGTATTGCTAAAATGAATATATTAAAGGTCCATTTACGCTCTTCAAGCGCAGAGCGTGAACAAGCGTGGATGAACCCTTACCCTTTATTGTACAATCAACCAGTTGACAATGTTACAGTTATCATTAATATGACTCAATTTCTAAGAATAAACGAATTCAAGACGTCTCACACAATGTATGTTCTGCACACATGGAACTCATTTAAAAAGTGCTTGAAGTAAAAGATATCTTTGCACCAGCTATACTCAATCATATTGAAATTCTCACAGCAGGAACAGATTTAAGCTAAAGATGCAAACCCAAACTTAACAGTATTTTCAAAGAAGTCTGGTCTCTCGTCGACCAGTCCAGCCTTGTACCAGCTGTACTTCCAAAATGCTTCATATCTTGGACTTTCAAATTGGTCCAAAATTATTGAAATCAGCTTCAAAGTATTGTTCCTTTGGCTGATGACCACATCAATATCATGAAGCATGATGTAGTCCTCTATATGTCAGATAAAATTTTTCAAAGGCCTGAAACCGAACACATCGAATGGCTGGACAAGTCCAGTAGCTCCAGGTGGGATCTGCATGACTTTGACCTGCGATGAAACGAGAGAGAAACGCATCATTCCGACGATCAAGTAAACTCGAATCATAGAAGGATTTTTATCTGACCCTAATTTATGGTTTACTAATGGTTCTTTTTTGAGACGTAAAAGGGTCCATTTTTACGTTTCATATTCACTCTTAATTTTTGGCTGAGCGATTAGCGGAGCCAGTTACTCCACTCGGGTTGGGAAGTTTTGTCTGTCTGTCTGTCTGTCTGTCTGTCTGTCTGTCTGTGTGTGTGTGTGTGTGTGTATGTATGTGTTACGGGTAATGACGACAGTCCGGCTAATGTCGACAATTCCTGGCTAATGTCGACAATTCCTGGCTAGGGTCGACAATTGCCGGTATTTGTCAACATTTGCCGGGGAATCCGGTTAAGGTGGACAGAATGTTGGTTGTGGCGACATTAGACTCCCCGTTAGCCTTGCGTTTCGGGTAATGACGACTTTCACCGGGCGGGGTTGGCAGCACTCTTTGTTGGCCGAGGGGTGGGCGCGCAGCAACGGCTCACACTGCTCCTGCTCACATCACACCATGCCGCCAGTCCTGTCAGTCCCGGACAGAGAAAAATTTGAAGAGCAGCTGCTGGCGCTTATCAATAGCAAGAGGGAGGACAACTCTGCCTTCCTCAGCAATGATAAGTATGATGAGATTGTGCGGCAGCTGAAATCCGGCAAGAAAAAGGGGCATGGTGAAGGCGGACTATCGACGTATGGCCAAGTACGCTGTAGTGAACCTGGCCGGCGTCGACAAACTCATCGTGCCCATGGCATCAGGGCAAGACCGCATGGTTGAGTATGTAAAGAAAGAAAACCTGAACGACGTGCTGCTCGAAGTCCACCAAGACGTCGGCCATGGGGGTCGCAACAAGATGATGCCCGCGCTCAAGGAGAAGTACGCTAATGTCGGCCAGGAGACAGTCATCCGATCGTCGGGATCACCGGGGTTTCTCCGGGGAAAGTCCTGTTTCACCGACCCCCCGTGGTGAAAGCTGGTTTTCACCGGACTATCCCCGGTGTATGTCCGCTCGACCACAAGTGATCGGACATTGTCCGTCGCGACTCCGGCGAATGTTAGGTATCGGGCTTCCACCAGCGTTAAATTGGGGCGGTGAATCCCCGGTTTCGCCACCGAAGTTAAGCAATGAGGCACACGTACATGTTCCTTTAATATTTGTTTCACAATCTGAAGAAGTGTCTTACAAATTTTCATTTGTTAGTGCAGGCGGTACTGTCATGGCATTTCGAGCCCTACCTGCAGCCCGGCAGCCACACTTTTTTGATTGACGCTTGCGGCAATTGCACTTAATGAAGCCTTGGCCCCCCGAGAGCCCTGCTGCCGCCGACTGCCCCCTCAACGAAATATGTCTGTCCTGAAAAACAGCAAGGGCTCGCTATCGCTCGCCAACAAGAGCATTCTTCCAAGCGCACTCTTATTTACAGCATACTTGCTAGGCGCACGCTAAAATAGAGTGAGCCTGGCCTGTACACGCTAAATACGAGTATGCCTGCAAGTACACGCTAAAATACCCTCGGTTAGTCTTATCTACAAGCAAAGGCCAGTTTAAGTGTACCTGCAGGTACACTCTTAATTAGCGTGCACATGCCAGGCAGACTCTACTGTAGCGTGTGCCTAGCAAGTATGCCGTAAATAAGAGTGTGCTTGCTAGCACGCTCTTATAGGAGTGTACTATGTACACACTCCGTTCGGTTTGCAGAGTATCACTGTTATCTGCCGCAGCACCGGCTTTGGATCCTTTCGTGCCGACCGTTGCCGACTGGGTCCACTCTCCGGCCGACCGAGCGGCCGTGCCTGTGGAGTGGAGTCAGTGCTCTATTGACCACGGTCGCGAACGGAGTGAACGGAGTGAACGCAGCGAACGGAGTCATTATGGATGCGCCCGCCGTGGTGCATGAGGCCGTCAAGGCCGTCGCCAGCAAGGCGGGCTTTAAGAAGCCGCGGTAAGTGCCTCAGATTTTCCTCGCAGAGACGGCCTGGGGGCCTCGCAACTTTCCAATGTGGACTTATGTCCTAATTTAACTCACTTAATGTTTTTTTGTACAATTTTGTACCTGGTCTCACACAATTTCTAACATGCGGACTTTTACGCACAATTTTGTTCGGGGACATTGTTATTCAACGAATGTGACGTCGTAGTCGTTTAAATGTTCGTTATGTCACGATCGTTTTAATACGATGTCACATTCGTTGGAGTGACTCGGCCGTTCAATTGGGGTGTCTTATTCGTTCGAACGCGGGTCAACATTGAAACGAGTGTGACATCATATTCAAACGAACGTGACACAAGTCACATTTAAACGAATATGACGTCACATTGAATAACAGTGGAATCGCACAAATTCGCGCGAAAAGCAGGTATGCGCAAAATTGTGCCAGACCACGTTTGTACGAAGTAATTTAGTGCGTTATTTATGGTTTCCTTTCCGATCCGGTTAAAAAGGGGTTTAGTTGTGAGTGCATGCAACGACCACAGCTGACCACTGGCCACTATTCAGTCAGATTCCAGATTTTGGCGCGAAGCGGAAGCTGCTCGGGAAGCTGCCATGTTGGTTCCTATGAGTGAGCCAGCCTGTTCGCTGGCGTGGCGTGGCGTGGCGTGGCGCGGCTGGCCGCGGAGTGGCATTACGTCACGTGGCGTCGCGGCTATGGCCTTGACCAAATACCAGTAGCGCCGACAAAGTAGCGTACAGTAGTAGATTGGCACGCACAAATGATGCTGGAAAAAAGTGAGACGCGTGCTGGTCCAACATCAAAGTTGCATCGCCTGATGGACCAAAGAATATAGTTGATTGTTTAAAGGAAGGAGGTGCCCGGAAATGATTAAACCCCGCACCATGTATGAAGTCGGAATGATTTTTTTTCTGTCGAGTCCTCGTCCACTACGATAAATAAAAAGGGCCGTTAGAAAAAAATTGAAAAATAGTGTTTCCGTTCGTGCACAGGTTCCAAATCGAGTCGGGCTCCAACGATGGGGACGGCTACACCAGCGTCATCTACCGGGCCATCGTCCGGGAAGAGGTGAGAGTGGCGAAGAGTCGAACGACGCGACGCCTTGAGTTTAGCGGGTGACAGCAGGGTAATTCTTTCTCCAACCGCACGATGAGGTTCATTTTTTTTTTATTTTGTTTTTGGCATTACAAAAACACTTGTCCAATTTTTTGTCACAAGTTAAAGGCCTATGAGGCGAGCCCTTTAAAAAATTATGAGGGAAAAATTCGAATGCCTTTTTGGGGTACCGTAAGCCGGGGTAAAATGGGACAATTTCGGGGTAATATGGGACACACAATTTAAATCATTTGAATTGAAATTCTAGTGTCATTTTATGACTCTTCCCTGTCAAATTTAACCAAGAAAAACGATATCATCAAGGCTAGTGAATGTATTGTAGTGGTAGCCTTCTTAGTGACGAAATCGGAAGTTAGGAAGGTATCTTGCGTAAACTCTACGTTGTCCCATATTACCCCGAAATCGTCCCATATTACCCCGGCCTACGGTACCTAAGAACACGTCTAAAATACACACTAAATCCTTATGTACTTTTTTGTACATAGTTATGCACGATTTTGCACATGCGTTGTTATGCATAATATTATACGTTGTTATGCACAATTTATTCATAAGTATGAATAAATTATTCGTTGTTATGCATAATATTATGCAGAAGCTTACGCATGTGCAAAATCGTTCATAACTATGTACAAAAAAGTGCATAAGGATTTAGTGTGTACTGTTTTGCGGTCATATTGGGGCTTATTCCGGGCTCATTGGACGTTTGTAATACGATCAAAGGGCAAACAACAAACCATATTAGCTCAATCGAGACCAGTTTTTGACAATTTGGGCCGGTTGAGACAGTTTTGGACCAAGTTGGACCATTTTTCAAAAATAGTAAGAAAATTTTATTTTGACGCCGGATTTGTTTAGAGGACCTAAAGCAACATTTTGACTAAATTTGGATGAATTCTGAAACATTGATTTCGGGGGTCTTGCGATTTGGGAAAGAGTTACCCAGCACTGAGCCAGAGAGAGGGGGTCTCCTCCAGGACAAGAGCGGCGCCGACGAGCTGCGACTCATATGCAAGACTACGGCGTCGGCCACCGGCAGCGGCGGCTTCTTGATGCAGTTCATGTACGAGGCGGAGACGGACTTCTATTGCCGCGTGGTGCCTATCCTCACGGACATCGCCAAGCTGGAGGAGCCTCTGCCGTGGCCCAAGTCAGTACCGGTGGCTGCGAGATGGCAAGGGTGGATCCAGGAACGGCTTGGGGGGGTGATGTAGCGGAAGTAAACTACTTATGGGGGCTTCGCCGCCCTCACGGTGCAAGAAGTGTGGATATAGTACAACAAAAGTACAACGGGGATTGTACAAAAAAGGTTCAACGAGGAATGTGGAAGGAACGATCACAATTGTGAAAAGTACAACGACACTTAGACCGGTACCTTGGATCCCATTGTACTTTGTACAATATACAAGCATTATGATACATTTATAATTTTAATTTTTGTTTCTACTTTTGCTAATTGCTGTGTACATAATTGCATCATCTGCTAAGAATTTGCCTGGGTTTGTCGTACTTTTGTTCTGGTCCTTCCAGGCACTGCAGAGCAGCGATGGCCGCCCCCTCCTCCCCTTTCCCTCTGGATCCGCGCCTGCGTGGTGGCGCGAGGCGGAAATGGCGGCGGTCGCCGTGCTGGTCTGCTTGCGCTGGCCGAGCCACCAAGCGGCCGGCAGTGCGGCCGGGCCACATGGGTTGCCTACGCGTCGGTCCGCAGGCGCTGGCCGGCGCACTGACTTGGCTGCGTCCCCAGGTGCCTGCACGCCGCGGCGGGGAGCGCGCGGCCCTGCCTGGTGGTGGCCGACAAGTGCCCCGAGGGCTTCCGCATGGCGGACCGGCGCGCGGGCCTGGACGAGCAGCACCTCCGCCACGCGCTGGGCCAGCTCGGCCGCCTGCACGGCGCCGCCATGGCCTTCGCGGCGCAGCGGCCCCGCGAGTTCGACGCCATCGCCGAGCAGCTGACGGCGCCCTACCGGAGGCGGGACGTCCAGGACATGTGGAAGACGTTCATGGTCGTCGCGGAGAGCACTCCGGGTAGGTAACCCGACGCCTCCTCATAGAACAATCCTAACTCTCAGTGCAGATCCAAGACAATCCTAATCACTGATACAAGAAAAGTCGTAAAATTATGAACCATTCTTGTATAGTATTTTCCCATAGTACATTCATATTTTTACGAATAATTTTATGACGAATGATTCATTATTTTTATGAATAACTCGTTTTCTTACGAATGCTTCATAAGACATATGAATAATTCATAATATTTAATTATGAATGTTTCGTTTCCTAGTTTTTTCGTTAAAGCATCACGAGCTGTTCGTAACTTTACGAATGATTCATAATTTTCTTTTATGAGCCATTCGTAATATTACAAATCACTCGTAATTTTAAGAATGTTTCATAAGGTTTTTTTAATAAGCCATCCTTGTACAGTATTTTCCCAAAGTAAAATAGTAAATTTACGAACAATTTAACGATGAATGGTTCATTATTTTACGAACAACTCTTAGATTTCGGGTACTTTTCGGTCACTTTCAGGCAATTTTTTCCCAAAAAATTACGAATGATTCGTAATCCTTTTCTTATGAATGTTTCATAGAACGTATTTTACGAAGCATTCGTAAAAATTAAGAAGCATGCATCATCAAATTTGTCGTAAAATTACGAAAACTTTTGTCAGTGATTTCCACGGCAGATCCAAAACAATCCTAACTGCCAGGGCAGATCCGAAACAATCCTAACTGCACAGGAGACTAAAACTGGTTATGAACTCTCTCCACTGCAAATCAGTGAATCGCGATATCCCTGGAATATAATGTCCACGTTTTAAAATAAGGATGAAACTTTCTAACAAATTTTTTGGCAACTTGTTTTATTGGCGAGCGATAGCGAGCCCATGCCGTGTTTGGGCGCACCAAAAAGCGACTGGTCGTGTGTCTGTCTCTCTGTATGTACGCACTCATGTTTCTTAGCAACTGCAACACACATAGTTTCCAAACTTTGCACAAAACATCGCCCAAATCTCCCACAGGGGGAGTTTATCTCAGATAAACAATTAGTATCGTTTGAAATATTAAAAACATCTTTTTGAATTAGGTTATTAGCGTTGTTAGGTTGGCAGCAGTTACCAATTTTTCATACCTGCGGCCGCGGCTCTCAAATACAGGACTGAAGCAAATTAAACAAAATAAAGAGTCGAAGGGTTAAAAACTGAGTTCGGTGATAGTTTTTCAACATTATAGAATGATTGAAACACCTCCGGAGTGTCAAAGCAGTGAAATAAGGAAAATGAAATTGAAAATGATTACGCGTTTTGTCACCCTCCCCTTCCCCCGCCAGAGGGGAATCTTACCCAGATCAGTGCAGTGTTTATGAGAATTGCAAGATCAATGATTGTTTGCCTTTCATACTAAGTGAGTCTGTTCTTGCTTATTTTTCTCAGAAGATTCAATGTTTAGTTGTTTACTTATTTAATAAAATTGGGAAAGACATAAATATATTCTTTTGAAACCAGACACTAATCTTTGCTAAATGGAACCTTTATTTTTTTAAATTATATAGTTGAGTGAGTGGTTTTGCCTTGCCATAGCTGGTTTTGCCATAGACATGCCATAGACATCATATTCAGTGAAGTGATTTAGGTTTTGAGCAATGAGCAATGGCTCTAAGGAGACGGTTCCTTCAACTGTGTCATACATTGTCTACGACTGATACTCAGTGTTGGTCGTTTGTTTAAACTGGCTGCCCTTCCAATTAACACAGAAAATGAGATCAATATTTTTGCTGAGCTGTATCTTCACTTCAAGATAAAGTATCACATTAAGACTCATTTACGAATAAGATCAACTTTTGTTCAGCAACATGTGGCTTTGACATTGGATTCGATGAGACGATTCATTGGATCTGACTATAGGTCTTCTCGTAAACTGGTACCAAACAGCCTGCCTAACTGTTCCTCTTTATTTTAACTATGATAAAATAATGTAATCAATATTATTAAATAGACTACTAGTTAAAAATAAAAGAAAGATAAAACGCTTTCAGGTATTACCAATAACATTGCGTATTCACAAGTTTCATAAAGAAAAGATATCGAACGGTGACTCGAGCATTTGTGTTCCTCGACTGAGAAACAGTGTTAGGGTTAGTGGCACCAGAGCAGCTCATTAACATACGATTTTACCCCAGGTCTATATAAGTACTACACCTGCACCTAAAATTGGCTCATTTTGGGCCAAAATTTTATATTCGAGTTTTACATTGTTTCCTGCAGTTTTTGGTGTACTGATCACGAAAATGACTTCCAATCCCACCCCAGACCTTTTTTTCACCCAATATTGGCCAATTTTGGACCAAAATTTTATATTCGAGTTTTACATTATTTCCTCCAGTTTTTGGTGTGCTGATCACGAAAATGACTTCCAATCTCGACCCAGACCTTTTCTTCACCCAATATTGGCCAATTTTGGACCAAAATTTCATATTCGAGTTTTACATTGTTTCCTGCGGTTATTAGTGTACTGATCACAAAAACGACTTCAAATTCCACCCCAGACCTACACTTTACACCATTTGGGCCCATTTTGAACCAAAATTTCATACGTACTCGAGTTGTTGAACTTCCCCAAACTGAGGGGGGAGGGGGCTCCCGCACGTAACATGAGACAAACAATCTAGACAAATTCGAAAGCTGCCATCAAGGAGGCAACGAGCGAGGCACTATTCAGGAACAATCGCTGTCTTTTACAATGCGTGTAATATTTTTGAGTGCCCAAGTGCTTTCATAAGAATGTGCTCAGTCGCATCGCTCGCCTACTACGCGCCCAAACTAAACGGCGCGTACCCCTAGTGTAGTGTGCAAGCGTCACGCACTTCAAGAAAAGATCGATTTTCACGTCACGTGCAGTTAGGATACTTAGTTCTGTATCGACAGTCGCAGGATCGTCTTAGATCCGCACTGACAGTTCGAATTGTTCTATTAGGACGCGTCTAACTGTCCCTTTCAACGAAAACCGTACCTGACATTTTGGCTGGTTCCAAACGAAGAGGCTTGGACGCTGTGGGCCACTAAACCAGTCGGATGAATGAATAACTTGCCTTCCCAGAGATGCTGCAGGAGAGGTTCCCCGAAGGCAGCGCGGTGCACCACAAAATGAAGCGCTTCTTCTCAACGTTCTTTGACAAGTTCTTTAACGAGTTGATAACCCCCGGCAAGGAGGTCGGTAACTGCATTATTCACGGCGACTGCCACCTCAACAACATGCTCTTCCAGTACGACGAGGTACGCACGTCCTAAGCTTATTTTCCAGCGTAAGAATCTAACGGTACAATAGTGGATTGTTCCAGGACTGGAACATTGGGAGAAAAAAGTACGGAACATGTCAGGTCAATCATTTGCCTGGAACGTCCGTGCTTGCCAAGTACAGAACTTTCGTAATTGTTTTCCGTACCCGTTTACACCCGTTTACATGGGTTCAAATGAAGCAAGTACGGACGTTTTGCACCTTTCTCCGTACCTCCGTATTCCTCCGTTACCTGTACGATTTTTTTAACAGTGTAAAAGAACGTATTATTTTTGGAGTCATCATAACCTAGCTCCGACCTCCTTCATTATTTTGGCGCGGGCTAGGCTGGCGCGTGCACGGGGTGCTGCCTCATCGACTTCCAGACGGCGCGCTACTCCGCCACGGCGCAGGACCTCACCACACTCATGATGTGCTGCACGGAGAAGGCCACGCGGGATCAGCACTGGGACGCCCTGCTCAAGCACTACCACAGCGTGCTCCAGGACACTCTTAGGGCCGCGGGCATCAAGGACCCCGACACGGTGTACTCGTGGGACCAGTTCATGGTGAGTTTTTTTTTTTTCCGTTCCATATCTGTTAAAATCCTTTAAAAAAGCAAAAAAAAAAAAAAAAAAGCCGTTTTTATTTGATTTTTTTCAAAGCACCTCAGGATTATTATTCAAATAGTACATGCTGGCACATGCTTGCCCCAAACTGCGAGACGAAGCCCTAATCTCATAGCCAAAATGATTGCCAAGACGACGATTAACCAAGGGGGAATCACTGGTGTACTTATATGTACAAATTTGCCCGTACTCAGCGGTGTACTCAAAAGTCCAAAACTAGCAAAATTCGCTATTTATCATTTTTTGTTTGGTCTTATCGGCGTTGTGTCGTCTAAAACGTCAATACAGCCTAAAAACGTTTGAAAATTTAAAAGTTATGAGTTTTGTGAGGTGTACTCTACCTACCCATGTGTTCGCCACAACGCTGAGTGATTCATTCCTCGGGATTAACGCGTTCGGTTCGCAGAGGCGGCTGGGCGACATGGCGGGCTACGGTCTGTTCATGGCCCCCTTGATCCTGCACGCCTTCAACGCCGACCAGGCGGAGGTGAAGGAGCTGCAGAGCTCCGTGTCCGTCATACTCAACGACAACGACACGACGTCCGCGGCGGCGACGGCCGGCTTCAACGTCAAGTGGAGTCCCGAGGTGAAGCGGCGACTAGGTGACCTCATCGACGACATGGTGCGCTGGGGATGGCTGTAGTCCCAGGCTGCGGACAAAGGGGTCCACCACTCGGCGAATCATGTCCGGGAATCATCCAGGAATCATAGGAATCTTGGGTATCACGACAAAGACATGAGAATCGTGTAGGAAACCTTTATCTCAGGGGTGTGCGAATCGTAAAATTTGTTATCGAATCGAATCTGGTTTTAAATGACCCGAATCGAATCGAATCCGCAATTTTTTTTCTGAAACAAATCCGAATATCTTCATAAATTTTTTGAATCGAATCCGAATATTGCCATATTTTTATGCTTGTATTAAATGTCATGTAATGCCTACTTGGCATGTATTTTTGACAATCTAGGAAAACAAATTGGTCCCAAGACAATTTATTTGGGTGAATGGAGGAGCGAAGGATCGGTCGATTCGAGGACGAAACGCGTTGATTCGATTTTTCAAATATTTCGGTATCGAATAGACGATTCCGCGAATCGAATCGAAACTACGCAGATTCGATTCGATTTCGAACAAGTCGCACACCCCTACTTTATCTGCGCCATTCATGGACAATCGATCAGCCAGAAGTCAGATACTAGCAGCGGGTGGAAACTCCTTAGGCGCGACTGAAACCATGTCCAACAACAACAACCAATTTTGAATCTGTTCGAGTCCCTTAACGATTTGATCGGTGGTATCTTTGCCTCTGTAGCTTTGACAGTAAATCCCTGGCAACTATTTGTTGCTATCAAGTCCTTTCTTGTTAACTTGCTAAGGTTTCCTTTGAAAAACAGATTGAGATGTGTACCGATCTACAAATGCGAAGCCGGGAAAAAAGAGAACACGAATAAAAATGCAACCAAAGTGGTTTTCTGTGTTTGTTGTTAACCTGACGGCTGACTTATTTCCAGCCTACCCGCTCAGACCGTACATCTGAACCGAATGAGCATGCGCGGATCCGGGGTCCACCCATTCGCTGGAAGACACATTTTTCACTTTGCAGTTACCTGAAGCAAATGCAACTTTTTTGTTTTCGGCCGCCGCTATCAATATTATGCACACTGTTAAAAAATAGTTGTACAGAAACAATCAGATGAGTAAAAATTTAGTCTTGCCAAAACATAGAATGTCATCATGAACCAAAGCGAAACAAATGTCGTTGAATCTAGTAATCGACAATTAGTCGTAGAAGAAAAAAAAATGTTTGTTATCACCATTAACAATACAATATGTGTGCAAACAACATATTTTGCCATTATCTGCTCACTTAAAATATATTTTGAATATTCGTCTACTTTGTTCTTCTAACTCACAGGGAAATAACTATTAATAAAAGTGGAACCATGAAAAATAAATTAAGGGACAAAAGTACTCGTCGCAGACATTAAAAATCTTTTTCGACTCACAATACTTGTCGTTGACTAACAACATTTTTTGTTGGTCAACAACTTGTTCTTGAAGGTTGACTGTTAATTTGTTATTGCAAGTTTGTCGTTGTGAAATTATCCTTTGGTTCCAGTACGACTACGGTTTAACAAGCTGTTCGTTCCACAACAAATCTTGTGGCAAAAAAAATAGCAATAAGTGTGTCGCTAAGTTAAGGCAAAATTTTTATCAGTGCAGGCTGTTAGGGTACCGTCTATTTATTAGTTATCTGCAGTACCTAACGGTTTATTGAAATTCGTGTCTTGCGTCGCGGATAGAAACTTCATGCCGATGCCGAACGCGGTCGGGCCATTACCTCTAAGAAGGGATACGTAATTTCTTCTGTCTCTTCGGTATGAGTGTCCACGCATCCACCCTATTTCCACATCAAATATGTATCCATGGTTTACCTGAGCATCAGACCTACTTTTGGGTCGGTGGGGAAGTATGATGAAGCGCATACATAACGAACGCTGAAGCAAGGACGACCTAGACCAGGAAAGTTCAACAGTTCGACGGTCAGATCGACAGATCCTTGTTTGTGCTGAGCAAGAAAAAACACAGTTTTTATGGGATTTGTGAGAGGGGCCTCCTTTCGTTAATTAGTTACCAGTGTTCAGGGTAGCCAAATCCCAGTATTTACTAGACCCAGAAACCAACATTTTACGTTAAGAAAAGTGAGTACCGTTAATCTTGTTCCCGGTTATTACAATTTTTACATAAAAAAAAAACTGTTTCAAGGGCAAGCGTTTCTTTTATACGTAGGGTATTACTTGTGAGATGAACGTTGACGCCAAGCTGTCCGATTTGTTGGCCTACTTCAAGAGAGAGATTGGAGACCGCCAAGCACAGACGTTGTGGCGCAAAATAAATGTCAGACTGCGCAACAGCAAGGTATTTCAGGTGGACTTTGTGCTCACGGCTTTATGGATGCTGTAGAGTGAAATTTCCATTTCACCTGAAAATACTTGACAGAACGTTTATTTTGTGGTTAAGGCGACCCTAGGGTTAATATAACTAATGTCGGCAAAAAGATTCTATTTTCTTGAAAAATGTTTCTGTTATTTTGAAGTAAAACACTGTAAAAATTTCGGTACTTTTGTACGGAAAATGTACAGAAGAATGTAGTACGGAAGTACGGACGAAAGTATGGAACGTCCGTACCTCCTCCATATAAGCTCATGTAAACGGGTACGGAAAAAAGTACAGAAAGTTCCGTACTTGGCAAGTACGGACGGTCTAAGCAAATAGTTGACCAGACATGTTCCGTACCTTTTCCGTACTTGAACGGAAACGGCTCTCAAGTTTCAGCCTAAACGGTCAGTAAACCGGAAAATTTAAACCGCGCTCCAATACTTAAAAAATCGGTACGCAAAAAGCATCTTGAAGAAACGAATTTTCAGGTGTAAATCGTTTGATAACTGATAACACGGCACAGATTATAAGGAAATCATTCATTGGGAGGTGGTTTTAGGGTCAGTGTGTGAGACCAGACTGCACGCTTCGCACAAGGGGTAATGTTTTATCGGTGTGTACATCGTCAGATTCTGTAACAACCTACGCACACAGTTCATGCTGGTCCTGGTGTTCATCAACATGATCACGGCGCTTGCGGACATTCTGACGGCGGAGTCTTTGAACGATGCCCAGTTTGGACTTCGCCTTATGATGGGAACGTGGGCATCCGCCGCATCCACGGCCATCTTCACATTCCGCGGCGAACCAATGGGGACCGTGTTCTCCCGCATGGCTAAAGTGACCTCCACCCTGGAGAAACTTGAAGACAGCGTTGTCCAGGTAATACTTATAAAAATACTATTCTAGTTGTCGTCGACTGAAGAAAAAGATTCACAACACCGGTAGAGGCGCCAGCAACTTAACCTCACAGTCCTGTTCGAGTGCATCTAGATAGAGAGCTTTCCGATAAGCGTCACTGTTGCGAAAGCAAGTTGGTGATTCAAGTACCTTTGGCGACAGCAAGACACATATGTGCGATAATCTGACATAAAAGCGTACCTGCTATGGGTTCCCCATATGACATACGTTACGTCCGATGTCCACAGAGTCACCGTTTCTCCCTATGTCGGCTCGCTTCCCTCTACCTTTCCTCCTGGCTTCCAGGTTGGCTATAACTATGGTTCCTCGATCGGCGGCGCGCGATTTGAATGCTGTTTGGGGCACTCCTGAGGCTTCGCGATCTGCTTTGCCCTGCAAGGAAAAGATTAATCAATATAACGTTGAATCGATAGTAAAATAATATGAAGATCAAGATAAAGTCAGTGCGCATCCACTGGCGAGCCCAGTGCATTTGCGAAACTGACCGAATCTTTGCAGTTGCAGTATATCACAAAACATTTCTTCTTCAATACAGGTGACACTCATGAGAACGCTGAGAGGGGAAACAAAGGGAAAACGAGCACTGCACATAAGCGGGGTGGGGGGCGCAGTTCGTAACAACCATTCATATTTACGCATTGCAGGCCCTGAGTGTGAACCATCTCTGATCTTCTAGATTTGCTATCGACACGGTCAGGACCGGTGCGGTTGAATGGCCTTGAAAAGAGGGTCAAAGTGCGCTACACTTGAAATCGGTCAAATCTTAAATTTCTCTGTCGCGGAAGTTTCCGCCTGGGTTCCCCCGGTAATCGATCATCCCCCTGGAAATTGTTTTATCTTTTAGTAACATGTTTTACGAACGTAACGCACGCGCGGACATCGTAGCCATGAACCAGCCTGGCGGGGAGCAGAATGAGTTATGTGGTTCACTGTTATTCAACGAATGAGACGTCATATTTGTTAGAATGTGAATTTTGTCACGTTCGTTTGAAGACGATGTCACATTCGTTTGAACGTGACACGGCCGTTATATTGGGGTGTCACATTTGTTGGAACGTGCGTCAACATTCAAAGGAATGTGACGTCATATTCAAACGAACGGGACAAGATTCGCATTCGAATGAATATGACGTCACATTCGTTGAATAACAGTGATTTGTGTACCCTGGGGCAGTTCGTAACAGATCTGGATGGGGCACTTCGTAACAAACACTGGCAAAACTAAAGCGTAGTTCTACGCTTCATTCAAGCATACAACTAGTGTAGAGGGCGATGCCGTGTGTGTTATTGTATGGTGCTTGGTTGAATAAACCTGAGTAATTAATCTGACGCAATCTTCATCCATCATTATTCTAGATAACCCAGAGTTCTGACAACACCTAGTCTAGGTAATAGGTCACACTATTTAACTAGTAGAAACACGAAGCCGAGAGACAAAAAGTACGACAGTGACCTCAAAATTCCAAATTCTGTTACGAACTGCCCCACCCTCCCTTACCAACTTCCCGATACATTTTCATTAGAAGTCTTCACACTAAAATCTTGTGGACTTTTTAATGCATAATTATGCATGCACAGAAACGTACGTAAGGTGTGTATAATATTATGCATCACTGTGTACATTTTATGCAAGAAGATGCACAAAATGTACACAATGATGCATAATATTATACACACCTTACGTATGTATCTGTGCATGCATAACTATGCATAAAAAGTGCATAATTATGCATTAAAAAAGTCCACAAGAGTTAAGTGTGTTTAACAAGTAATCTATTGTCGCTTGCCGGAAAACTAGATGTCAAGGCAAGCAAAAATATATACGTTCATTTTTTAGACATTCGGAAAAACCACACAGAGAGCTTGTCTGCGTCCAAACACGAGTCGTGGACCACGGAAAGCATTGGCAAAACAAAAACACTTTTCAATCATTCTCACTATTTTGGTGCAGGATCGCTTTCGCCGCCATTCCAAGTTCACAGTGAGGGTCGTCAAGTTCTACACGTTTCTATCCCTTCTGTCGATGAGTGGTCTTGGTGAATTTTCGTCAAGAGGACCGACAAACTGGCAGCGAGCGCTAAGTAGGCTGTGCCACAGGTGGATGTACGGTGACCTCTCGCGCATGCAGCTTAATCCTCGGGATTCCATAACATCGGGGGTATTCTACTCGGGTCTCGTATTTCAGGTAGGTGGGAATGGGCACAAACTAGTATCCTTTAAGTTATAAGTGAAACATATCGCAGCTTTGCTGTGGCCTGACGGGACAAATTTACCCATCGTCTTCCAGATAGTGGCTCTGCCACCGGCGATGGCTGCGTACTTCTTGCTTGCGTGCATTGTATCCATACACTTGTCACTGGCTGAAGGGAACGCTGGTATTGGAAGAGCTCTCCAGGTACGAACGTATTTCAGACTCTTCGCGCCACCGCCCCCTTTGAATCTCGAAAAGCTTGAAGCTCGTGGCAGGGCTGCCAACAGTTGATACTCGAGTACTCTGCAAACTAAAGTGTGTACATAGTACACTCTTATTTACACACTAAATCCTTCCTTATGCACTTTTTTGTACATAGTTATGAACGATTTTGAACGTGCGTAAGCTTCTGCATAATATTATGCATAACAACATTTAATTTATACATAGTTATGAATAAATTATGCATAACAACGTTTGGTATTAAGCATAAAAAACGCATGAGCAAAATCGTGCATTACTATGTACAAAAAAGTACATAAGAATTTAGTGTGTACAGCGTACTTGCTAGGCGCACGCTAAAATGGAGTGTGCCTGGCAAGTACACGCTAAATAAGAGTGTACCTGCACGGTAAAAGTCCTACAGAGACATTTCAGCTATGTTACGAAGGAAATAGAGCAAACATAATACGAAGGTGTTTCCCTTCATAATACTAATCTTTTTGGGGTCCTCACTGTAACATACAGAGAAAAACCTTCACAATAGGGTACTTCGGAGAAGACTCAAACCGGAAGCCAGCACGTTGACGGGAGAAACCACGGTGGAGAGAGATAGGGGAGATGGGAGAAACAAATAAGCGTCGCGCGGCCGTGCTGGGGGGTGGTGGGGGCCAAAATGGGTGGAGTAGGGGTAGAGGCGGCGCGCGCACGATGCCCCCACTCTGCCAAATATAGCCCCCACCACCGCCTAGCACGGCCGCGCGGCGCTCGTTTGTTTCTCTTGTCGTAAAGCCGGTTTCCGGTTTGAATCTTCTCCAAAGTACCTTCTACGAAGGAAAAGTACGTTCGTATTATAAAGCAGGAAAATGGCACCTTCATAATACAAACGTACTTTTTCTTCGTATTATGAAGGTTTTTCTTTGTATGTTCCAGTGAAAATCCTAAAAAGATTCGTATTATGGAGAGAAACACCTTCTTATTATGTTTGCTCCACTTCCTTCGTAACATAGCTGAAATGTCACTGTTAGACTTTTAGCGGTGCAAGTACACTTAAACTGGCCCATGCTTTTAGATAGGACTGATCGAGTGTAATTTAGCGTGTACTTACTTGCAGACACACTCATATTTAGCGTGTACCTGCCAGGCACACTCTTTTGTAGCGTGTGCCTAGCACGTATGCTGTAGATATGAGTGTGCTTGCAAGCATGCTCTTATAAGGGTGTACCATGTACACACCTCAGTTTGCAGAGTATCTGGCTGGCTTCGGTTTCAATGAGTCAAGAAAGGTGGGCTAGACCGGTGGGCGGATTCAGTTGTAGGTGCAGTGTTAATGCTGGGCTCGGTCGCATTAATGTTAATTTGAAACGGTCATTTCACATTCCAGATGGGCAAGTCATTGTCTTTCTGTGCGAAGCTACAGAGTACCACACTCGCAGCGGCGCTGGAAGCGGATCTCATCTTGTCGGACCTCATGCCCTTCTTCTGCGTGGGCATTGTAGGCCTTCCGCTGTTTTCTAGCGTTGAGGCAAGGGTTGCTAATAATTATTGCTCACCTTCCCCTTCCATTTTCAGTACGTGATTTTCAGATCGTTTGCCCTTCTGAAAGTACAAGGCCATTGATTTGGCCAATTTTGGGTCATGGTCATGGGTCAATAATACCCTTACAATGAGTATTTGATTTGGAAGTGTTCGCACCCAATGGGGTCTGAGCTTCGACATGAGCGTAATGTTGTTGTCTAATTTTTTTCTTGTCGTAGGTGGTGACTAAGGGCCTTCATGCCGATCTCTTTGCGTTCGTCAGTTCCCCACTAATTTTAACATCGTTTGCTGCCTTATGCGAAGCCGGCGATCGACAAAGGGCATTGCGTGGTGCAATAGGGACACGTGCGTTTTTCGGTCCCTGGCTCGGCGAGAGTCCACAACAACGAAGAGTCAGAGTCGGCATTATGCAGGTAGTCACGTGTCCAGCACTTTGAACTCACAAACTGCTTCATGATTCAGGAACGCTAATGGGTACACTGCTATTCGGGGAGGCGCTGGCCGCAGGTTTGATGGCGCCTTTTGCTCGCTAAGGGTCGCTTGAAGGTGCCTTTGCCTTGGGCGCGTAGGTTTCAAACACCTGTTAGTCCAGCCCACTTGAAAATGGACTAATTTCACTGCTCACTACGGATGAACGCTAAGACCGGTCGGTGTGCGATACGGCCTATTCCACACTAAATGTTATGTTCAATTTTTTTAGGATCCATTACAATTTTCGTTCGTTTTTTGAACAAAAAATTGCACACATTTACCCCTTTTTGTACGAAATTGCGTACAAATTTGTACGAAAAGTTCGTGTGCACAAAAAACTGTGACGTCTCGTACAAAATTTGTACAAAAACATTGAGTGTGTACAAAGTAATGACCTTTTCTGGAGAACGCATAAGGGAGATTGAAGGAAAGTGACTGTCTTCGAGCGTAAGGGGGCCCCATTTCCGTGTTTTACGAGGTCTCGCGCACAGCCCCCTCACTGTTCATCGACCGTTGCGGTCCTCTGTGATTACTTACAACTTTTCTAATACACAGGAAAAATTGGAATCGAAAATTTTGCGGCGTTTTGTTCTACAAATCCCAATAGGACAATTCTGCAGACATCGGACGTAACAAAGTATGTCATATGGGAAACCCATAGTAGGTACGCTGTTATGTCAGATGATCACACAATTGTTTTCCTTCTCTCATCTGGATTACAGCGTAAAGTTTGAAGTGGCTGCCACTGGTCGGGTGGCCATCCCGGGACAGAGTCTTGAAAAGAATGAACTAGTTGTCATGGATGTAACTCTCAACTCTGGAGCAGAAATATCTTCAGAGGAGGCCCCTTCAAAGGAGTCATGGCAAAGATTTAAAGTGCACTTGATAAATTAAGCGTCGGCTTCTCACTTCAAACAAGATGGGCGCGCTCGCGAGCTCGCTGCCGGGCTTTAAACGAGGAATAGGTAACGTTTTCCGGGTATTTGAAATTCTCTCTGTTTTTTTCTGATTGATGCCGTAGGCAGCGGAGGGCCGGGGCGGACTCTTGGGCGGCTATGGCATGGGGAAGATGGACCGGCCTGCCGCCAGCACGGTGGTCCAGACTTGGTTCAGCTACGTCCAAGTGATCCTCAACGTGCAGCAGCAAAAGCAGGAACCCGACCGCACCGTTTGAGGACTGAGTTCACGACACACCACACTCTAGAAATGCACTTGGAACTCGTTTTTCGGCACGAAGAAGCCTTATGAGTTTGTCGCACGTCCAGGTTTTAGAGCTTGCTTTTTATTAGTCTGGCCCTTTATGGCATTTCTACTAAGGGTAAGCGCCGTTTAGTTTGAGGCGCGTGGTAGGCGAGCGATGCGAGTAGGCATCAGCTGCCCCGCGATACACCTCGGCGCCGCGAGCTTTACAACCCACGAGAGGGGCAAAATTTGTTCCCCAATTGATCAATATTAGGTAAAGTATGGGGGAAAATTTGGATGTCATTTTTGGGGTCACGTCACCAAATACTGCCAGAAACAATGTCAACCTCAACTTGAAAATTTTGGTCGCAAATTACCTAATTTAAGATGAAAATATAAGTCTGAAGTCAAAATTAAAGTGAGTTTCGTGATCAGCTCTCCAAAAACTGCAGAAACCATTGTAAAATGAAATTTCAAAGTTATGGAATTGTTTAATTTTGGGTAAAGGGTGGGTCAGGGGAAAATTCGGAAGTCATTTTTGAGGTCAGCACGCTGAAAGCTGGAAATCCCGCAAAACTGATACAACATATATCTCAATTTTGAAACTTTGGTTTTAATTCGGTATCTCTACATAAAAATGTAGGTTTTGCCTGAAAATAAATGCCATTTTTGTAAATGATACACTAAAAACTTAAAGTCCTATTCTTTTGTTCCTATTATTGTCTTCACGAAGACCCCTCTGTCACCATGAATACCCTGATGCCACACTAATGCGAACCCTTCAGTCGAGCAACATTCAACTCCCAGCATTGAATCGCTCAATTGGTTACTCGTATGCTTGAATCACTGTTCAACATCTCTTGTTTTTCAAACGAATGAGTTCACAATAGTATTAGTAACAGAAGCCTTTTATCACCCTTTTATCAAGTTTGAAAGGTAATCAATCATTCTGCTTGCCATTCTCAAGCACACTGCTCTAATCGATTGATCTGGAGAAATATTCCCCACTGGCGGGTGAGGGGAAAGAGGGCCGAAACGCGTGATCATTTTTACTTTCATTTTCCGCATTGCACTGAATAGGCACTCCAAAGCTGTTTCAAACATTCTAAATTGTTGAAAATCGATCACAAAACCCATTTTGTAACCATTCTTCTCTGTATTTTGTTTCATTTGCGAACCTGCCGTACCGTATTTAAGACTCGGCCGATTCGGCCGCGGGTATGAAAACCGTGAAACGGGATAATTTCGGGCACTTTTAATAGGTATTTTTAAAATTGTGAAGGTCGTGGTGTTGCCATGGACTTGAGGGTTAAAGTTTATCATCTACCCACCTTTAGCTTCAATTTGACGCCAAGTCCAGATATCTACGCCTCACCGCTTTTACAGTGGAGGGCCCAAAGCAGTGCCCGAAATTACCCCGTGATTTGGGGTAATTTCGGGCACCCCAGGAAAAAAACGACTTGTCGTTCTGATGTTGGTCTCAAAATCCATAATTGTCTCTTTCTTTTGAGCTTATGTGATAAAATGTGAAATTCTCAAGGATGCAGATGTGGAGGGATGGTAGGAGTTGTCATTTATACATAATTTGAAGTCATGATTGGAACAAATCGTTTGATGTTTGGGAGAGTGGGGTGGAGCTATTTAGGACGCTTCTTGTTGAACGTCTGACCTTGAACCTTTATCCTTTTTTGTTTTTGATAATGATACAACTCGGGCCACACTATATTACGCGAAGATGAGTCGTGGATCTTCCTCTTGAAACTGACGTACATGGGAGGCAAGTCTTATGCACAATTCGGAAGATACAGGGGCTTCTGGAAAACTCTGCATTCCTTAGCAACCCGGCAAGCCATGCGGCCGTTCTCAAAGTGAAAGTCCCGGTAAACATGATAAAATTTTAGTCACGAACCAATAATTGACACTAAGATAGGATGTGTACATACTACACATAAGAAGTACAGATGTAGCCTTGGCCCATTTGTATGATAGTCAAAGTTCCACAAAGCGACTGCTGCGGCAGTTGAGTATTATCTTTGTTAATGGATTATCTCCATCTTTCAGAAGAGCTCTGAAGAGCTGGAAGAAGCTTACACCACTCTAGCCCTGCGAAATTCGAAGTTTTCAGAACAACCCTGCTTGCCCTTGCATGCCATTTCAGTGCCCGAAATTACCCCTAAAAGTAACAATTTTTTAGTTTTGAGCCCCTATTTACCATACCATTTCCCGCAGGTGATTGAAAATTTGACACAGCATGCTCAAAACATGTCCAAATCGAAAAAAAAATACCTTATGCACCGTTTGTGAACAGGTTTGGCTTGCCAGTTGAAGTTTTCACGCATACACTGAATTTAGGTAAAAAGTGTAAAATACGAAAATCACTGTAGCTCGGAAAGATTGGTCTCCAGAGGAATGATCCGACGGTTTTAAGTGTGGCGAATGCGATGCGCGCAACGGGACAAGCCTCCGAGGTCACCGCTAGACGGCAGCATCATCGCAATGCTTTCGGGCAGAGATGCCCGATATTACCCCGGGTGCCCGAAATTACCCCGTTTCACGGAAGTTGGTACAGCGATGCACTGTTACCAATCCAACAACGCTGAACAACCTGAAACAATCTGATTCAAAAAGGTGTTTTAAATATTTCAAACGATACTAACCAATGATTTGAAACAAACTCGTGTTGGGAGAAACTTAAGCGATGTCAAATGCCAAATTTTGTAACTTTAGGCAGCGTAGTTGCTGAGAATCGTTGGTGAGTACGAACGAACGGACTGACAGACAGACATGACAAGTCGCTTATCGGGGCACCCCAATCACAGCAGGGGCTCGCTGTCGCTCGCCAAAAATGTTCCTTCGATTTTCATTAGAGTTGGCAAAGTGGCAGAACGAAGTACTCTGATTTCACTGGTGAAATATGGTGGAGAATCTAACGCCCAATTTGGAGTAAATTTGAATAGAAGTCGGCGTTACCTTGGCAAAGCTCGACTCGTGAGAGAAAAACAGACGGAGAGGGGGGAGCCGAGGCACCAAAATTTGGATCGGACCAATAGCAGCGCTCCTTTTCGCCTCTGTACACAGTTCGAATTTTTTTTTTTGGTAAAATTTAGATTTATTATGTGTTAAATTTGTACCACAATCTCATTGTAAATTTTCAATTATAATCGCATCATCATTCTTTTTTCGTAAATCTACAAAATACACTGTTGATCGACGATTGATCGAAAACAACAAAACTGTCAACAACATGGTCGTCTTCCTACAACATCTTTGTTTAAAAGTGAAACGACGGAAAAGTTGTCTTCCAACAAGTAAGTTGTTTTAGAATAACCCAACTGTCATTTATCAACAACATTCTCTGTTCGTAAACGACTGCTGTCGTTTAAAAACAACTGTTGTCAGAAAAAAAAATAGCAATAGATTTGTTGTTTATAAGATAGATAGATAGATAATGTGTGGCTGAGCAAAGCCGCGATCGACCAACTCCGGAATTGTAATCCGCCGGCTCGGGACTCAGCCACACTACCTAGATCCTTGCCGCAACCACCCCCGTTTGCGTAACCCGGGGGCCGGTGTCACTTTAGGGGGCCCCACCGCGCTTCGGCGCGCGACGGGTGGACTACCTTCGCAGCTTTCGCTCCTCCGGTGCCCAGGGCGTGAGGGTTTTCTAAGGGGGAAGAAATTGATTGCAACAGCGTTGTCCAAGTCACTCCATCTGTGAATAAAGCAAACACATGCACACACTAAATCTTATGTACAATTTTGTACGAGACATCACAGTTTTTTGTGCAGATGAACTTTTCGTACAATTTTTGTACAAAAATCTGCACAAATTTCCCCCTTTTTGTACAAAATCTCGTACAAAATTGTACGAAAAGTTCATCTGCACAAAAAACTGTGATGTCTCGTACAAAATTTGTACAAAAACATTTAGGGTGCAGGCGTTCCTACCGCAGCCGAAGTGTCCAGTGTTAGCAGTGCCCGCTCTTTAAGCCTGCAGAAGGTTAAACAGAAGGGTTTTTACAAAGTAAGAAGCATCCTGCAGTAGGCATCAAGGGACCAGAACAATCAGTTGCCGTCACCCGCGGCCACGTAGTGGGCCCGTCACATAACCAGATCAGCCAGGCTTGCAGTTGCCTTGGATGTAGCAGGCGCGGGGGAGCCCTCAGCAGGGGTGGCTCCTTGATTACAGGGGGGTCGTCCCCCCGATGGCAGCATTCCCGCAGCTAGAGCACGGCTAACCCGGTGGGGTGTCCAGGTCTGCGAAGGCGCCCCCCTCCCCACGCTGCGCTTGTATTAAACGAAGGGTTTCGATAATAAGAAAGAATAAGGGAGAGAACTACATGTCAGTAGTCGTTTCGTCCATGTTTCTGGGCCGACCGGTAATTAACAACCCGGACCAGGGTATCTAGCGGTGCCGTCTCAAAGCGCAGCGTAAGGCGAGGGGCACCATCCAAGCCCACCCCAGCACCCAACCAACCCCTCCAACCACCCTTTGAATCAGAAAATCCATTCTGGCGCAAGAGGTGATCCGGGAGCGGCGGCCCACGACCGGTGAGCCCCGACAACCGCCGCGGCGAGCGAGGGCGCCACAACCTGAGAGTACCGTGCGACGAGCTCCGTCTTTAGATTTGTAACATCGGTGCCATCGCCGGAGGAATAGCCGAGTGTTTACATCAAGTGAGCCTTAAGTCAGCGTCATTCCGGCGAATACGTCAACATGAGCCGTAGAGAGCCTTAAAACTGGGTGCAGCGATAACGGCGTTGTCAGCACTGCAGCGGGCCTATCTCCCTGGCAGGTTTCCCCAAGCCACAACGGTCCGACACTTCGCTGACGCCGCACGCTCCAATGGCAGACCCAGGTTCGTTGAAGTTGATGGACACCAATTTGGTCTTCTGCTGTTGAAAGGGCCTCGGAAACAAAATGGTATAAGACTTCGCTTATTGGGTAAAACTAAAGCGTAGTTTTACCCTCTGTTTCTACACGTGGTCTTTTTAGCTTCAAGCATTTTCACGCATAATATTATGCAAAATGCACGTATGCCTAAAAGCGTGCAAGTTTAACGTACAAAATTCTACACAAATATCTAGTATGTAGCTTTCAGGTCTCCGTCTTATGAACCCTCCTCTTGTTCCCTTCCAGTGTATCCCGGCATCGACCCGAACAAAGTGTATCCCCCAGCGGTATCGGTGGTGCTGATCCAATCCCTGGGATCGGAACCAACACAAATCACTTGCCCGCATTGCAACAATACCGTCATAACTCAAGTGGACTACCAGGCGAACAGCAGAACGCATCTCAGCGCCCTACTTCTGTGCTTACTGTGAGTCCAATGATATGTCAGACTCTACACGGCTAAAAAGGTTGCTGGTTTTGCTAGGTACTAGCCTAAAGTAAAAGCAAAGGCCATTTCCAGGGAGTTCTTGGGAAAACCAGGAACCATTTTTGCCGTGTAATTATACCTTAACCACACTATTCAACGAATGTGACGTCACAAAAAAAGGTACTTAAAGTATCAACTTTGGATTTTGAGCGTCGTCGTATACGTTTGTCAAGAAGATCACGGTTTTCGTGATGCCATTGAACGGCAGAGCGTCGTACACAGTGTTGTGACTCAGTCAGCAGATAACAGGAGTCTGCTATCCTTTTCTGGCGGGCCGCACCTCGGCGCTTTATCACCGTGGGCTCGCGATACCAACTAATCACGCCTCTTCACGCCAAATGTTTTTGTCCAATGTTGTACGCGGGAACGCATGATTTTAAACCTCCGTAACGTTTTGCATAAAGTTGTGCACTAAATTGCCCAAATTCATGTATTTAAAGCATAATATTATGCAAAATTCCACGTATGCACTAAACCGTGGTGCAAGTTACACGTAAAAAGTATACCTAAACATTCAGAGTGAATTCCGTTTCAGGTGCGGATGCCTTCCGGGTCTCATCCCGTACTGCTGCAGCTCGTGCCAGTCCGCCGTGCACACGTGTCCAGTGTGCCGCCAGCACGTGGGCACGCACGAAAACTAGCCGGCACCAGGCGCGCGGCTGCAGGAGAATACTCGCAAAAATGCTGAAATCCAAACGAAGTAACTGTGATAACTCTGCAAACTTAAGTGTGTACATAGTACACTCTTATAAGAGCATGCTTGCAAGCACACTCTTATTTACAGCATACTTGCTAGTCACACGCTAAAATAGTGTGTGCCTGGCATGTACACGCTAAACACTCTCAGAACAAATGTCGTTAAATCAACAACAAAATGTTGATTAATTTTTATTAAGAAAAGTATTGTCAAAATAACAAGCTGGTTCTTTCGTTGATTCAACAACAAAATGTTGTTGATGAAATAACGATACGTTAGGCTGTGAGAGCGCCATCTGCGCGGCCATCTGGCCATCTTCAGTATTATTCGGTGATAGTTAACAAAATTTAATTGTCATGTCAATGAGCTATTCCATCGACAAACCTTTAACCGACAGAAAAAGGTTGTTAGAGCTACAGCAATATTTTGTTAACAATGTAGGTCGTTAAAAGAACGACAAGATATTGTTGAAAGGTAGGTTGTTCCGGTAACGAAAATTTATCGTAATAATCAAGTTACAAGAATTTGTCGTCGATTTAACGACATAGTTTGTTAAATTTCCTCGTTATAACAACATATGTTTTCGAAATGACAGCAATATATTGTTAACAACACGTATCGTTAGAACCCATGTCGTAGATTCAACAAGGAATTTTTAACAGTGAATAAGAGTGTACCTGCAAGTACACTTAAACTGGCCCATGCTTTGAGATAGGTCTAATCGAGTGTATTTTAGCGTGGACTTGCAAGCACACTCTTAGCGTGTACTTGCCAGGCACACACTATTTAAGCGTGTGCCTAGCAAGTATGCTGTAAATGAGAGTGTGCTTGCAAGCATGCTCATATAAGAGTGTACTATGTACACACTTCAGTTTGCAGAGAATGCGTGTTCGCGGCAAGAAGATTCGGTTTCTGGGGAAACCGGATGGCTTAGTCTGCCCGCTCAATACAAATGGTTTGAGTTATATTGTTTTTTTTTTTTTTAATAGATATAATTAACCCTTAACGGAGGACACATTTCATCACTGAATGCTACAGTAACTTAGGTTGTGCGGGATGTGTAGACAGTTTGAAAACTGGTCTTTACAATACAGGTGTATTCACACCCACATTAAAATTACAACTTTTTAATAATATTAAACAATAAAGCTCTAAAAAGGCGCTTTGAGTAAACGCCAACGTTGTATTTGGTCTTGAAATTCCCTCTCAAATCAAATTGACAGAATGTGTCTCAATAAGACCCCTTCACATGGAAGTTCATTAGTGTTGTCTTACATGCAACGGAATCTGTTTCCACGCATGACTCATATTTTCTTACGAGATCGTTTCGCACAGCATACACTCGACATTGACTTTTTGCACATGGTATTGACATTTCGTTAGTAGGACCACTAGTACACTCTAAAAAAAGTTACAGAATTTTGTATCATTTTTGAGGCAGGATTTTGTATCATCTGCGTTGGTTACAAAAATTTGTATATGTGGTACAGAATTTTGTAACATATGTGCGGGTTACAGAAAAATGTATCATTTGCAGCTCGTTACAGAAATTTGTAACACGATGGTTACAAAATTATGTTTGTATCATTTCTGTTACAGAAAATTGTATCTGGTGACTAAATTTTGTATCAGAGATCAAACAAAAATGTTTTAACGACAAAAATTGAACAGCAGTGCCTGTAGACAAGTTTATTAGTTAGTTTTCGTCTACTTAGACTTTCCCCGACTCTAAATCAAAGGTTCAGTCTCGTGTATGCTTCTTAGGCACAGCCTCCGTCCCTTACCGCGCGCGCCTAACGTCACTGGCCTCCTGCGCCGCTCACTCCAGGTTGTCCGCATAGCGCAGTTGGTTGCGTGGCGGGTCGATGAGACAGAATCTGAGGTTCGATTCCCGCCAACTCAGAGTTTCTGAGAGAGTTGATTCTCGTAAGAAGTGAAAAGGACTTAGCATCAGATCCTAGGGGACTCGGTTCGACCTAAAATTTTATTTTGAAGCTTGGTGTGGCAAGAATAGCTGTTACAAAATTCTGTAACTAAGTTACAAAGAAAAAAATTGTATCTATCATCATGCAAATTTTTGTAACATACATTATTGAAAATGCTGCGTAACCATGTTACAAAATTCTGAACTGATTTTTTTTAGAGTGTAATTTGTGCAACAATAATACGTACTTTTCGCTTGTTATAGTTATTTACAAATTTGTTAGTACGCATTGATAAAAAATTCTCCTAAATAATTACATGAAGTAAATTGTACGTATCTAAGAAGAAAATACTAAGTATTATTGTTGTAGGCAATAGTACCAGGTTTCTGACAAAAAAGTCTGTAAGATACTGAGTGCTCATTCATAAAACCGATCACGGTGTAGGAACTTAAAACACAGGTTGCGTTTTGCGGCGATTTTGTAGTATCCTTTAACGATCTTAGACTTTGTATTAATGAGGGCAACGTCCAAGGGAAGCTGCGTATTAATTATTCGAGGGCGTCGAGTGCTATATAAGAGACCGAAAAGGGCACTTGGTAGCATTTGATTTCGGAACCTTGACTCTACTGGTTCACCAACAAAGACAAACACGATAAACACATACAAAAAAAAATAAAAAATTACCCTTATGACTGACTCAATACTACCTACTCTGCAAACTGAAGTGTGTATATAGTACAATCTTATTAGAGCATGCTCCCAAGTACACTCTTATTTACAGCATACTTGCTAGGCACACGCTAAAATAGAGTGTGCCTGGCATGTACACGCTAAATTAGAGTGTACCTGCAAGTACACTTAAACTGGCCCATGTTTTTAACAGGACTGATGGAATGTATTTTTGCGTGTACTTGCAGGCACACTCTTATTTAGCGTGTGCCTAGTAAGTATGCTGTAAATAAGAGTCTACTTGGAAGCATGCTTTAATAAGAGTGTACTATGTACACACTTTAGTTTGCAGAGTAAACCAGGCCGGGGGAGGAGCAGGCCCGTATTATGCTGGCACTGCCTTTCAGAAAGGCTATGGTGTGGACTCGTGGCTAGGAGGCCTCTTTCGGTCCATTCTACCCGTCCTACGAAGTGGCACCGCAGCCGTTGGGAAAGAAGCGGTGCGCGCAGGCAGCCACGTCCTTGCCGATATTGCTGGAGGTGAAGGTCTAAGGACCAGCGCTAAACGCCACATTCAACAGGCCGGTGATAACTTGGCACACTGTAAAACCAAACGTGGTCTAGACCACACCATTGGTGCGGTCAAATGAGTGCCATTTTGACCACATCAGTTGGTGTGGTCTAGACCACGTTTAGAGTGCTCTGGTGTGGTCTAGACCACGTTTAGAGTGCATTGGTGTGGTCTAGACCACGTTTGGAGCAGGGGTCCGGAACTGGCCGGAACGCAGGGCGTGTTCCGTGCTTGTTCCGTCAAAACACGGGTTGCCATGGGCTTCTTTCGGGTCGGAACCGTGGGTATTTCTTTCTTGGATTCGACAAAAAATCCCAGGACAACCTTCCACAACCCGGAACAGGTTTCACGTTCCGGACCCCTGGTTTGGAGTGCTCTAGTGTGGTCTAGACCACGTTTGGGGTGCTTTTTCAATGCAATGACCACACCAACTGATGCGGGCAAAATGGCACTCATTTGACCGCATCAGTTGGTGTGGTCAAGACCACGCTTGGGTTTTCAGTGCAGTCTCACTCAAACGCAAAGCGCAGAGCATGAATGGGTCGGGACGTTTAAAAAGGCGTAAAACGAGAAGGAAGCCTCATTCTGCTAAAGAGACTGTAAGGAGAGAGACCTTAGCTCCTGACAATTATTTCAGCTAAAAAACCAAGAAAAAACATGGCATTCATGCATTCAGCATCAAATCAATGTCTCCGCTGCGAACTTGACTTGTAGATGGTTCCACCTGCACAGACAGCGCTGGGGCAATTCTTTCCCAAATCGCACAACTTCCAAAATCGACGTCTCGGATTTCAACCAAACTTGGTGGAATTGTTCCTTTGGGTGTCCTTAACACAAAAAAAATGTCAAAAAAAAATTTCTCAAATTTTTTAAAAATTAGTCAAAACCGGTCAAAAATGGTTAAAAATTCGCAAATGTTTCAAAGTTGGTCTCGATTGAGCTAATGTGGTTTGTTTTGTGCGGGGTTACCTCACCAGGTATACAGTCCCACTAGGTATAATCCCACCACGTATAATCCCATCAGGTACAATTCCCACCAAGTATAATTCCCATCAGATATACACAACTTTATTTTTATTTAATTTACGCGGATTCCCAACAAGTATAAATCCCTCCAGGTATACACATATTTTACATATTATTTGTACATTTTATTGGTTCGCGCTGCTCCTCTCCCACCAACGCCCCCTCAGCGAAACAGGAACTGCGCATTGACAGTGATTTGAATGTGCTGCGTTCTCCCTCTTCTTTCTTCTGATAAAATGACCTACGGTTTGAACACTATTGAGTATAAAGCTCACATGAACGGAATTCTGGGAGAGCTGAAACTATTCCGAAACTACGTAGGTGACACTTGGATGGTAAAATTCGGCACTGAACTTGATTGTTCATCGTTCCAAGCACAGAACAAACAACTTTTCTGATTCTAGCAAAAAGGCTCTTCACTGTCCTACACTTGGATTTGCAGAGCATCTTTTGTCACAGTTCACAAAGAAACTTTTCCAAGTTATACCAAAGTTTAGGAATGATTTTTAACATCTTTCTTCCACAAAATTTAATACAACTTTTACTAAGTAATACGTTGTCTTACAAAAAAAAATTTATACCTAGTGGGAATTATACCTGTTGGGAAGTATACTTGGTGGGAATTATATCTGCTGACACACGGAATAAAATTTATAAATAGGTGTATATCTGGTGAGATTTATATTTGGTGGGAATCTGCGTAAACAAAATTAAAATAAAATAGTGTATATCTGATGGGAATTATACCTGGTGGGATTATACCTGGTGGGACTGTATACCTGGTGACATCACCTCTTTTGTGCCTCACTATCGTATTCAACCCCAAACCGGTCAATATGTCCCATTAGGGCTGAAAAACCGCGTTTTAAACGTTTTGTCAAATACCCAAAAAGAGCATCCGAATTTTTTCTTTATAATTTTTTAAAAGGCGCATCTAATAGTCCTCTTACTTGTGACAAAAAATTGGGATTGTGTTTTTTGATTTTGCTGAGAAAAAAAATAATTCGAATGAATTTTATTTTTTTTCTCAGCAAAATCAAAAAACACAATCCCAATTTTTTGTCACAAGTAAGAGGACTATTAGATGCGCCTTTTAAAAAATTATAAAGAAAAAATTCGGATGCTCTTTTTGGGTATTTGACAAAACGTTTAAAACGCGGTTTTTCAGCCCTAATGGGAGATATTGACCGGTTTGGGGTTGAATACGATAGTGAGGCACAAAACAAACCACATTAGCTCAATCGAGACCAACTTTGAAACATTTGCGAAATTTTAACTATTTTTGACCGGTTTTGACTAATTTTTAAAAAATTTGAGAAATTTTTTTTTTACATTTTTTTTGTGTTAAGGACACCCAAAGGAACAATTCCACCAAGTTTGGTTGAAATCCGAGACGTCGATTTTGGAAGTTGTGCGATTTGGGAAAGAATTACCCGCTGGAGGCCACACACTGGGTGCCCTATAAGCCCCTCACCACACCGGACTCAGCCAGCACCGTTGGCAAAGTTCTTTCTTTTAAAACCAAAGTACGGATGGTCTACTCGGCCAAAATATGGCCCTTCTGCTTTGAAGGCCGTAAGCAAGCGCCTGCGAACTTCGGGTAGGCCAGCCCGTAACACACGAGAGCCGAACGGGCAGCCTAGCCCAAGTTCGCAGGCGCTAGCTTAGAAGGGAGGCAGAAAGGAGGTTGGCATCGCTCTACTGGAAGTCGCATATCCGACGAAATAAGACTAGCTCAAGGCGAGGCCTTGCAGGTCGAGCCCGGAGGGAGAGTATTTTGCAGACATGTGAATTTGCGCGTGTTTGAACAGAGGATTGGTGTAGGTGATAAATCGTATAGTATGTGTGTTCTGCAATGTGAAAATGAATGTTCATCAAGCCAAGCCATCAAGTCATTTCATGACCACATGTAGTACACATAAAATTATAACAAAAATACATGATCGGTTTTCTCTATATTTATAGAAAAAACAAACAGATCTTCTGTGCATTTTTCTGTAAAAATACAGGATGTTCAAAATCACTTCTTCCCTACAGCCATACATTTTATGTCATACCAATCTAAGCCAAAGAGCATGACCATCGCCCACACTTTGGTAAGTAACCAGCATTGGATTCGATGTACTACAGTGCTGCATGTCTTCTAGCAAATTTGATTCCTTCCTCTTCAGTCACTTCTCTAGAGCCCTGAAGAGAACAAATCAGATAAGTGAATTTTCAAAGTATTTATTTAAAGAATGCATTCAGGATATCAAATTAATACTATACCTGATCAATTTTGATTCCAACTATCATTTATGGCTGAGAGATTAGCGAAGCCAGTAACTCCACTGGGGTTGGAAAGTTTTGTCTGTCTGTGTGTCAGCACTACTCCTCCTGAACGGCTTGGCCGATCTGTCTGAGATTTTGCAGGGTTATTATTAGGCATGTCCTTGGCTCGCCACACGCAAAAATTTAGCTTTCTATCTCATTCCATTCAGTCGCACTTCGCACTAACGTAAAAACACTGAAAAACGGCAGAAAAATGGTCACTTTCAGTGATTATATATCTTATAAAAAACAGCTGCGCTGATCGGACTGATATTTTACAGGGTTACTAGGTATGTCCTTGGCTCACCGCACGCAAAAATTCATCTTGCTATCTCAATTCATTCAGCCGTAACAACGAAAAAACACTTTAAAAAAGCGGCAGTAAAAGTGCAACCTTTTTAGTGACTTAACATTTTTAAGACATTTGTACATAGATTCGTATGTTTTGGAAGGTGCTGATGACGGAAATGAAATCCATTTCGACCCCCGACCAAAGTTTCAACCGCGTAGGGACCCGAATTTTCTAACATAATCTATTTCCACCCTTTATCTCAGCTTTTAGAAGTGTGCGAATTTTTATCAGGATTTCAGCCATGTTTCTGACATTCTGACAAAACTTATACGAGTGATTTGCATGGTCTGGAGGAGGGGCACCGGCTATCGCACTCCAGAAAACTTTGCAAGCTGCCACCGGTCTTCTCCCTCCCCTCTCAAAATTCTGGTGGAGAACGCGGGAAGATTGAAGGCCAGTTTCACGAGCCTCTCAGCCGAAATTTAAAAATCTAATACTTCTAGCGAAATCAAAGTGAAAACGTGTTATTTCTGCGGACACGAAAGCTGTAGAGACCTTCAATCGGCACACTTTCAGAACCTTGAGGCCTTACAAAGAAAAGTATCTTGCCTTAACGAAGTATTTTGAGCATACATAAGGTTGCGAAGAAAATAATGCGTGATTTGCTTTTTTTCCGTAAAACGAACTGAATAGTTTGTACCTTATCGAATTCTGCGTAATTTGCTGACTAAATTTCTTCATGATCGATCATCAAATCACATCAAAGTTTTAGGTGTGCATGTAGTTGACAAACGCGGCAGCGTTCGATCTCTAACTCATTCTGAAGCGTGACGTGACACAGGGGAAAGGACATGAATGAAATGGTTGGCAGTACTGGCTTAGATCTTAAACAATTTAATACTAATCACATAATAACTATTGTGGACCATTTGGCTCGGTCTTTGGAAATTAACATAAATAACCGGCAAGTCACAGCCATCATAGGGACAATGCAATGCAATGCAATACAACATCAGTTTAAACATCAGTGTCACAAACTCCAGTCACTTTTATCGAAACAACGTTCATGAACAAAAGCAAGGGGTTCAAAGGGACCCCGACTAAAGATAGGAAAGTCGACCACGGTTCAATAAGCACAACAATTGTAAATGCATTAAAAATGTATCACATGAAGTATTTAAGTAAAACGTCGTTCTCTTTTGTCCGAACACATTGAGCGTCACAACGAGACTAGCTGGCTGGCACTACCAA
Source organism: Stenchaetothrips biformis (assembly GCA_030522485.1). NCBI lineage: Eukaryota > Metazoa > Arthropoda > Insecta > Thysanoptera > Thripidae > Stenchaetothrips > Stenchaetothrips biformis. The sequence goes on along the minus strand of CM060087.1, from coordinate 7,268,692 downwards.
CCGAAAAATCGTAACAAGTCAGAACACTGGGCTAGTCTAGTGGCAATTCCTACAGGTGGGGTGGCAGAGCCTGCCGTTCACCTTGCAGCGGCAGCCACCAGATGTGTCGCCGACGCCCTGAAACCAGACACAATACCGTGGGAAAATAAAAACAAGTTGAAAGGGGTGTCGTTATGTGGCACATCGCAGAAATTTCGAGGTTCATGTGGACAGCGAACGGATTTTCTCGAGCATGAAAAGCACGCACGCATGCTCCATGACTACAGGCACATTACTATCCTTACAACTTTGCAAGTGAAAAAGCACGATTGAGTGAGTAATTTGACCGAATTCCTACTGTCTTCAAGTCACTGTGTAGGGTCTTGCTTAGTGGCTCAATTACAATAGTTCGAACTACGAGCAGCCTTTTACACTACAAAACTAACTGTACACCAAGTACACGCTTACAAATGCATACTTGGCAAAGTAAACACCCACAAACGCACATGCGTAGCATGGCGTTACGGGACCAAGCATGCAGATGGAAGTGTGTACTTGCCAAGAAGGCGTTTGTAACTGCACTTGACAGTGAAACCAAGAATGGAGAACTCGACACGTGAAATGTGAAGGTATGGAACTTTCAGTCACCGAACTTGGCAGTGCTGACTGAGCACCTCGTTTGCACCATGCTAAGAGACAGGGGCTCTGTGAGCAACTACACATTTGAAGTGTGGACACTGAACACTCCACAGTCTCAGTGTGCCGCACCAGGAAGTGTGAAGTTGTCCACACTTGTCCGACAGTTTTCTTGAAAGTGTGCATTTGTAATTGTGTGCCACACCAACTGATGTGGTCAAATGAATGCCATTGAGCCCGTGGTCATTGCATTGAAAGAGCACTTCAAACGTGGTCTAGACCACGCCAACTAATGCGGGCAGAAAGGCACTCATTTGTCCGCACCAGTGGTGTGGTCTAGACCACGTCTGGTTTTTCAGTGTGGTAGTACACAGAACAGTGTAGTGTAAGACAGTCAGCCAAGGGGTCCCTCACTCAGAATTTCGGTGTACACGGATTGTTTGATTGTGTTAGATTGTTTGGAATTTTTAATGATTTTGTCGCGCAATTTGCCCACTTACAGGCGTTTTTGAGGCAAGATTGAGGGATTGTCTCCTCTAAGCGTACACAGATTGTTGAAGTGGGGGACCCCTTGCAGTCGGCTTTGCAGCGTGCGTGAAATGGACCCACCTTCGGCCCCCAGCGCGCCTGCTTGGTGGCCCAGCAGATGTGGAGCTGGCACATGGCGCAGACCAGGGCGTCGCAGCCGCTGCGCTTCATGATGACCACGTTGCACTTGGGGCAGCGCATGGCGTTGCCCGTGGCCAGCATGGCGTCCAGCTGCTGCTGCGTCTGCCGCGCCTCCACGTCCGTCTCGGCCTGCCGCTTGATGCGGTCCTGGTACGTCGCGCAGTCCTCGGGGTCGTGGATCACCTGCCGCACGCACGCAGACAAGTGTCACACTGGGAAAACGAACATGGCGATTTGCCCACGGCGCAGGTTTTCTACACTGTGAAACAAAGTGTCCAAACGCGGATGGTGGGGAGTTTTCAGTCCTCACTTGAAAAGTGGACTTCTCCACGTTTGCATGCACCATAACATGAGAAGGGACCATGTGAGCTACACCACAGAGTGAGGAGTCCTCCACACTGCGTCGAACAGTATACTAAGAGCCGGAGAGCAATATAACTTTTTGCACCTTTGAAACTGCATCACTGCTCATTCACGTGTGAGACAAGTTCACACTGCCTCGTAGGCCATAATGCCGTATACTTCACTGTTATCCAATGAATGTGACGTCATATTTCTTAGGATGCCAATTTTTTCACGTTCGTTTGAATATGATGTCACACTGTTAGAAAAATTGTCGGAAATTACCGACGTATCAGTAGCTAATTTTGATAGCGACAAAAGTCGTTCTAGAACGATTCGGTTGTAATCCAACGACATAAAAATCGTTTTCTTACGACATGGTCGTAATTTCTTGGACCAGCAAAGCCCAGAAAAGATGGCGGGATGTTACGATTTGTGTCGTATAATTACCTTTTTTGTCGTAAAATTACGATTTGTGTCGTAAAATTACGACCGAAATCGTAAAATAACGACTTAAGTCGTACCTGTATGACGATTTCAATTTAAAGATTACGATCGGTCGTATATATACGATCGAAGTTGTAAATCTACGGTGTAAATTTACGACTTCATATGTTTTGAAACGATCTCACTCGCTATCAAAATTACCTAGAAATTTGTCGTATAATTACGACAAAAATCGTAACATAAATGTGTCGTTGTTGTTCTCGTAAATGTCGTAAAGTTACGACTATTTTCAACAGTGTAGCCCTCTCCCATGATGGAGCATGCATGGGGCATCCCAAAGTGCCTACTTTCTAGGCAACGAAGGTGTCTACATTTGGAGCAACTTTGGCACTTCCCAGCCATAGGTGAACGCAAGTTGCTTTATGATTTGTGGACCCTGAGATTGTGCGACAAAGGTGCACAGAAACTGGGCGCCATAGACACCCTAAAAAGTGGGGCAGGCAACAAAGGCGCCCAGTTTCAGGGCACGTCCAATTTAGAGTGTACGCCTGCAAGTGAGTACTTGTCTTACACATGGATTAAAAGTAAACTTTAAAGCCATGAACGAGGGAAATTAAACAATTCCGGAACACGACTTAGAAATCAAGTGGGAACTGGTCGGGTCCGACGAAAAGGACCGCCAAGGTTAATCCACCTCCTGGGATTCCCAGGAGGAAAATGTTCTACCTTGTTCGTAGGCTTACCTGACACTGAAGACAATTCATCTGGAAGCACACGTTGCACATGAACTGGTTGACGCCGGGCTCGTACTGGCACCACGCGATGCAGTCAACAGTCTTGCAGTGGAAGGTGTTGTCCATGCTGCTCTCCGCCGCCCTCATGGACCGGTCCAGGTGCTGCTCGAAGACTTCCTCCGGCACCAGCTGCAGAGCAGTGTGAAACGATGAAAGCCTCTCACTAGGTTTTAGTGTAGACACAAAGGCCCTTCACTGTTAATTCGACAAATGTGACGTCATACTCGTTAGAATGTGAATTTTGTCAGGTTCATGTGAATAAGATGCCACACAGTCGTTGAAGTAGGGTGTCACATTCGTTTGAACGTGGATCAGTACATTCAAACGGATGTGCCATCACATTCAAACGGGCGCGACAAAATTCACATCCTTACGAATATGACGTCTCATTCGTTGAAAAGCAGCGTCCCTTCGGGGGCATGAACCTATATTTACACCCTTCAACTTACATTTCTCGGCTTAGAAAATCAATGCCCCAAAGCACATCATTCGCCATGAGCATATTATTTGTGCCCTTACGTTTAAATTGCAATTTTATAACGAATGAAGCGGCAACAATGAGCATATTATTTATGCCCTTTCAATGCTCCTGTAATTAGGAGCGAATTAAGCGGCAACTTCGCACGTACATTCCTTAAGTTCCTGCGATAGTTCGCGAATATGGGTGACTGGGTAAAATTGTGGAACCAAATTTTACATGCTCCAAAGCGTGACACCACTTTTACGAATAAACAATCACACTTACTGCGGCCAAGTAAAAATGAGCGGCGTATATGACGGCGAATTAATTTGTTAACATGTCTATCAGCTCAAAGCAAGCATTGCAAAAGATCAAAACTCTGATAGCAATGGGACGAATGTGGCAACAATATCGTCAACGAGATGTGACTAAATTCTTGATCAAAGAGCCTTCTCAATTGCCAACGACTTTACAATGTACTTAATGGACGTAAGGTAATGAATCAATCAAACCAATAAACAACACAATTTCTACAAACAAAAAAAAAAAGCCCACCCCTACTAAAAAAAGAAATGTTTGTGACCGATTGCATAACTAACCGTCTTGATCTCACGTTGGCTGATGACGTTCTCACAGCTGTAGTCGTCGTCCTGGTACGGACACTGGACCTCTGCTTTCTCTGAATGCTGCACCGTATCCTTCAAGCAGCTCCTGCGGAGGGGCGCACCGTGTTGGGTTATAGAGAAAACAAGAATCAAACGTCCCTAAGCATGATCGATCACCGAGACGTCCGAAAATCGAGGGGTGAATCACTCAGCCGATTTTCACGTCAAGTGCAGTTAAAATAGTTCTGTATCGACACTGACTCTCTGAATGTTTTTGTACAAATTTTGTACGAGACATCACAGTTTTTTGTGCAGATGAACTTTTCGTACAATTTTGTACGAGATTTTGTACAAAAAGGGGGAAATTTGTGCAGATTTTCGTACAAAAATTGTACGAAAAGTTCATCTGCACAATAAACTGTGATGTCTCGTACAAAATTGTACATAAGGTTTAGTGTGGACATAGGATTGTCTCGGATCCGCACTGACTGTTAGGATTATTCCATTAGGCCGCGTCGGTTTTACAGTGAAGTCAGTGTCCGCACCTGCAGAAGACGTGCAAGCAGCCCTTGAGGACCACGCCGTCGCCGGCCTGGAACTGGTCCAGGCACACCGGGCAGCCGAAGGGCTCCATGGCGGGCACCACGTCCTGCTCCTGCAGCGCCTTCAGCAGCTCGTAGTTCGCCCGGTTGGCTGGCCGCCGGGGTCGGAGGATCCGTCTGGGCGGTCCGCGTAAGGCGTTCCGGCCTGGCCCACTGGACGTGCCTGGCCCACTGGATGTGGCTGGCCCACTGGACGTGCCTGGCCCACTGGACGTGCCTGACCCACTAGAAGTGCCTGGTCCGCTCCAAGAACTCGGCCCACTTTGAGCAGGACGCTGCAACTCCTGGTGACCAGGGAAACGAAAGATGTAATGTTGAAACGGAAGCGTTGTTGTACGCTTAATGCAAGCACAATCAAGGCCGAACACTTCACGCTTGAACTCCTCAAGCGTGGAGAAGAAATTCTCCAACGCGTTTAGATAGGGGCAGGCGGTATAAAGCAATACTCACAAGACAGGCTGCTCCCTGCACCTCCTCACTTTCACTGTCGTTAGCGTCCTCCCAGTCAGAACCCAGGACACTCTCCTCCTGAAAAGAGAAGACTCTCAGGAAGGCTAAGGTACAGGGTAGCTGGAGAGCGAAGCTAATCACCTAACCGTGGAGAAAAATTAAAATAGTTGATATTTCGCTATCGAGGGTTTGCAAAAAGGGTCTCAGTCGTGATTTTGAGTTTCCTTTCCCTTGCTTTCGGCAAAATTCAGACCCGCTTTAAGACGAGTCTAAATTTGTATCCACGATATGACGCAGGGTGGGATGCGACATGTGGGACCCTTCTCTTGTCAGAAAGCACGCACTCCAACTTAACAAACTTAAGAGAGCGTGTGGTACTTGGTGCATACCTCAAAGGACTCTTCATCCTGGAGAGTGCTTGCAAGCGTGCCTTAAGGCCTACTCCCAGATGGATGAGCATGCCATGCACTCTCTTAAGTTTCTAGAGACAGCGCACGCACACTGAGCCGGGTCATAGCATGCGCTTCCTAATGCGAGCTTGCTGAAGCTGACGACACACTTCGACGCCTCCTAATAGAATAGTCCTAACTGTCAGTGCACATTTCAGACAATCCTAACTGCCAGGGCGGATCCAAAACAATCTTAACTGCCAGGGTGGATTCGGAACAATCCCAACTGCAGAGTTGGCTAAAACTGGTTATGAACTCTCTTCACTGCAAGCAAGTGAATCGCGATATCCCTGAAATATAACGTCCACGTTTTTAAATGAGAATGAAACTTTCTAACAAACTCTTCGGCAAGTAGTTCTATACAGTGTGTGAGCGTCGCGGACTTCAAGTAAAGACCGATTTTCACGTCATGTGCAGTTAGGATAGTTCTGTATCGACACTGACACTTAGGATTGTCTTGGGCCTGACTGACAGCTAAAATTGTCTTGTATCCGCACTGACAGTTAGAATTATTCTATTAGGACGCGTCGACTTCCACACGCGTGGTTAGTCAAAAGCTTACAATCGTGCGATTCGAAGGGCAAAACGACACTCCTCAGTGCACAGTGTGAGGCTTCGTTTTGAACCACACTTTGTGAAACTAAAGCATATTTCTTAAGGTACCGGCAAACGTTTCAATACTGCCACTTACGTCATCCTCATTTGTTGTGGTTTGCAGGTTTCCAGTGGTGCTGAGGTGGTACAAGACGAACCGCAGCGCGCGTGTCACACTCGTCTCCTTGCTCAAGTCCACCTGAAGGACAACGGAACGCACTTTTCAATGCACTCGTAGAGGCAGGCGCGGATTCAGGGGGGTTGCCCTCCAATAGCACCTAGATATATCTATATAGCCGCCTGAAAGTTTGACAAAAAGTGCTACTTTGCCTCTGAAAGTAGGCAAACAGTGCCGCCCCCCCCCCCCGCCCCCCCGGGGCCGCCCCTTGATCCGCCACTGCGCAGAGGATTGTGAAGATCTATAGGTGCAGCAGCTGGGGCCGAGGGGGTGTGCACTCTCAAAACGAGTGACCCGACTAATACGCTATTACGCTCTATTACGCCTCAAAATTGTTGAAATTTGCCTGAAAAAAACCTAAAACAACCCCAAAACAGCCTAAAACAATAAAAAACAGGAAACATCATGACAATGTCGGCTAATACGCTACTATTACGCGAACTATTACGGATTGAGCGACCCGACTAATACACGAGTGCATACCCCCTCGGCTGGGGCGCGAAAGACTTGTTATGCCCCTGAGGACGTACTGTTAATGCCTTTGTTTCACCTGAGCAGTGTAGTTCTACACACTAAATCTTATGTACAATTTTGTACGAGACATCACAGTTTTTTGTGCAGATGAACTTTTCGTACAATTTTTGTACGAAAATCTGCACAAATTTCCCCGTTTTTGTACAAAATCTTGTACAAAATTGTACGAAAAGTTCATCTGCACAAAAAACTGTGATGTCTCGTACAATATTTGTACAAAAACATTTAGGGTGTACCAGTGAAGTCCTGGTCGCTCCCTCACCGTGGCATCGACGCGCCGCTGCCCGTCGTCCATCTCCAGCTCGAGGTGGCACAGCGCCCGGCACTGCAGCAGGGCCAGCAGCTGCTCCACGTCGGGCCGGTCCTGCTCCGCCTTCCTCAGCGCCTCGTCCAGCGCCTGGTGGGTCCGCTTCCAAGACCCGTCCGAGCCGCAGGCCTCCATCATGCCCTGAGCCAGCAGCAGACACTCGTCTCAGAATAGAGTGACAAACACTGGAAATTGAGTGGTGGAACATATGGCCACATAATGTCGTGCCAAAAAGACACGCCGATAATTGGCGTTACAGGAAATTCACGCCGAAAAACGCCATGACGTGTGTGTCACGCCGTCATCTGGCGTGAATGTGCCATGTGGATTGGTGCGTACAATGCGTTTTACGAGAAAAGTCTTGCCAAAAGCCGGCGTGACAGGAAAGTGGCGCCAAATATTTCGAGAATTTCGGAGTCACGCCGATGTTTGCGACGGGTTAATCACTCAGTGTTTTGATGTACACATGAGTACGTGAGTACGGGTGAGTACACCTCACAAAACTTGTAACTTTCACATTTTTAAACGTTTTTCGGCTTTACTTAGCGTTGCACACGACATATAACGCCAAACCGTGCACACTAGTGATTCACCCCTCGGATTTTTGGCATGACTTTTCTGTCATACCGTTTTTTTGGCATGAAACTTACTTCACGCCCCTGCAGCGGCACGAAGTCACGCCGAAAGATTTTCAATGAGTCTACAGTATTTATGTCAGTGTCAGATAAGGTATACACTGCAAATCCTAGTGGACACGCATGCACTAGAGAACGTAGGACAAACTGTCCCACTTACAAGCGTCGTGGCACCCGTGCCCCACGTTCACAAGCGTGGGACAGCTTGTCCCACGTTCTCTAGTGCATGCCTGTCCCACACGTGGATTTGGAGTGTAGTCGCCCCGGAAACAAGAATGGCAAGAATAAAAGTTCGTACCTATCACTGCGAAGACAGGATCTGCTCGAAAAGAAAAAGAAGAAAAAAAAAACGATTTCAAGAAATCCTGGTAGTTACAAAGTTAATTTTATATTTATGTTCTGGTTTAACAAAGATAGCTAAGGCTAGGACTGCGTTGTGTGTTGTTCTGTTTATGTTTGTCAGACCATTATAAATAATACTAAAACTTACGTAAAGACCAGCTGCGTATCAATTTGTGTCAAAAACAGACATTTAAGACAGTCTCATAATACCTGAAGGACAAATTATTCACAGAAACGTGCAGTAAAATAGTCCAGTTCACCCAGCTTTAAGGTTAGAAAAAAGCACAGCCCCCGTGTCCAGATCGTTTCGTCTTAGATTCAGAAGTACCATCAAACCTCGCTACAAGGTGCAGCTACACGCCCACTGTTTTCGAAAAGGAACCTATAGTCACACTCAAACTACGTTAGGGATAGTTTTTTCACAAATGCATTTGCACAGGCACGCAGTTTAATGTCCTATTTTACTCCGATTCAAAGAGTTTAGAACATTAAGGGTTGGTATTTCTGAAAACAACAGGGCCTGCGCGCAGCGGCGCGGGACACTCTGGCCAACAATCACCAACCGACCGGCCGATCCAAATGGCCACGTTCGAAAACAACGTCTATACCATTGTTGGAGCTCTTCTAGCTGCAGTAAAAGACATTTTTGATTCGAACGCGCTTTTTCAAGGGAGCGAGCGTTTTTGGTGGAAGCTGTACAGAGGGGAAAAGGAGCGCTGCTATTAGTCGGATTCCATTTCCGGTGGCTCGGCTCCCCCCTCTCCCTCTGTTTTTCGCTGACGAGTCGAGTTTTGCCATGGAAACGGCGATTACAACTCAAAATTTCTCAAAAATGGCCGTACACTTTTCGACCACGCTTCGCCACTGAAATCAGGGCACAAAGTTCTACCACTCCACAAAGTCTCATCAAAATCGTATAGAAAATTTCGAAATTGCATAAGGGGCCAGACTGACAATTAAAAAAAACCCTCGTGAGGCTATAAGGCTACTTTGTGCCTAAAAATCCAAAACAGAAAACACCTCATCTTTAAGCGCATGCAAATTAAAAACAAATTTTAAAAAATTGGATCATTCGGAACAGACTGGTGCGATCGAATCTGTCCGATTTTTATTGTAGCAAACGAACGTGAAGTCTGCTCAAAAGCTGGTAATCCAAAACCTTGAGTATCGCACCAAATGGAGCAATGCGCTTGTTAGAACTCGTTATCATTGCATCAATTGGCCTCCCCATGAATGAGTATAGGCTATTTTGGGGTATCATCGTAGGTACGATGCACACTAAATAATTACTATGTAGGTTCATATGCGTGACCGCGCACGAAATTCAACATGCACTCTGTAACGCACGAATTTGTACGTGACAATGCACGGTTTAATGCGCGGGTATGCAAGCGCGGATCGGGGGGGGGGGCCTTCCCCCGAAGGCGGCGAAGCCACCAGAAAGGTAGGCAACTAGTCGCACTTAGCCCCTGTAGGTAGGCAACTTTCTCGACATCGCCCTCCTCCCTGAACCCGTCTCTGGGATCCGCCCTAGCGGGGTATGCAGAAAATCGAGCGTTCTTGCGCACAATTTTCTGCGCAACGTAGTGCATGTCTAATTTCATGCGTTACGTATGCACAAAAACCTACATAGTAATTTAGTGTGTGCTCAACGCGTGGTGGGATGTCTCTCAATCCATCGCACCAGACGCACGCGCTGAGTTCGTGGCGTTTGGATTCGCAGTTCACTGGGAAGGCGAAACACGCGACTCTTTCCAAAGACGTACCTCGACGCGCTCCAACACCTGCTGCTGGTCATCCTGTCTCAACGTTGCGGTCTCCACCAGCCGGTTGAAGCTGTCCGAGACGGCGGGCAGCATCTCCACCAGGCTGGACACAATGTCCTGCTGCAGAGCAGCATATTCCTGCAAACAGCGGGGTAATTAAAACAATTGTCCATGGCAGATCACGAAATCATTACCTACAACACGATTTGGCACATTTTAGTGGCTTGAGTCTTGTCATTATCGCGTGACTTTGGCACGTCCAGAGACTTGGGGCTGTCTATAAAATACGTCACGCGGTTTGGGGGAGGTGGGGGTCGGGCGAGGTGTGACGAGTTTGACGCTGCGGGGAGTGTCGGATCTTGTGACGAATTTTTTTAAAATTCTAGGTTTTATTCCACACCATTCTTAAAAATTGTAACGTACTCATGCTGATGCTTGTGACGTCACGTGGGGGGAGGGGGGTCGGCTGGATATGACGAAGTTGTGACGAGAGAGGAGTGGGGAGTCAAAAATGACCAAAAAAACGCGTGACGTATTTTATGACACGGAAGAAATGGTTCCTGTTTCTCTCAGGAACTCCCAGGAGATCGCCAATGTCTTCAGTATACTATAGGGCAACCAGGCACCGTTCCTGCCATTTCTAGTCGTCAAAGAAAATAGCCAGCACGAGTGTGTAGAAGGGCTTAACGCCACGTCGTAACTAAAATAATTGAAGCGAGCCCATGGTACACCGCCACCACCCTAAATGAGCGACTGTTAGGCCCACTCGCAACTGACACAGCGCACGACAATCGATGCAAGCATGTACACGGTAAATATCATAGGACCTTTATTGGCCCACGAATGTTGCAACTTAAAGCACATCCGTCGATGATACAAGGTAGGTGTACAGCGCCAGACCGCGTCTTTTCGTAAGAGGCTTCGCGATGCTGCGCCAGTTTCGACGATCCACGCCAGGCGTTACACCTACCTTGGCCTGCGGCGCTCCCTGCTTGCCTTCGGCAAGCTGTTTCAAGATTCATTGAGGTAATGAGTAGTGCACCACGTGATGAAGGGTCAAAGTCGATTATATTAGCAAATTCTAGTCGAGGTAGCTTCTACGCGGTTGACACTTTGGTCAGAGGTCGAAATTGATTTCATTTTTGTCATATGCACTTTCAAAAACATACGAAACCCTAAGAAAATGTCTCTATGTGAAATCACTAAAAACTTGCAATTTTTCTGCCGTTTTTTAAAGTGTTTAAAGTGAATGGTTTGAGATAGAAAGCTGAATTTTGGCGTGAGGCGAGCCAAGGACATACCTAATAACCCTGCAAAATCTCAGTCAGATCTGCCGAGCCGTTCAGGACGCTAGTGGTGACACCGAGGGGTCCACCACTCAGCCCAGGAGCGTACACAGGATTACTGATTACCAGTGATTACCTACAAAAAAAAACTCTATAATTTTGGCCGGCTAAGAGCATTTTTGGCCTATTTTCATAAGGAAAAAACCCAAAAGCCATTAAAAACAGCGAAAATATCCAGGTTTGGCATGTGATTACCTATGATTACTGGACGAAGTGTACACACGATTACCAGAGTGGTATGGACCCCTCGGGTGACACACAGACAGACAAAACTTTCCAACCCCAGCGAAGCAACTGGCTTCGCTCATCGCTCAGCAAACAATTTTGTGTCCACTAAGCGATACATGTTGTACATAATAAAATAGCAAATTGCAATTGGCGAAGATAAGTAGTGTCACCTAGTGGACACGTAATTATTTTGCCGACGCATAAGTGCTTTAAAATTGCATCATTCATGGGACAAAAATATAGTCCCATGCCATTAAGTATGTGGCCAGAAGTGTGTTCACGTTCACAGCATCTATTAGACTCTACTTAAGTCCCTAACTTCAAGATCACTTCATGGTCAAGTAATTTATTATGTTCCCAGTTAATTGGCCGTATTTCAAGTAAACGTTCCTCGTTCCAGAAACGATTTTTTAGACTTCAGCTTATATTAAGACATGGGTGACATGGATTAGCAGTTGGGAACCAAAATTTTCTGCAATATGTGCGTTCTACCATCTAAATACACGTACCCGGAGCGCATTCACCTTCGGTAACATTTCCTTCTTTTGAACATTCCGGAGATTTCGTATGTCATGTTCTTCAACACATTCCGCTTTCGCTGGGATTTTACATGTGAGACAGTAAAACCTGTGGACAAGTTGATCGGGTTAGTTAAATTACGAACGTGAAGGTTAATAGGCCGCCCATAGTACCCGATTAGTGACTACTCAGAATCTTAATCCTCGCCGTTTCCCCTATAATAGGAATGACAAGCAGCTGACACAAACGAAAGGCACCTTTTTCCTAAAATCACTCCCTTCACACATGGGATCAAAATAAGAGGTCAGTTGACTTACCTTTTTTCCTGGCTGGTAGCGATCATGTCAATAATGAAGTAGTTGTCTGCCAGCTGGTCGGCATCGGCAAATTCCTGAGGTTAAAGTAAAATAAATAACAATAAAGCGTTACACCAAGTTCTTTCTCTCAAATTCTCCTCACGAAAGACGAAAGGGTACCCATGTCTCAGGTTCTGACAAATAAATATATGTTTTCGACCCCCCCCCCCCCCAAAAAAAAAGGCGATGCCATTTTCTTTGAATTCCCCTTAGTTTTCCTGAAAAACCAAAAATAAGACCAAAATGGTGTAAAATATCTCCAATTCGGAGGAAAATAAAAACAGGCCCGGTGAAAGAGCTTTTACAGCCTATTCTGGGCTGACATTTCGAAATGCCATTTCTTATGACTTTGAAGTTTTGATCGCCAGAATCTAAGGTCAAAGTAGGTACTTTTTCCTTTGCAGTGAGGAGAATTTCGGAGACGACTAAAAGTTTATGTAAAACCTTCATAACTCAGGAATGGTAATAGTTGGGGCCCCCAACTTAAAGAATGAACAAATCTAACAGTGCTTGAACTTGACGCACAAAATGGATTTTCTGTGTTCAACATTGCTAGGGCATGCAAGTTTCACTTTACTGTGTGCTTGCACGAGGTGCTGCATAACAATGCACACTCTCGTGCTTAGCTTGGAACGGATTTCTTTATTTTACAACGTACGCTCCATGCCTTGCAAAGCTGTGCGCAAAAAAACTACATGTTATTAAGAGTGGGTGCCCACCATATTTGTTCATATAACGAAGTGATGCACCGTAGACCATCTGTTAAGCGTCAACAGCTAGGCAATGCAAATCCATTGGTGAGTTACCTTGTCCCGTTTTGAATGCCAAAATTTGGCCTTCTGGGCCTACGCTGCCCGCGCTTGCATTGCTTTCAGAGGAGGCCAAACTTTAGCATTCAAAACGGAGCGCCATAAGTGGAAAGGAAACTTACTAGTGATGGGTTCGCAGTACGCACTGTAAGTTTACATTAAAACGGTAGACGCGTCCAAATATTTACCTTGTCATCCACCGTGCACTTCTTTATGGCTTTGGCACAGCCCAGACACAACGTATGGCCGCATGGTAGGATTTTCGGCCGCCGCTCGACCTCATCGAAGTTCCCTCTGCACGCATCGCACTTCATGTCTGAACAGAAACAAAATACAAATACAAAAGGGTGTTTCAATACCCAATGTGTACATACCCCACATGCCTATATCGTTTGCTGCGCCTCTGATTACGATGTTGACAGTCTCTGACTAAATGAAGTTTACAACAAAGCCTTAAGAGCCAACGCATTAAATTCCTTTGGACAATTTTTGACTCACACAATTTGGTGCATACGTGCCTTTCATACAAAATTGTACGTGCTTTCGCACAAATTTGTGCGATTCCACGTGCAAAATTATAAGTGTAAAAGTTCGCATGTTTAAGGTGAGGTGTAGGTGGGTAAACTTACTACCTTCAAAAATATTAGACCAAATAGGTCCAACTTTTGCAGTGATAATGGGTCCATATAGAAACAAGACAACCTGAAGTAGCACCAGAATCCACCAAGCCGTTCCAGAGATACAGGCCATTTTCATCAAATTTAGTCGCTTGAGCCAAATTGATTCTGCGCAACAGATTTTGTAAAAACAGCCTGTCTTAGGCTTCTTTTTCTTCTTAATGACCAATTTAACAAAGTTACATAGCGTTTTGGTAATTAAAGTCACAAAAAAAAAAGTTGAATTTTAAAAATTTTGTAAATGTAAAATAATGACAGTTTTTACCTAAAAATATTATTCCCCCCAAACTATAATTGATATCACCAATATCGCTATGTAACTTTGTGGACAACTATCCAAGGAAGTACAGAAAAAAAAGAGACCAATCAGTCAACAAACTGTTGCGCAGAATCCCTTTTGAGTGCAAAAACTTGTCGTTGAGAGTTTACGGCAACTGTAATCTGACGACAACTGTCAACTTTGTTCGTACAAGTTAGATGTTATAAAAGCCATTAAAATTTAACTTATAAGAGGTCATACTTGCATGTTAAGCACAGAATTTATTTGGAACTTATTTGTTTGTTATGCAAATTGTTATAAGAATAGCATTTTTAGCTGTTTCTTCACCCACGTCTCACCTTAAGGGGGCAGTAGCGCCATCGTCATCTGTTTTTTATCAAATTTTAACAAAGTTTCTCCTATTGCTAAATTTTTTCTGTTAATCGAGGAGAAAATCACAAGTTACCATTAAAAAGAGGGTTCCTTAAGGATTATTTAAAAAAAAAATTAGTTGAGTTATGGTCATTTTTGTGGGGTGTGGGAAGGGCAGAAGACAACACAACATATTTGCCTAATAATTACAAAATATCACTGCGCGCAGAGCTACTCAGTACCCGCTAAAAATTTTCCATCCAAATTTTAACCACTTGTTTTACATACTTGGGCTGTAAAAATGACCCTCTAGCTTTGAGAAATAATATCGGGAAGTATTTCAAAACTCAAGTTTTTGAAAACGTTAAAAAACATGTTAAAATTTGACATTATTATGTTTTCTAAAAAAGCTTTAAAATGCTTCAATCCCGAAACCCAAGGGTCATTTGGAAGGATCTCACTAGTACTAACACCCGCTAAATTTTCAGGGCGATATCTCAAACCGTTTTCTCAAAATCCTGCGCGCAAGCTCCAAAAATCTACAATTTAGAAAAACGGCCTAAAAGATTGAACGTGCCTAACCTAACCTGTGTAAATAAATTTATAAAAACGACTCTGGAGCCTAAACGATAACGTATTTCGGCAAACTCTTGTCAGATTCTTGAAGAGGGTTGCCAACAGATAAAGTCTGGTTAAAAAACGAAAAATCAATTTTTTGAAAATTGATGGCGCTACTGCCCCCTTAAAATTGTGTGAGACCACGTTCGAAATTGTACAAAGGAATTGAGTGTGAACTCCTGTGTCACGAAGTCAGCGAAATCTCAACTTGAGAGCTTGGAAACCACACGAAATGGCATGGAGAGGGTTGCCTTTAGGTACCCCACATAACTTTAACTTCGAGAACTTAAAAAAAAAAAAAAAATTCGACAGGCTACCACTCAAATAATCCTGTGTAAACTAGCTCTGTTTTGTCCTCAAAGCAAAAAATTTGGACGACGGAAGAAACATATATCATGGTTGCCAGGGTACTCACTAAATGTTTTTGTACAAATTTTGTATGAGACATCCCTTTTTTTGGGGGGGGGGGGCAGATGAACAGGAGATTTGATTTGAAATTTCACAACTTAAGGCAAATTTTTAGAGAATGTTCCTAATTAAAGATTTAGATCATCATGTCTTACAAAATAGGTCTGAATTTTCAGAATTTTTTTTACAGTGATGAACTCACTTAGTGATTCTCCCATAGGGGAGGCCTAAATTGAAGCTGTCTACCGAGGAAACGACTCGTTGGCGGCACTCAAACGAAGATAATAATTTAAACTTTTCTAAAACCACGAAACTCAGCTGTGAACACTTGTAAAACTAAAGCGTAACTCTATGCTTGAGTCAAGCATAAAGTTACGCCTGAAGACGTTACGCTTGAAATGAAGCATACTCTGGAAATTCCCCCACGCATTTACATAGGGGAAATCTTGGCGAATGAGCCTGTTACGCTTGATTTCAAGCGTAAACTGATAACGCTTGAAAACAGAGGGTAATACTACGCTTCAGTTTTACCAGTGATCTGGGGGCACCTGTAAGCTTCGGATGCACACTACTGTACATTCGATGCGTGGTTCCGCAAATCTAATCAGTAGGTTAGATGAACTACCGATGCAGAGCAAAGTGTTTTGAGCATCTATGTAACGTTTCGCAAGGTGATGTACACATCTAGGCGTAGCACACGCTAAATGTTTTTATACAATTAATACGTTGTCTCGCACAATGTTCAACATGCTAACTTCTCCAAGCAAATTTGTGCGCCGAGTCGCACAAAGTTGTGCGAAATTCCGTGCAAATTTGTGCGAAAAGCACGTATGCGCAAAATTGTGTGAGGGCCCGTACAAAAAATGGACAAAGGAATTCAGTGTGCGTTCTCAGGATCTCGGTTTCAAATCTGCATCTCCGGACCGAACAGACAATGGAC
This sequence comes from Stenchaetothrips biformis, assembly GCA_030522485.1. Taxonomy (NCBI): domain Eukaryota; kingdom Metazoa; phylum Arthropoda; class Insecta; order Thysanoptera; family Thripidae; genus Stenchaetothrips; species Stenchaetothrips biformis. Next base: position 7,252,371 of record CM060087.1, on the reverse strand, counting down.
TACAAGGTGATTCCACGCCAACTGGGTCAGTCACAAAACGGCATGGTCTCAGATCAGGACAAAACTTCCACGGATCGTAGGACCAGTAGTGGAGTAGTGGGATAACTAAATCCAAAAGCGTTTGGCCGAGAAAAAGTTCGGAAGCCGAAATATTGACAGGTTAAATATGGTGCATGAAGAGCGACACACTGGCAGTTTTTTGCTCGTAGTTTCGTTAATATCCAACAAATCGAGAAACCGAGTACACCGTTGGAAAGAGGAAAAATCTCCCAAAAAGAACTATTTTTTTTATATGGCAAAAATTGTGTTTAAAATGAAATGAACTTACCTTTGATTAATAGAACAAAGTTAGTTGCACCACCAAATTGGCTGGAAAATGTCATAAACGATTCCTCGTGGGACAAAGATAATAACAAGATAAACCACAAAAAGTGCTTTTTTTCGTTCCCGAGGTATCTGCGTTTAATTATCTTGAAGTGGCGTAGCGAGTTTAAGCTAGAGCGGCAGACAAGGTATGAAAAATCCAGCCGCGCGCTGATTTGTTTACAAGGGTTGTATTTGTGATTTTGGCCACGTCGGCGGCAATGACAACCTAACCATCTTTTATACATTGGTTATATAAGTTATATACTTGACAGTTTTGTCGTTAGATACGTTTTGCTCTTCTTCAGGTCACCCAGCGACATGTATAGTGCCGCAGGATTTTTCATACCTTGTCTGCCGCTCTAGCCTGAACTCGCTACGCCACTTCAAGATTATTAAACGCAGATATCTCGGGAACGTACTTTTTGTGGTTAACCTTGCTATTATCTTTGTCCCACGAGGAATTGTTTATGACATTTTCCAGCCAATTTGGTGGTGCAACTAACTTCGTTCTATTAATCAAAGGAAAGTTCATTTCATTTTAAACACAATTTGTGCCTTATAAAAAAACCAAAAGAAGTACTTTTAGGGAATTTTCTCCTCTTTCTAACGGTGTTCTCGGTTTCTCGATTCGTTGGATATTAACGAACTCTGCCAGATAAACTGTATACACTGTATGCAGTAAATACTGCATACATGCTATGTATACAGCAAATACTGTATACATGCCATGTATACAGCTAATGCTGCGTACATGCCCATGTATACAGTAAATGCTGCGTACATGCTCATGTATACAGCTGGATCTGCCTATAAACCCCATGCATTTTTTTTATGTGTACATCCCATGTACGCAGCATTTACTGCATACATAGGCATGTACGCAGCATTAGCTGCATACATGGGCATGTACGCAGCATTTGCTGTAGACATAGGCATGTACGCAGCATTAGCTGCATACATGGGCATGTACGCAGCATTTGCTGTAGACATAGCATGTACGCAGTATTTACTGCATACAATGTATACAGTTCAGCTGACAGAGAAACTACGAGCAAAAAACTGTCAGCGTGTCGCTCTCCATGCACCATATTTAACCTGTCAATATTTCGGCTCCCGAATTTTCTCGGCCAACCGCTTTTGGATTTAGTCATCCCACTACTAGACCTACGATCTGTGTAAGTTTCGTCCTGATCTGAGACCATGCTGGTTTGTGACTGACCCAGTTGGCGTGGAATCACCCTACTGTACTTCCTGTCAACGGAGACGGAAGAAAAGACAGAGAAGGGCCGCGAAACGCTTCGGCTGCACCAATAGAGATCCTCCAATGCTGACGTCACGAAGCTCACTGAAGGACAAAACGCGCGAGAATTCGAATGCGGAGACGACGGTGGATCGGGGTTTGTTCGGGTAGACGGACAACTTGGTGGCTGCCTCATTGCGGGACTCAAAATAAATTCCCTGTAACTTAAGTAGACTATTTATGGATCCACCTCTCCAGACATTGCCAAAGCTCGGCCCCAGCGCCAATCCCGAATTCAAGCTCACGCGCTCTTTGCCCCTCACTGAAGATGGACAGATGGCCTCCATGTTTATAATCCGACAACTCGACTACCACTGTCCGCAGAATCCCTCCAAAGGACTTGCTAACATCAAACAATGCTCTTTTCATAAATTTCCAGCGAAAATAGTGAAAATTTAAGTTGAAGTGGTTTCTGGCTGCGGAAGGCGGTGCGAGGGTCACGTGACTAATGGAGGATCTCTATAGGGTACTTAGGAGAAAAGCTGAGACGGAAGTTGAGAAGAAATCAAGAAGAACAAAAGCCGGACTTGTATGAGAATATAGCTCTGCGGAAGCGACAGAACTGCGACGCAGACGCTCATTCTCACTTATGTCGCATACTTTGTACTTCTCGATTTCTTCTCAACTTCCGGTCCAGCTCTCCTCCGAAATACCCTATCACAACACGCTGCAAATCCATGTGGGGGGCAGGCACGCGCTAGATACCAACTCTTGACCCTCGGTTTCAAGTGCGGAACATGCACACTAAATATGTTTGTACAATTTTTGTACGTAGTCTCACACAATTTTGCGCATGCGTGCTTTTCGTACAAATTTGTACGAAATTTCACACGAATTTGTGCGATTCTGCGTACAAATTTGTACGAAAAAGTTCGCATGTTGAAAATTGTGTGAGACCACGTACAAAATTGTACAAATACATTTAGTGTGTGGAACATGCATGGTTGGTTATCCGTCATTTGGGTTTGCCGTGCGGGGTATGGAGAACCTGAGTGAGTCAGTGCGCCCGCGCCACTGGGGGCCAAGTTGCCACAGGTCGCCACCGCAGCGCTCACGTCGCCACTCTGCCGCCGCAGGTCGCACTAGATCGCCACCGACGAAGCCTCCACCCTGCCAGCCCCAGCACCCTAAATGTTTTTGTACAAATTATGTACGAGACATTACAGTTTTTTGTGCAGATAAACTTTTCGTACAATTTTGTACGATATTTTGTACAAAAACGGGGAAATTTGTGCAGATTTTCGTACGAAAAAACTGTACGAAAAGTTCATCTGCACAAAAAACTGTGATGTCTCGTACAAAATTGTACATAAGATTTAGTGCGAGGGAGCGCGGGAAAGTCCCTTATCTCTTATCCGCCGGCCCAGCGGCGTGGGCCAAGCCAATTTGCCACCGATTCCCAAGTCAGCCGCTACGCTACTCTGCCACCACGACTCTGGTCGCTGCCGCCACTCAGCGCTGTGGGGCGTAACCTACTAAATGTATTTGAACCATTTTGTACGTGGTCTCACACAATTTCCAACATGCGAACTTTTTCGTGCACGTATGCGCAAAATTGTGCGAGGGCACGTACAAACTTTGTGCAAAGGAATTTAGCGTGAACGCTTCGGCCGGCCGCCGTGTTAGAAACTCGACTGACCTGCTCCTTGTTGTTGCTGGCCGGCTGTGCAGCCTGTGATCGAAGACGCTGACAGCGACACAACCCGGCCGGCTCGACGCGACGCCTCACTGCGCGGCACGAACTGCGCGCTCCGTCCGGTCCGTCCGGTCCTCGGCACCGCACTGCCCATGCCGGCGCCGGCCGGGCTGGCTGCGTCAGCCAGCACCAAGGCCGGCGAGGTATTCCCCACCGGCCACAGCGGGCCGCCGAGCAACGCGCCGTGCCGGCTCTGAACAGCTGAGCGGTGCAGACCTCCCCCCCCCACCCCCCACCCCCCCTCTCCCCCCACCCCCCCTCTCCCCCCTCCCCCCCCCCACCCCCACCCCCCCTCTCGGGTTTCGTCCGCCCCTTATCTCGGCGTACTCTCGCAAACTTCGCGGCCCAGCCCTGCCGGGATGGTCGGGTTGCCCACCTGCTGGGCGCTTGCCTTGGCTTTGGCACTCTAAAAGAAGTTTCAGAATTTTGTATCATGCAGGATGCACGATTTTGGATTACCTGCAGTGGTTACAAAAGTTTGTATAAGTAGTAGATAATTTTGTAACAGCTATGCTGGTTACAGAAAAATGTATCATTTGGGGCCCGTTGCAGAAATTTGTGACACGAAGGTTACAGAATTATGTTTGTAACATCATAACTGATACAGAAAATAGTAACAAAGTAGATTGATGTTTTGTATCAGAGAAGAAATAAAAATGTTTCAACGGCATAAATTGAACAGCAGTGTCCATATACAAGTTTAGCTGTAAGTTTTGTTCTGCTTAGACTTTCCCTAAATTTAAATCAAGGATTCAGTCTCGTGTATGCTCCTCAGGCACGGCCTCCGTCCCTTAATCGCGCGCGCCTCAGGTCCCCGGTACCTGCGCCACTTGCGATGAAGTATTTGAGCCTCAAGTGCTAAAAAGCTACGTTTCTTGCATGTGTAAGAGAATTTATCACTTCTTAAGTTCAGGAACTCTTTCTTTTTAGTCTTAAAGCAGTCTCATAAATCTTTAAAAGCACTTCAGGAAAATGGGGGTGATGAGACCGGCTGAATACCAAAATATAAGACTTCCTGAGCTTCTGAAGTGATAAATTCCCTAGCACATGCAAGCAATATAGCTTTTTTAGCACTTCTGAGGATCAAGTACTCCATCCTTTTGCACGGTAGCCTATGACATCTAAAGACACTTTTTGTTTGCCTTGTTGAGACAAATCCATTTCTATAAATAATGTTTATTTGGTCAATTTTGAAAAAAAAAAAAAGCCTCTACTGATTTCGCTTACTTTGACCCCGCTTATCAACATAAATCGTGATGTTTCGATCCAAAATATTTGTGCTAAGACAATGATTCATAGCTCGTTAGAAAGGTAATTAAATTCCGCATAATTGGAGACCTCAGGCGTTTTCGTGTTTATGTGGTTTGGCGGAAAACCTATAAAAAACACACGCGTTTAGGCGTGTAGACCTACTTTTGAGCAACCCCCTGAGCCCCATACAATAGGGTATTTCAGCGAATCTTGAAACGGAAGTACGAAGAACACAAGCAAGTGCACAACTTCCGTCCCCTCGCCTGAGGAGGGGGCAGCCATCTTTATTTCCCCCACAGGCGAGGGGACGGAAGTTGGGCACTTACTTGTATTCCTCTTACTTCCGTTTCAAGATTCGCTGAAATACCCTATTTTTAACGGGTCAAATGCGACTCCTTAAGGGTCTTCTGCTATCCTTGGGACCCCATTTTGCCAATAAAAAGGGGGGGGGGTCAGAAATTAAGATCCACCCTATTGAACAGCTGCATACAGTTAAATTTACAAGGTAGGTGTACGTCAGACCGTGTCTTGTCGTTACAGGCTTCCCGACGCTGCGCCAGGTACGACTATCCACGCCTGGTGTTTATACCCACCTTGGCCTGCGGCGCTCCCTCCTTGGGGGGAGCGCAACGTTACGCACTTTTGGTCCATTTTTGACCCCCCTCCCATCTTGTACACCCTAAATGTTTTTGTACAAATTTTGTACGAGACATCACAGTTTTTTGTGCAGATGAACTTTTCGTACAATTTTGTACGAGATTTTGTACAAAAAGGGGGAAATTTGTGCAGATTTTCGTACAAAAATTGTACGAAAAGTTCATCTGCACAAAAAACTGTGATGTCTCGTACAAAATTGTACATAAGATTTAGTGTGTAACGCGCCGTTACGAATGTCCAAACCCCCTCCCCCCTAGCGTAACGTTGCGCGAAAAATTCCGAAAAATTGCATAGGCCTAAATACACAGGTGAAGCGTCAAGAAATCATCGTCTAGACTTGAGCGGAAATGATGTTTGGAGCGTAACGTTACGCCAGGCCAAACTCCCCCCCCCTCCCCCCACGTACAGCAGCTTCAGGCTTGCCCAGACCCCCCTCCCCCCCAAGTGCGTAACGTAACTAATCACTGTACAAAACAGGTCCTGTAAATGCCGTTAATTTATTACCAATGTTTGCTGTTATGCAATTCACGGCGTTTGCTGTGAACTAGTTCACGGCGTTCACTGTGATCTCGGTCACAGTGTTCACTGTGATCTGGCCACAGTAAACGCCGTGAATTGGAGCCTGCTTTGCAGTACTTCGGTGCTCAGCGGCGTCAAACTCACAGTGTTTACTGTGAACCAGATCACAGTAAACACCGCGAACAAGATCACAGAGAATCGCGTGAGCAGATCACAGTAAACGCTGTGAATTGACCTACAGTGAAAACTGGTAATAAATTAACGGCATTGACAGGACACTTTTTTTTGGAGTGATGGACGGCCCCTTGCCTTCGGCAGCCTTCGGCAAACTGTTTCAAGGTTTGTTGTGGCGACGAGTAATGCACGACATGATGAAGGGTCGAAGTAGATCATGTTAACTACTTCGGATTGAGGTAGACCCTTCGCGGTTAACACTTTGGTCGGGGGTCGAAATTGATTTCATTTTCGTCATCAGTACCCTCTGAAATATTCGAAATCATGTAAACTTGTTTTTAATGTAAAATCACAAGAAAGGTCCACTTTTCCTGCCGTTTATTAGTGTCTGTTGGTAGAAAAAATGTAAATTCACTTGAAAGTTTAACTTTTTCTACCGTTTTTTTAGTGCTTTTTCGTTAGCACGACTGAATGGATTGAGATAGAAAGCTGAACTTTTGAGTGTGGCGGGCCAAGGACATCCTTAACTACCCTGCAAAATCTCGCCCCGATCGGCCGAGCTGTTTAAGAGAAGTGCTGACACAGACACGCACGCAGACAGATAGTCAAATCTTCACTGTAAGAACAATAAACGGTATTCACCGTACCGTACCTGGAAGTACGGCGATTCCCGTAGTTTGTACAGTGTGGAAAAGATCTCGCCTTAAATTCAATTACACAGAGTTTTTCTTTCAAAATCGTCTAAATTGACTTTGATGTCCAGAAACAAGTGCCTCTTGACAAGTGCATTGTTCAAAGTAAGGTGATCGCCGTACTTCCAGGTGCGGTAAACGCCGTACTTCTAGGTACGGAAACACCGTACTTCTATGGACACAGTAAACGCTGTAGTACTTCTAGGTACGGCCGAGGGGGCATTCACTCCCCTAAATGATCGACACCCGAATACCTTATGAAAAATATTACATGAATTACACCCATGAAATAACGTCAATGACGGGTATTACCTCACTATTACGGCTATTACAGCGCAATTACAGACTATTACACAGTTTTACACAACAGTTACAGCTATTACAGCCAATTACCGTCCTATTTTATGGTTTCCAGCCTCATGGGAGGACTGGTGGGTACTACTAGGTGCCTGAGGCACGTAGTATCGACGTGAGAGACTAGCGCGACGGGCGGACATCATTCAAACCATGGCACTAAACACAAGCAGAACGTTTTGCCTTGTCCATGTCCAAACGCCACTAATAAAAAAGAAATTACTTTGATAAATCTTTTTAGAATGTAGGAATAGACTAATAAGAACTGTGATGCTCTGATTATTTTTTAAGTTTTACCTTTTGCTCAAGTAATTCCAATTTATTAATTTAACACTTCATGATCCTGTCTTAAGTTGGGGGTCTCTAGAATTGGCAACCTAGCCTGCGTTCTTGTAATTTAGATCACAAATGTTTCGAACACAGGTTGCTTTCAATGTACCCAAGGGAACAACTAAGAATTTTTATTTGCTTTCTTTACGCTACAAAAAAATGAGATTGAGCTGTCACTGTGTGGTTTTTTCCTGGGTCAATCTATCAAAATAGTGTTTCACCTGTGAGTACATATCTCAATGCATGCTTCTTATTAGTATGTTTTCTCTACATTATTTCATAACTTTTAAGATTATGTTATTTAATCTGCAGAGATGTATAGGATTAACTATAGTGCAATCCCATTTTCCCTAACAACCATGTGTTTGATGATCTATAAGCATTGACAAGAAATATTTTATGTAATAACAAAAACATTCACTTTGATAGTCATCAGTTACTCCCAGGATCCAAATAGTTGGAATGCCTCAACCAACCTTCAAAATTCAAGGTCTATTCTTCAGAATATCTGTAATACGAATGGAATCCCATTATCACTAACAATTTGATTGCAATTGTGAATATGTTTTCCCTATTTATCTTTATAAGTTGAATACCAAAAAAGTGATAAAAAGATAAAGGGTGTTGATAAGTGCAGCCTAGTTGTTTAACAGGGTTTGACCATTAGTAATACATGAAGACTGAATAATAGACCGTGAATTTTGAAGTATGTCCAGACCCTATCCGTTTCAGGGAGGGGAGAAGATTTTATTAAAATACTACTGTCCACTGATAAAAATTGTTTATCAAACCTTTCTTTAATTTGCTTTGATCAACAACATAGATATCCAACAAAGATAACAACTTAAAATATCCCAACATTCTAATTGTCTTTGGAAAAGGATGAGGAATTTGTACGGTAGAATATAGACAACAGCGCTTCACCCCCACTCCTCAAAGAGAATGAATGACGCGTTCGGCAGGTCACCTTGCCGTGGGGTAAGGCCGGTGGCCGGCAATACTCCGCAACCGGGCAATTTCCAAAGAGTACCAAGCTTTTTATCGCCTTTTTTTAACATTTTCCAACCATTTTTGTGCAACTATTATAAATCTATTACACACATATTACACAGCTATTACAGGTATTGCTCCAATATAACAGCAATTACACACATATTACCTATTACAATGACCTATTACAGGCCTATTACACCCCCTTCGACCGACTAATACCTAAGTGAATACCCCCTCGGGTACGGCAAATCCTGTTTATGAATTAACGGCGGAAACCGTACATTTTTCTTACTGTGTTTCCAACCCTAGTGGAGTAACTGGTTTCGCTAATCGCTTAGCCAAAAAAAAAATAAAAAAAATGCCCCACTTGACGGCATAGTGAGTAAATGCCTGTACCAACAGATTCAGGAGACCTAGAATATCTGATTTTTCGTGGACCTACACGATCCGCTCTCCTGGCACCATCAAAAAGCAGCACAAAAACTTAAAGGTTTTCTTACAAATTAAACATCATTAAAATATCATTAAAATAAAGAATAGCCGTGGAGAACGCAGTCTTTTCCAGACATGGTTCCTAAAGCTCCTGTTCCTCCGTCTGCCCTCTTCTCCAGCGGTGCTGCAGCCCTGCTGAGGAGCGCAGGCCGCGGCAGGCGGACCTCGAAACCGCCGCATCGACCTCACAGCGGTGCGGGCAGCCTATTCAGCAGGTTGACCAGTGCAGAGGCGCCCAGGGGTAGCCGCGCTCTACAGTTCAAGATCTTTCTCGTTAATGCGGCTGCACTTGGAGCACTCCACGTAGCCTCCCTTCAACACGTTGCGCCCTTCAGCCCGCTGGTAGTGGCATTCTTCCCGTTCACGGGCATAGTGAGACCTCACCAGCACGAGCCGCGAGATGCGCAGGCCCCACTGGCCCAACAAGGCGCCCAGGTCGCTGCACCCCATTGGCCACTCCCTGTCAAGATCGTAACTTCCATGGTCCAGCAGCAGCTCGTCCAGCGAGGCCGCGTGCGCCAGCAGCAGGTCCTGGGTGGTGACGCGGGGGAGCCCGGACACGCGCAGCCACCGCAGGCTGCTGCTGCTGGGCTGCGGCAGGGGCGGCAGCAGGGCTCGCTCCTTTGGCTGGCTATAAGGAAAGCAATCGCGCAAGTCCAGCCGCCGCAGCCGCGGCAAGACGTGCACCGCCGCCAGCAGCTCCGTCTCGACGTGCTTCACCTGTAGCTCCTCCAGCGTGGGCGCGGCGCTGCGCAGCACGTGTAGACACCAGACCGGATCCCGGTCGCAGTACAAGCGGGTGATCCGGCGTACCTGCAGACACAGCACAGCGTGCACGCTCAATTTTGTGCGTGATGATGCATGATTTTAAACCTGCGTAACGATTTGCATGAAATTGTGCGCAAATGAGCACAAATTTGTGCATTTTGACGCATAATATTTTGCAAATTTCACGTATGCACAAAATTGTTCAAATTACGCGTTCAAAATTCCACATAAACATTTGGTGTGTGAGGGAGATAGTGCCCGGTGTGCGTGAAATGATTGTGCAAATCTACCGAATGAAATGCTACTCGGCATATGGACGGTTGAGGCCGAAAGAAAGGGAGAGGCCCGCAGGGGCATTAATTTCTTCCCCTGAGAAAATAGTTATGAGGGGTTTTTAACATCGCGCCTCACAGACAATCCGGGTAAGCTATTCTCAGCACGCATGGGGTGTTTTCGCGCCGTTGTCGTCATTTTTAGTCAAAATTGGCACTGAGAGTCGTAATATTTTAACCAAAGTCGCAGGGCCGCCTGACAAGGGTTCATCGACCACGTTGCAGTCGAGCAACCGTCAATATCGGTCCTAAAAAAGAATCCACAGGTCTGCAAAGTCCAAATTTCCGGAAACTGAACAGGGGAGTGTTTCATGGCTTCCAAATTCAAAACAGGGCATTCAAACTATTGCCTCCTCGATGGAAATAAGGTACTTCGGAGACGAGCTGGGACGGAAGTTGAGAAGAAATAAAGAATGAAAGCCAGACTTGTTTGAGAATATAGCTCTGCGGAAGCTGCTGAACGGCGACTCCGAACGGCTGTCTCCATGAAGGAAGATGCCTGGCACATCTATGCACCCGAACGCCCCGGCAGCTTCGGGTGGCTTCGGGGTCTCCCACCACTCCACTCAGCCGACCTAGTTCCCAAATACCACCACAGGTGGCGCCACGTGTTTCGAAATTCGGCGGGATTTCCCCCATACACCTGATCAGTCAGTTCATGTCAGTTCTTCTAATGATCGATGTCATATGCCATGTGTGTGGAAAAAATGTACCTCGTATTAATATATTAAAGAATATTTTATAATAGCTCATAATGACATTTCAGTTATAACTGTGAGTAACTTGTGGTAGGACTAAATAAATGAGTGTACAAAAAACTACATGTTAAGAAATAATTGTAGGCTAGAAACGCCATTAAATCATCAAGATATAGCAGTATTTGATAGATTATGTCCCTTACCATTTTCACCTGTCTACCTTTAAGGGGGGCGGGAACACCAAAACCAAAATCTGACTTATAATTATTATTTTTTCAAATTCTTGTCTAAATTAGTCATTTGCATTAAATCATACTGAAAACAACAGCCGACAGCCCCTTTTAGTGGAAGGAATTCAAACTATTGAGATGTTGCGGACATTTAGAGAATTGAGTCAGTGCGGTGTACCTTTTAAGATAGAGCGGTGAGGTAAAAGTTCCCTTTTTCTTACATAATCTTAGTCAGTTACACTTTTTAGGCACGAAGTAGCCTTATAGCCTCACCGGGGTTGGGTTTTTTTTTTTTTTTTTAATTTTTATTTCCAGTCTGGCCCCTTATGCAGTTTCGAAATTCTCTATACGATTCTGATGAGACTTGGCAGGGTGGTAGAACTTTGTACCCTGATTTCAGTGGTGAAATCTAGTTGAAAAGTGCAGGGCCAATTTTGAGAAATTTTGAGTTGAAATCGCCGTTTCCATGGCAAAACTCGACTCGTCAGCGAAAAACGGAGGGAGAGGGGGGAGCCGAGCCACCGGAAATGGAATCCGACCAATAGCAGCGCTCCTTTTCGCCTCTGTACAGCTTACACCAAAAACGCTCGCTCCCTTGAAAAAGCGCGTTCGAATCAAAATTGTCTTTTACTGCAGCTAGAAGAGCTCCAACAATGGTATAGACGTTGTTTTCGAACGTGGCCATTTGGATCGGCCGGTCGGTCGGTGATTGTTGGCCAGAGTGTCCCGCGCCGCTGCGCGCAAGGCCCTGTTGTTTTCAAAAATACCAACCCTAAATGTTCTAAACTCTTTGAATCGGAGTGAAATAGGACATTAAACTGCGTGCCTGTGCAAATGCATTTGTGAAAAAACTATCCCTAACGTAGTTTGAGTGTGACTATAAGTCCCTTTTCGAAATCAGTGGGCGTGTAGCTGCACCTTGTAGCGAGGTTTGATGGTACTTCTGAATCTAAAACGAAACGATCTAGACACGGGGGCTGTGCTTTTTTCTAACCTTAAAGCTGGGTGAACTGGACTATTTTACTGCACGTTTCTGTGAATAACTTGTCCTTCAGGTATTATGAGACTGTCTTAAATGTCTGTTTTTTGACACAAATTGATACGCAGCTGGTCTTTACGTAAGTTTTAGTATTATTTATAATGGTCTGACAAACATAAACAGAACTATACACAACGCAGTCCTAGCCTTAGTTATCTTTGTTAAACCAGAACATAAATGAAAATTAACTTCGTGACTACCAGGATTTCGTGAAATCGTATTTTTTCAGTTATGTTTCCTGATGATTTGAAGCTTTGTCCCATTGCTGTACCTCTAAAGATACCCCGCACTGACTTCCAAACTGGTTACGTTGCGAGTGAAAATTCTGAGAAGCGAAAAGTTAACGATGATTTTTTTGACAACGATTAGTGATGTATTCAGTTATATTATTGGAACAATTTAATCTGATGTGACAAATGTATTCAGACCTTTTTCAACAGCTTGGTATCTGAAGGTTTTAAGGTCAAAAGTAACTAAAATCCATAATGTAGAAGTGTAAACAATCTCACTAGTTTAAATCTCCCGCGACTGTGTTGTGCTCACTGCCTGCTTATACTGTGTGTGTATGTGACTGGAATGGCGGGTGCGCTTTCCGGTTCCTGATGTGTCACTTGTTGTGTGGACTCCAAGAGAGGAAGACGTAATAAACCGTTATCCATAAAGTATCCGAGTGCATCACTATCTTGAAACCCCAAAAACCTGATATTCCAACAGGTTATGGGCCCAGGATACTCTGGTAGGGTCGGTGTGAAGTTCTGAGTGCGAAAATCGGAATCGAGAAAGTTTCAGTGTTCGTGAGTGATTCACAAAACTATCTGGAGACAACTGTAAGTTCAAATGCACGTGTTAACGCACAGATCAAAATGCTGATCGCTGTTGCTCTCATGATAGAGGGATTGTAAAACTGTGAGTAACCAACGACTAACCATTTCACAGGAAAACAGACCGACGGAAAAGCTTCCGTGCGGGAAACACTACTTCCAATAACTGAAAGGAACACTTCCAGCAACTGAAAGGAATACTTCCAATAACTGGAAGGAATACTTCCAATAACTGGAAGGAATACTTCCAATAACTGGAAGGAAACTCCTGGCCAAACACAGGAGGTACCCCTGGGCTGAAACAGGCGGAATCCACTCTCTGACCGAGAGGAACTGGAGGTATGCCCCACTCTAATTTGAGGTTAGGTGGCCCTCCACGCGCGCATCTCGCGTGAGGTTAGGATGCCATGTGTTTATGTTTGCAGGCTGTAATATTTGTCGTTCTTTGCTTGCCAGGCACTATGGAGGAGGAAAATCGTTTTAGGGTACCTCTGTTTGACGGTCAAAATTACGATGACTGGAGATTCCGCATGGAGGTGTTCCTCCGCAAGGAGGAGGTATTGGCTCTGGCCGAGGAGGGCCTAGACCTCCTGCTAGAGGAGCACCGGGACGAGGACGGAGACAGCGAGCGAACCCGGCGACGCAAGGATGAGGCGCGGGTAGAGCTGCGGAGAAAGGAGCTGAAGTGTCTCAACATCATAGTGTCCAGAGTAGGAGACTCACAGCTGGAGTATTTGAAGGGTACGCGCAGTGCCGAGGCCGCGTGGACCGCCCTGCGAACAAATTTCGCCAGGTCCTCCGTTATCAGCAGGGGAGCAGTGGCGAAGAAATATCTCAGCTTAAAGTACAAGCCCTCGTCTCAAACCTTCAGGGAGTACTGCCTTGAGTTTGACCGGACTCTGAGGGAGCTGAAGCAGACAGGGGCAGTAAAGTCTGATTTGGACGTAGTACACGAGTTCATTTTCAGTCTGCCCGCTGAGTATGAAAGTATAGTGTCGGCCATCCAGACCGTGGAGCCGTCGCGGCTGACCCTCCCCTTTGCTCGGCTGCGGGTCGAAGAGTTCGAGCAAAACCGACCGGTGAAGCGGAAGCAGCAAGGCCCGTCGGAGTCGGCGTTCTCAGCCAGACGCGGGCGGCCTCATCCATACCCGTTCAGCTGTCACCGCTGTGGGGGCAGTGGACACCTGCGGAAGGATTGCCTAACCAAACCAGAGAACATTTCGCGTGTGATGGAGGCTGCTGCCCGTGGACGTGCGCGGGGACATGGCTACGGTTTCCAAAATGCCCGCGGTCGAGGGTCCCATCAGGGAGGCCGCGACTCCACCAGCACTGGGACTGCATCTCCAGCGGCTCGAGGAAATCCAGCGGGCCGTGGACGAGGCTTCCATCGAGGGGGCCGTGGCGGCCGAGGCGGGCACCACAACAACAACATGGCGATGACAGCAGACCGATCCAGTGAAGATAAGGAAAACAAAGCTTATGCCTTCAGTTTCATGGAACAAGACGACGATGAGGGGCCTCCAGGCACTTGGTTAGGACGGACACACCAGTGTCTGGGGTAGTTCGTCTGAAAAAGCCTGTCGTCATCCAGGTAGCCAAGACTGGAGCGACACTGGAAGCCTGGTCATCAGGAGTGTTGCTTGGATGGACTAGTGTGGATGGAGTTGATCGAAGACTAGACATGCATGTGTTAATTGTAAATGAACTTTCACATAATCTTTTGTCGATATCTACGTTGGATGATAAAGGGTACTCCATATCTTTCTTGGGTGGGCAGTGCCTAATTTATGAGAACAATCTCCTGGTGGGGTTAGGAAAACGGAAAATTAATCTCTATGAGTTAAGTGTTCTAGCTATGAAGAACCCTGGTCCCCCACTCGGGCTATTGATGAGAAGAAAGTGCCGATTCAGCTGTGGTCCGGAGAAAAGCCGAGAGTTTCTCATTTGAAGGTGTTTGGATGTGTAGCTTTTGTTAAGAAAACCAAGGAACAACTTAATGGAAAGTTTGACTACAGGAATAAGAAATGTATTTTTTTGGGGTACTGTGACAATGGGTATAGGTTGTGGTCAGTAGAAGACAGGAAAGTAGTTAATGCTAGAAATGTTGTATTTGATGAGAATAGAACTAAATTTATTGATGAGGATGACTGGGTGTATGGCGGAGATGAGAATCTTGATGTAGAAATTACAGGTGAAGAAGGAGAAGAAGAGGCAGATGTAGGGGTGCCACCACCAGGAGGGGAAGAAGAACCAGCACCTGGGGTGGAAGAAGGAGTAGTAGGAGGTGATTTTCAGGTGGAAGAATTCGAGGAGGATGAGTCCCAAGGGAGGAGACGGGGAACCAGGGTAAGAATCCGTCCACAGCATCTTCAAGACTATGTTTGTATGGGATTAGTTGCAAAGTTTGTCGATGAGTGTACTCTTGAGTGTGAAGAGGTGACTGAAATGTGTGACATTGATCCGGACAACTGTAATATTGCTCTCTCAGCCATAAGTTACTGTAATAATGTTCCTAAAGCTTACTCTGATTTAAGTGGCAGACCAGATGAAAGAGAGTGGAAAGAATCTGTTGCAGAAGAACTAAAGTCTTTAATCGATAATCATACCTGGGATATGGTACATTTGCCAGAAGGAGTAGTTCCACTAAATTGCATGTGGGTGTTTGCAGCAAAGGAAGATGGAGATGGCAACTTCAACAGACGGAAAGCTAGATTGGTAGTTAAGGGGTGCGGCCAACGGCCTGGTATTGACTATTATGAAATTTATGCCCCAGTTGCTAAATTAACCAGTGTTAGAATGTTTCTCTGTCTAGCTAACCAACAAAACATGCTGGTGCACCAATTGGACGTCATGAATGCTTTTCTCAACGGGGACCTGAAGGAGGACATCTACATGTGGCCTCCAGAAGGTTTAATTATTAGTGACTACTCTCAGGTTTGTAAACTTAATAGGACTCTGTATGGCCTTAAGCAGGCCCCCATGGAATGGAATAAAAAGTTTGATGAGGCTGTGAAACGTTTAGGTTTCAAACAATGTCAATCGGATCAATGCTTGTATGTGTATAAGAATAATGGTAAGAAAATGTATTTACTACTCTATGTTGATGATTTCTTGCTGGCAAGTACAGATGAAAAATTGCTTTTTGAATCAAAGTCTAAAATAATGTCTATGTTTAAGATGAGAGATTTGGGTAAAGTGTCCTACTTTCTAGGTATAAAGGTGACTCGGGTGAATGGTGGAGTCTTCTTGAGCCATGAGAGTTATATCAAAAAATTATTATTAAAGTTTGAGCCCAGAAAAATTGGTTTTCATACTACTCCGATGGAAACCAACCCTCCCAGGGAGGTATCACCAACGGAGAAAAATGTGATTGGTGTTAAGCCCTATAGGGAACTAATAGGAAGCTTAATGTATGCATGCATGGCGACTCGGCCTGATATTTGTATGGCTGTGAATCATTTTAGTCAATTCCAGACCAACGCAACTGTGGTCCACTGGAAGGGGCTGAAGCGAATTTTAAGGTACCTCAATGCCACTGCTAAGTGGGGGTTGTGGTACAGGGGAAATTCATACAGTCCTCTAGTGTTGCATGTAGATGCAGATTTCGCCAATGAGCCAGGGCGGAAGTCTGTTTCAGGTTTTGTGGTGGAGATGTTTGGGGATAGTGTAGCGTGGGCCACACGGAAACAAACATCGGTTGCCCTCTCAACCACTGAGGCGGAATATGTGGCCTTGGCAACTGGAGTGAGGGAATTGATGTGGCTGCGGCAGCTCCTGAAAGAGTTGGGAGTGGCAGACTTAAATAAACCTATTACAGTATTTGAAGATAATCAGGGATGCATTCAGGCCCTGGAACACTGGGACATGAAGCGCCTGAAGCATGTGGACATTAAATATAATTTTATCAAAGACTTAAAAAATGAAGGAGTGATCTCAGTAGTGTATCAGCCTACAGGAGACCAAATGGCAGATATTTTTACAAAGGGTCTGGCAATAGACTCATTCTCTAAACATAGAAAATCCCTAGGAATGACTGAATTGTAAATAACTAACTCTGGTCTGGAGTATTATGTATGACTGTAATAACTTAGTGAAGTAACTGACTGATCTACAATTAAAAAAAAAAAAAAAAAAAAAAAATTTCCTTAAACTGACTGTTCGATTGAGGAGGGGTGTAGAAGTGTAAACAATCTCACTAGTTTAAATCTCCCGCGACTGTGTTGTGCTCACTGCCTGCTTATACTGTGTGTGTATGTGACTGGAATGGCGGGTGCGCTTTCCGGTTCCTGATGTGTCACTTGTTGTGTGGACTCCAAGAGAGGAAGACGTAATAAACCGTTATCCATAAAGTATCCGAGTGCATCACTATCTTGAAACCCCAAAAACCTGATATTCCAACACATAATTTCAAATTTTGGCATGAAATCACCATTTTCAGTGTTCCCCCCCCCCCCCTTAAGCTGTAATTGTTTATTTTGCGAAGAAACCAGAACATCGCATCGGAATTAAGCAGCGCTGAAAAGGACGTTATTTAATTTGAAGGAAATATCAAAGCAAACACGAAACGAAGACTTAACATTGAATAACAGCTTCGATTGCAATGCGAATGTGTCGGCGTCGCGTCGGCTATCGCATCGGCCCCGCCACCCGCCGAGCGCGAGCCGAGCCGAGCATCCCGAACCGACCCGAGCCGATGTGCAAATGTGCCAGGTATTTTCCTGCATTGAGACGCCCGGGACTCCGACGCTCACTCTGACCAATTTCGCATACTTTGTGTTTTCTTCATTTCTTCTCAACTTCCGTTCCAGCTCTTCTACCCTACGGTCAACTGGAGTGAGCGGAACACCCTCTTGGTGGCCGATTTTCCCTCCGAACCCTTGCATTCGATGTTTTGACATTTTTCGGCCGCAGGAGCACGGCGGGCCGTCAGCGGGTTGACACGGCAATCGCACGATGCAGGGTTTTCGAGGTCCATTAATTTGGCGAGCGAAGCGATAGCGAGGGTGCCCCGAGAAGAGCCTGGTCGTGTGTCCGTTTGTCTGTATCTGTCCGTCCGTTTGTACTCACCAACGATCTCAGCAACTACGCTGCCTAAAGTTACAAAATTCTGCATTTGACATCGCTTATGTTTCTCCCAACACGAGTTTGTTTCAAATCATTGTTGACTTTTTTTTTTAAACATCAACTGAGCGAGTAGCGAAGCCAGTTACTTCAGCGGGGTTGAACCACACTTCCTGTCTGTCTGTCTTTCGGTCTGTCTGTCTGTCTGTCCGTGTGTCCGCATTACTTCTCCCAAACGGCTCGGCCGATCGGGGCGAGATTTTGCAGGGTTGTTAGGTATGTCCTTGGCTCGCCACGCGTCAAAATTCAGCTTTCTTCCTCAAATCATTCAATCGTAACAAAGAAAAAACACTAAAAACCGGCAGAAAAAGTGCAACATTTTTGTGATTTTTCGTTTTAGAGACATTTTTACATGGTTTTGCATGGTTTGGATGGAAAGGTGCTGATTACGAAAATGAAATCCATTTCGACCCCTGACCAAAGTGTCAACCACGTAGGGGTTACCTCCACCTCGACTAGAATATTCTAATATACTTCACCATTCATCACGTGGTGCACTCACTGTCAAACCAAGTGTGGACAACTCCACACTTCGTGGTGTGGAGTAAAGTCTCCACACTTGCAAATGCAGAGTCTGCGGTCTTCACACCTCAAGTGTGGAGTAGCTCATTTACCCCCTATCTGTTGGCATGGTGCAAACGTGGAGAACTCCACACTTGAAGTGTGGAGACCGCTTACTCTGCACTTCCAAACGTGGAGACTGAAAATTCCACACCTCCGCGTTTCAAGTGTGGAGTTGTCCACGTTTGGTTTCACAGTGACTCATTGCCTCAATGAACCTTAAAACAGTTTGCCGAAGGGAAGCAGGGAGCGCCGCAGGCCAAGGTAGGTGGAACGCTGGGCGTGGATTGTCGAAACTGGCGCAGCATCGCGAAGCCTCTTACGACTAGACACGGTCTGGCGTACACCTACCATGTTTA
Source organism: Stenchaetothrips biformis (assembly GCA_030522485.1). Lineage (NCBI taxonomy): Eukaryota > Metazoa > Arthropoda > Insecta > Thysanoptera > Thripidae > Stenchaetothrips > Stenchaetothrips biformis. The sequence goes on along the minus strand of CM060087.1, from coordinate 7,233,618 downwards.
GTATCGTTTGAAATATTCAAAACACCTTTTTGAATCAAGTTATTAGCGTTGTTTGTTTGGTAACAGTGCACCGCTGTACCAATTTTTCATACCCGCGGCCGAATCGGCCGAGTCTTAAATACGGTACGGCAGTTTCGCAAATGAAACAAAATACAAAGCAGAATGGCTACAAAATGGTATTTGTGATAGTTTTTCAACAATTAAGAACGTTTAACACAGTTCTGGGGCGCCTATTGAGTGCAATGCGGAAAATGAAAGTAAAAATGATTTCGTGCTATGGCCCCCTTCCCCCTCACCTGCCAGTGGGGAACATTTCTCCAGATCAGTGGATTAGTGCAGTGTGCTTGAGAATGGCAAGCAAAATGATTGATTACCTTTCCAACTTCGTGAGTCTAGTTATTTCTTTTTCTCAGGATATTATAGTTTACTAATTTTATCTAAATAGAGAAATAAACTAATAGTCTAAGGAAAAGGCAATATGGGGAAAAATATCTATGCTGACTCCTGGCATTGACTATGGGAATAAAAATAATTACAATACTGTGAGGTTACTTCGGTTCTAACCTTAATTTTTTTAAGATAAACATTTGGTTGAGTGAGTGAATTGCATACTATGTTTGACATTGACATAAGATTTAAAGAGGTGATTCAGTTTATGAGCGATGCGTGAATGGGTCATTTGATTTAATGAGTCGATTCATTCAACTTTATCAAAACTTCTGCGACAACTGGTACTAAACGGGGATCTTGGTGCAAGCTGGCTCTCTTTTCGATTCACTCACAATAAGATAAACTAATAGGGAAACGCAAGGGTCATTTTGAGGGCCCATACTTGTTCTAACTCCCGCTAAATTTTCAGGGCGATATCTCAGACCGTTCCCTCAAAATCCTGCGCGCAAGCTCTAAAAATGCACAATGTGGAAAAACGGCCTTAAAGATTGAGTCGCCTAGCCTAACTTGTGTAAAAAGATTTACATAAATGACTCTGTTGCGCCAGATCACCAGTTGGTCTCCGTAAAATGCTTCAGATCAGCCTGCCCTAAACTGTCTCTTAACATTAGATAATAATATATTCCAATAAATATTGTTTAATTCTCTGGTTTAAAATAACAGGGTGATAAAAGGCGTTCCCAAGATACCTGCTAGACAGGGTTGCAGGCATTTCCCATTTCTACTCCAGTAGGTACTCACAAGGCAGCACACTCACCCCATGCTGCCGCACGCGGCCCAGCATCTCAATCTTCTCGTCTCGTAGAGCATAAGCCTCAGCACGGCTGAGTGTATACAAGTTGTTGTAAATACTGTAAATAATTAATCCTCACTACATGTTTTAAATGTTGTGTTAATTTGAATCTACCGCCATATTGTGTATGCTGCATTTCTCATACTGACTAACTAATTAGACTCCAATTACTCTCATACATGCCTCATTGCACACCCACAATGCAATTTGTTCTCCAGTGTACTGTATCCGGTTCCAGAATAAATACACTCTCTCTCCAGTACTCGCTGTGTGTAGACGTGTTATTCGCTATCGCTCCTTATCCACTATCATCAGACTTATAAAATAGTCACCCGAGCTTACATCCAACAGGTTATGGGCCCAGTCCCACGTTAGGACTGTGTGAAGTGTGAAGTGTGACTTTCTGTGATATTGCTCGTGCTTATGCGTGTCTCGTGGTATTCTAACCTAAAATGCCACCCAAGTCTACACGCCGTCAAGAAAGTGCAGAGAGCTCCGTGGAGCTGCCCATCATCCATGCCACCAACCGCCTTCCGCCTATACCAGCTTTGAAAGGCGAAGAAAACTGGAGCAACTGGAAGTTTCGAGTGCAGACGGCTCTGCGCGGCGAGGGCTTGTCTGGCTATCTCACCGCTGCGCCCGACCAGAATGACGATGCTGCTGCACAACGAGACTCGGCCGCCCTGACCCTCATCTGCTTATCCGTCGCAGACAACCTTCTCAAATACGTGAGAACCGCTACCAGCGCGCACCAGGCGTGGAAGAGCCTGTGCGATGTGTTCGAGGGGAAAGGAGTGCATCAGCAGCTCTCCTTGCTGTACCGACTCCTAGAGACGAGGCAGGAAGATTTCGACAGCATGGAGGCATACGTCTTCCAGGTGAAGGAGCTGGTGGACAGAATGGAGGTGGCCGGCATCGCGCTCGCCGACAACATCGCTTCAGGGATTCTGCTGAAGGGCCTGAAGGAGGAGCACCGTTGGCTGCGGGTGCTCATCGAGAAAACCTGCGTCACCGAGACAATCAACGGCGAGCCCATGCTGAAGTTCTCTGACGTCATGGAACAGCTGGTGCGAGAACACGTGAAGGAGCAGTCGGAAAAATCTTCGAGCCGCGGTGTCGCCCTCAAGGTGCAAAATCGCGGTCCATCCCGCAGTTCAAATTCTGGCGGCGGGAAATGGCCGCGCCAACATCAGCCCGCTCGTCAGGACTCCAGGACGTCGTCGTGGCGTCAACAAGGCGGTGGACGGCGGCCATCTTCCCCCCACCCCTACCAGCGCCGAGAGGACGTCAACAAACACAAGCAGACGACATCGACGCAGCCGGGACCCCAGGACAACAAGTGGCCCCTCTGCCACCACTGCAGTAATCCCAGGAGGAACCACAATCCTGAAAAATGCTATTTCAAGAACAAGTCGGCATACACCAAAAACCTTCAGAAGGCTCAGCAGATGTCCGATGGAGGTGAAAATTCTGGTGAGAACTCTGAGCCTGGTAAGGAAAATGGAGGTAAGGGACCCAAAACTTGGCAGCTCAGAGCCAAGATGGCTAAACTCAACCTTGCTGAAAAAGTGTCTGAAAACAAAGAAAATAAAACTGTGACTGACTTGTATATTGATAGTGGTGCATTTAAAACCCTTTTCAGTGATAAAACCCTCTTGCACAACTACCAAAATACCCGCCGGGAAACTATTGAATGTGCTGGAGATCAAACACTGAATACTGAAGGAGTGGGTACTCTGAAACTGGACCCGACCAAAACTGGGCTTACTGAAATTCATGATGTCGTATACGTGCCTGGTTTGTCATCAAATTTGTTGTCAGTTAGTAGCATTTCAAAAAGTGGCATGGCCACAGTGTTTTTGGACAACACCTGTGGTATCTATAACAAGAATGATGTATTAATTAAAGGGGAGCCGCTATTGATGACTACAGAAAATCATGGCACTTATAAAATTGCACTGGACGTAGTTCCAGCTAAAACCAAAACAGCTTTTAAAATCGATCCAAAATCTGAACATCTTGATATCTGGCACAGGAGGCTTGGCCACCTGGGTAAAGACAGCATAAATTCACTTAAAACTGGTCTAGCTGAGGGTATCGGAGACACTCCTGGAAAATCTTCAGGTCCCTGTGAGATCTGCATCAAATCAAAACAAACCAGAGCATCGTTCCCAAGGGATCATGCTGAGCGAGCAACTGAATTGCTGGAAATAGTCCACTCAGATGTGTGTGAAGTGACAGATGGCTTGACCTATCAGAATCACAGATATTTCGTTACCTTCACTGACGACAAATCCAGATACACCATTGTTGCCTTGCTAAAATCAAAAACTGAGGTGTTTGAACACTTCAAACAGTATAAAATCCTGGTTGAAAAACACACTGGCAAAAACATCAAAATACTAAGATCAGACAATGGTACTGAGTATGTAAATGACAAATTTACCAAGTTTTTCAATCAAGAAGGTATCTTGAGACAATTATCCGTTCCCCACACACCTGAGCAGAACGGTGTCGCAGAGCGTGCAAATCGTACACTTCTTGACAAAGCCAGGGCGTTGCTCAAGGAGGCAGGCCTCAACTCCAGGCACTGGGGTGAGGCACTGCTGACAGCAGTGTACCTGAAAAATATAAGCCCCACCAAGGCCGTGCAAGGAATGGTCCCATTCCAGGCATGGTGTGGAACAAAACCAAACTTGGAAAACCTCAGGGTGTTTGGCTGTGCTGCATATGTCCATGTACGCAGGTCTGAAAGTAAGAAGTTGGGAGACAGAAGCAAAATGTGTGTCTTTATGGGCTATGACAGTGAAAAGAAAGGCTTCAGACTCATGGACATGGACAGGCCCAGGAAAATCTTCGTTGAAAGAAGTGTAATCTTTATCGAAGATAAATTTCCGGCAGCTGAATTAAAATCTGAACTGTACCCAAATCAAAACGAATATCAAAACCAAAACCTCCTCTCAATCGACACTCAGGTCGTCTCACACCTAAAACATGGCAAAGAACAGAATCAAAACCAAAACAATACTAAAACAAAAGACAAAACCCAAAATAAAAATACTGAAAATCACAACATCCTTACCATCGAAAATCTCTCAGACTTGTCATCAACATGGGGTGAATACTCCACGACCAGTATATCTGGAATTTCGAATGGCGAAACTAGTACATCTAGCAACCACACCGTGGATGTAGAAAATCTCAGCACCTCCTCCAGAGCTGTCACACCAACCAGACTGGGGAGAAGGATGAGAACTAAAACACCAAAACAATACAGTGATTTTGTAGTCTACAGTACTAAAAAGTCAAAAATTAAAAACTATGCCTGCCTCACGGTCCCAGGGGAGAAATTCACTCCTAGCACTTTTGATGAAGCTGCAAACTGTTCAGAATCTGAACACTGGATCCAAGCCATGCTAGATGAGCTACAATCCTTTGAAGAAAATAAAGTGTGGAGTCTTGAAAACTTGCCGTCAGGATCCAAAGTTGTTGGATGCAGATGGGTCTTCAAAAGAATAACAGGAAAAGTAGCGATACAAATCGGCAACTTTGGCCCGTCCCGTACATTTATACATTCGTGAATTTCGCGAATGATGCACCTGCAGCGTCGCCCTCGCGGCGTCTTAGGTCAAAATGGATATCATTTTCGTCATCAGCACCCTCAAAAACATAAGAAACAACGTTAAACTCAAAAAAAAATTTTGGTCCCCCCGGGATTTGAACCTGGGTCCAAACTTCTCAGATTTGCTCGAAACCAGCACCGTTGGCTTTGTCTCGTCGCCCCGATTCCAAAAATACCCCTACATGCCCTTCTAGCTGTACCCGTTGCCGAGATCCTCCTCCAGCCCATGTAGACCATGATGCACCTGCAGCAGCGCCCCCGGGGCTCGGATCGGATTTGCTGCCACCGAGCGGTTCTTAGGGTCACCCAAGGAGGCTGCATACCAAATTTTGGTGAAGATCGGACAACGGGAAGTCCTCGGACGGACGGACGGACGAACGAACGAACGAACGGACGCACAGCAAGCATCAGACTATATGCCCGTCCTCCGTATTTATTTTATAAATAATACGGGACGGGCCAAAAATCGATGCCAAAGGAGAAATAATATTCAGAGCAAGACTTGTAGCTAAAGGTGTTGTAAGAACATTAATCCTGCAACAGATTCAAATAAACCGCCCTTATCGATTTCTCATATTATGTAAATGTCTGCTCTAGATAATTGTCATGTCAACCTGTCACTCAACTTGTCACCGCTTGCTAATAAGGGCACTACTGGTCTTTTGTCTCATGTCCTTTATCCTGTATCCGGTCCATGAATAAATCACTTCCTCTCCAGTACCTATTGCGTAAGGACGTACCCTTTTGCTACCTAACCCTAATCTGCGAACATCCACATACAAAATCATTCATCCGCGTATAAAACCATACCTTCCAACAGGTTATGGGCCCAGTGGACGTTTAAAAATCTGTGCGAGTGATATTTGTGGAAAAATCGGTGTGTAAAGGACTTAGAAGCGACGAGTTCGCTCCGTGTTCACCGGAACACGTTTTTGTCCTACTCCACTCCATTGAAGCCGAGCGATGCCCGAGACACGTCGACAGCAAAGTGCCGATGGATCGGGCACCAGCGACTCCAGCACCCAGATGGTCATGCAAAGCATGTCTTTGCCTGCCATCGAGAAGCTGAAAGGGGCTGAAAATTGGCCTGACTGGAAGATGCTGATGGAGCTCCTTCTCGCCAACGAGGGGCTCCGCGAAGTCGTCGACACGGAACCTTCGAGTGAGAAGCTGGCCGACAAAAAATCAGCGGAGTTCCTGAAGGACCAGACGGCGCGGATACGGATCAGCTTCTCCATGGACGCCGGGCTACTTAAATACATTCGTGGTGCCACTACTGCCCACCAAATGTGGAACAAGTTGTCCCATGCCTTCGAGGATAAGGGCGTCTATCGCCGGGCGGCACTCCTTCGGAAGCTGTTCGATCTACGTCAGGACAACCGACCCCTGTCAGCCTACGTTCTGGAATTCAAAGAGGTAGTGACGAGAATCGCCGAGACGGGGAAACCCATCGAGGACGAGCTCGCTGCGGTCCTTCTCATGGATCATGTCCGGTCCGAGTTTGAGAGCCTGTGCCAGATACTGGAACGCACAAAGCTCAAAAAGGAGGACGAGGGGGTCAATACCACGCTCGACTTCGATGCCATCGCCGAGGAGCTGCTCCGTGAGGGCACCAAGAAGGAGCAAGAGGACTCAAAGGCCAAGACCGCTTTCAAAACCAGTGGCGGGAACCAGCAGCAACAAAAGCGCAGCGGCGGTGGGAGTTCCGGTTCAGCCACTGCCGGGAAGCGGCAGAACAATCGCCAGCAGAACCAAAACAAGAACAACAACAACAACCAGCAGCAGCAACGTCGCCAGCAGACGACACAACATGGCGGCGAGCGCGAGTCCCGGGAGCGGCGGGATGAGAGTCCCAGATTTCCATTGTGCTCTTTCTGTAAAAACCCTGCCAGAAATCATTCAGAGAAATGGTGCTTCTTCAATCCAGCGAGCGCCAATTACAGGGGAAAACGGCGACATGACTCTGAGGACAATAATACTGGTTCCAAGAGGGCTCGATCAGAGTCAAAGGAGAGCAGTAATCAGGAATCAAATGGTCCTAAGAAATGGCATTTAAAAGTAGCCAAAGCGGCAGCAAGTGTAAGTAAGAATGGAAATAATAAAAACCTTGAACTCTATATTGACAGTGGTGCTTACAAAACTATGTGCAATGACAAATCCTCTATGCATGATTACAAAACTATAATCAGTGAAACTATTGAATGTGCTGGGGATCAACTCCTTTATTCCGAAGGAGTAGGCACACTAAAACTTGACCATCTAAAACATAATGGCTTGCATGAAATAAGTAATGTTACCTATGTGCCAAATCTGTCTTCAAACTTGTTGTCAGTCAGTAGCGTTGCCAAGAGTGGTTATGTCACTGTATTTAAGGATGAAGAATGTGGAATCTTTGATAGAGATGCTATTACCTTCAATAGTGATCCACTTTTGTCCACTACAGAGAAAGATGGTGTTTATAAAATTAATTTGTCAATTAAACAAAATCTTGTATTTAAAACTGCTGGACAGTCTGAAGCCGAATTATGGCATAAAAGATTGGCACATCTTGGTGAAAGTAGTATTGAGATACTTAAAAATGGCTTGGTCAATGGTTTCACTGATAAACCCTTAGAACTGTCTGGTCCCTGCGAAACATGCTTGAGAACCAAACAGGTCAGAGCTTCGTTCCCAAAGGACAAAGCTCACAGGGCTGAAAATCTGCTGGACTTAGTCCACTCAGATGTCTGCGAGGTAACAGACGCCCTAACTAGGGAAAGACAAAAATATTTTGTAACATTCATAGATGATAAAAGCAGATACACCATTGTCGCTCTTCTCAAAACTAAGGATGAAGTGTTTGAAAAATTCCAACAGTATAAAACACTTGTTGAAAAACAAATAGGTAGAAAGATTAAAGCCCTTAGGTCTGACAATGGTGGTGAATACTGCAGTAATACTTTTGATGAATATTTCAAAAAGGGGGGTATAACAAAACAGTTCTCTGTAGCTCACACCCCTGAGCAAAACGGAGTAGCTGAGAGAGCAAACCGGGTCTTAATGGAAAAGGTTCGAGCAATGCTCAAAGAATCTGGACTTGCCATGAGATACTGGGGTGATGCTCTATTGACTGCGGTCTACTTGAAAAATCTCTCACCCACAAAAGCCGTTCAGGACATGGTGCCTGGACTGGAGAAAAACCCAATCTGGATAATCTAAAAGTTTTTGGTTGCTGTGCGTTTGTCCATGTTCCTAAAAAGGTAAGCAAGAAATTGGGAGACAGAGGAAAACAATGCATATTCATTGGTTATGATGAAGAGAAGAAAGGTTATAAATTGATGGACACAACGCAACCCACAAAAATAATTGTGGAAAGAAGTGTAAGTTTCATCGAAAATAGATTTCCAGCATTGGAGGTAAAACCAAAAATCCCAGTGGAGAGAGAAACAAAAATTGACAATCAGGAAATGGTTGTAACTAAAACCTCAATAATAAGAAATAAAAATTCATCAAATGAAAATCAGTCAAGGCAGTCTTCATTCTGGGAAGAGCATTCCTCAACCAGCATGTCCAGACAGTCCAATGACAATGTGAGCATTTCAAATAGAAGCTCATCAGAGTCAATTCATACTGAGGATGATAATGAAAATAGTTTTTCTCATGGGTCAGAGCAACTCAAGACATTGGTAAGAGAGTGCGAATACCAAAACAATTTGGTGACTTCATTGTTTATGGCACTAAGAAAATTAATAAAAATTTCAAGTCTTGTCTGGTAACTCCAAGCGACCACTTGACCCCGAATTCTCTCCAGGAGGCTCTGAGCTGCCCTGAAGCAGATTTCTGGATCAATGCCATGGAGGACGAACTTGAATCGTTTGAACAAAACAATGTCTGGAGTCTCGAAACACCACCACCAGGTGCAAAAATTATCAAAAATAAATGGGTGCATAAAAGAAAACTTGACATTGATGGATCAGTAATTTACAGATCCAGATTGGTGGCGAAAGGTTTCACTCAGACCTATGGTGTTGATTATTTTGAAACTTTTGCACCTGTGGTGAGGAGGACTATCTTGAGATTGCTATTTTCCACTGCAGTGAATTTTGACCTGATGATTGATCATCTAGACATTAAAACTGCGTTCCTGCATGGAGACCTCTCTGAGACTGTTTACATGGAACAGCCAGAGGGATTCACCAAACCAGGTGCAGAAGGGAAAGTCTGTCGTTTGCATAAAGCAGTGTATGGACTAAAACAAGCTGCGAGGAGCTGGAACCTCAAGGCTGATAAAATCCTAAAGGATCAGGGTTTCAAAAACTTTGAGGATGAACACTGTGTCTATGTCAAAGACTCCAAAAGGTCCATTATGTTTATAGCATTGTATGTTGATGATTTTTTCCTAATTTACAATGATAAGGAGGATCACAATTGCTGGACATCCTAAAAATACATTTCAAAATTAAGGATCTTGGAGAAGCGAAAAACTGTCTGGGCATCAAACTGGTCAGAGATGTGAAAAAAGGTACCCTAATACTCCATCAGGAGGACTACATAAATCACATTCTGTCTAGATTTCGAATGTCAGACTGCAAGCCTGCAACTACTCCAATGGAGTACAGGTTAAAAATGAAAGACCTGAGCCCTGGTGAGAAAAAGGAGTTGCCATATCAGGAATTGATTGGTAGCTTGCTATATCTCAGCATCAATACTCGACCTGACATTGCCTACGCAGTCAGTTTTCTGAGTCAGTTCAACTCCAGCTATACCACAACTCATTGGAATTTAGCCAGGAGATTGCTAAAGTATCTAAAACTCACTGCAAAAAGGGGCTTAAAATATACTAAAAGTGAAAATCCAACTTTCTGTTTGATTGGTTTTGCTGATGCAGACTGGGCTGGTAATCCAGGAGATTACAAGTCGTACAGTGGGCATTGCTTTACCCTGGACAACAACTTGGTCTCATGGGAAAGCAAGAAACAAAAACTGGCAGCGCAATCATCAACAGAGTCGGAGTACATTGCTTTGAGTGAAGCTGTGAAGGAATCACTTTTCTTGAATGAGATTGTTGGCGACATGTTTAATTGTGGTCCACAAAAAATAACCATGTTCAATGACAACATGAGTGCCATCACTCTAGCTCATTCACAGAATTTCAGTGCCCGAACAAAACATATGGGCTGCAGAAAACAACTCGTAAGAGATTGTGTTAAAGACGGGTCAATAGCTGTTGAGCACATGCCAACAGAGATCATGCCAGCAGACGTGCTGACTAAAGGACTCGGAAAAATCAAGCATGAAAACTGCTGTAGATATTTAAAAATGTCTAACTGATTTGAATGTTTGATTTTTAGATTAAAGGGGTGTTTATATAAATCATGTAACCGGATTAAAGGGGTGTGTTGTAAGAACAGTAATCCTGCAACAGATTCAAATAAACCGCCCTTATCGATTTCTCATATTATGTAAATGTCTGCTCTAGATAATTGTCATGTCAACCTGTCACTCAACTTGTCACCGCTTGCTAATAAGGGCACTACTGGTCTTTTGTCTCATGTCCTTTGTCCTGTATCCGGTCCATGAATAAATCACTTCCTCTCCAGTACCTATTGCGTAAGGACGTACCCTTTTGCTACCTAACCCTAATCTGCGAACATCCACATACAAAATCACTCATCCGCGTATAAAACCATACCTTCCAACAAAAGGCTACACTCAAACCCATGGCATTGACTATTTTGAGACCTTTGCTCTAGTCGTGAGAAAAGAGACCCTGAGAATACTCTTCTCAACGGCTGTAAACTTTGATTTAAAAATAGACCACCTTGATGTGAAGACTGCCTTTCTCAATGGTGAGCTGGATGAAGTAGTGTACATGGCACAGCCTGAAGGTTTCTTTGTTGATGGTGAAGAAAATAAAATCTGCAGACTTCATAAGGCTGTGTATGGCCTGAAGCAAGCTGCTAGAAGTTGGAACCTGAAGGCAGACACAGTGCTTAAACAAAATGGTTTCGCAAACTTTCAATATGAACCATGCGTGTACATTAAAAATACGGATGGCTCAGTAATAATAGTGGCTCTATATGTGGATGACTTCTATGTAATCTACAGTCACACTGGCCTGAAAACTAAACTGCTCGACACACTAAAATCATGTTTTAAAATTAAAGATCTGGGAGAAGCTAAAAACTGTCTGGGAGTAAAAATGGAAAGAAATTGGGGCGATGGATCTCTGATCCTGCACCAGGAGGAATATATCAATCAAATTCTCACAAGGTTCAGAATGTCGGACTGCAAACCAATTTGTACTCCCATGGAATACAAACTGAACCTCAAAGATCTACCAGAAGGAGAAATAAAACGTTTGCCCTATCAAGAGCTGATGGGATGCTTGCTATATCTGAGTGTAAACACCAGACCAGATATATCATATACAGTCAGTTTTCTAAGCCAGTTTAATACCTCGTATACAACCACCCACTGGAAAATGGCCCTGACATAATTGAGATATTTGAAGGGAACATTAAAACGAGGTCTGAAATATACAAAATCTGAGGAACCAAAACACTTATTGACTGGCTATGCAGATGCTGACTGGGGTGGAAATCCGGGCGACTATAAGTCATACAGTGGATACTGCTTCATGCTGGATGGAAATCTGGTTACTTGGACAAGCAAGAAACAAAACCTGGCAGCGCAGTCCTCGACCGAATCTGAATATATCTCTACCACAGAGGCTGCCAAGGAGTCTCTATTTCTGAATGAGCTCCTGAACTCAATGTTTGAGCGAGATCAAAGCAGAGTAATGATCTACAACGATAATCAGAGTACTATTAGCTTGATCAAATCTCCGAATACTTTTAGTGCCGGGACCAAACATCTGGTTGTCAGAATGCAACTCCTCAGAGATTGCTATGCTCGCGAAGAAATCGGCGTAGAGTACATGCCCACTGATCTGATGCCAGCTGACATCCTCACAAAAGGTTTAGGTAAACTGAAACATGAGAATTGCTGTGGTTATCTTAACATGACGGAGAAGCTGTTAGTCTGTAAAACATGTTGCAAGTGTGTGAAAATCATCACCACACTCTGCAAGCCTAAAAATGCAAAACGTTGAGATCTTGCATTAGAGATATGAATCTTAAACTGTTTCTGTTGCTCGGATTAAGGGGGTGTGTTGTAAATACTGTAAATAATTAATCCTCACTACATGTTTTAAATGTTGTGTTAATTTGAATCTACCGCCATATTGTGTATGCTGCATTTCTCATACTGACTAACTAATTAGACTCCAATTACTCTCATACATGCCTCATTGCACACCCACAATGCAATTTGTTCTCCAGTGTACTGTATCCGGTTCCAGAATAAATACACTCTCTCTCCAGTACTCGCTGTGTGTAGACGTGTTATTCGCTATCGCTCCTTATCCACTATCATCAGACTTATAAAATAGTCACCCGAGCTTACATCCAACACAAGTCGAGCACCTCGATGCGCTGATCGGCTGGTTCTTGTGCAGCAGTGGCCACCTCCGGCTGGTCTTCCGTTGGCTGCTCGGCTGGTTCCTGCGCTGAAGTCGACGCCTCCGGCTGGACTTCCCTGGGCTGCTCGGTTGGGTCCTGTGCTGCAAGGGCCGCCTCTTGCAGGGCTCCCCTGGGCTCCTGGCGTCGGAAACACTATTAATGCGAGGCCGGCTCTTTCGAGTATGATCACACCACATGTTGAGGTAGAATCTTGTACGTGTAACTTGCACGACTTTGAGCATACGTGAAATTTGCACAACATTATGCGTAAAAATGCATAAATTATAATGTGCGCATAATTTTATGCAAATTGTTCTGCAGGTTTAAAACCATGAAATCACCACGTACAATATTCTACATGAACATTTAGCGTGATCAATCATGATGCGCGACCTCAGAACACGCAGAGTCCTAAAGGTCGTTGTGGGGGAGTCCGCGAAACGCATCCTGACTTCGGTGCTTGTTCTCTATGCTTCGCAGACTTCTTTCTGCACACAGAAAGAAGTCTGTGAAGCATCGCCTCGTCGTACGAAGAGAACGAGGGCATTGTAAAATTTACGAAGAAATGCTTCGAATTGTGAGGCAAAATCCACCCTCAGAACAAATGTCGTTAAATCAACAACAAAATGTTGATTAATTTTTGTTAAGAAAAGTATTGGCAAAATAACGAGCTGGTTCTTTCGTTGATTCAACAACAAAATGTTGTTGATGAAATAACGATACGTTAGGCTGTGAGAGCGCCATCTGCGCGGCCATCTGGCCATCTTCAGTATTATTCGGTGATAGTTCACTGATGATCTGACAAAGGGACGTAAGTCCACGAAACATAATTTTTCAGGAGAGAAAAAAAACTAAATATCTTAGGTAATTAAAATTGGAGCTGGGATCTGAAAATATAGTAATAATCTGTATTTGATGCTGGAACAGATACTGTAGTTTAATCTGTTGCAGCTCTCTTAGTTTCCAAGATCACTGGACTTGAGCGGTTCTCGCGAAATGGTTAATTTTGGGCCCCGAAACTTTTTGAAAAAAAGTTCAATTGAAACCGGGTTTTTTGCATTTATCTTGTTAAGAACACCACTAGGGATCATGGATTCATCGGGGCGAGCTATCACCCCACTAATATAGAAAATATCGCAATTTTAATTTTTTTGCTGTCCACGGAAATTACACAGCCTCAGAAATTGTCCACGGAAATTACATTTTAATGGGCCCTTAGAATAGGTGCGATACGAACGCAAACGCCTAGCAGTTTAGGCAGCTCCCTCCACATCTGTGCATTCTGGTTCCATGTTGCGTGCCTCACAATAAGATTTCGGGCTAGACCACAGTTTGATCGTATGCCGTTTCCGGCCCGACATATGCCCGCGTGCACTGCCAAACGGGACATGGCCGTCCTTACTAGGGTGCCACGTTTTGCTGGAGGAGGAGAACCTCATGCGGCTACAAGGTCCCACTCGTAGTGTGACCAGTAAGTGAGGAGGTATACATTTCCCGGGAGGGGTGCGGGGCCCCCACCCTAGAACAGCCTTTTTGAGCAGGACTGGGTCCGGTGTCCACCTCCCCCGGCTTAATTCCCTGTCTCGGGAACAACTGTGAATTCATTTTCTTCTGACCACGGTTGCATAGTGTTTACCTCCCAGGCGGTACCTCTCACACTTGGCAAATGATGGGCCCTACAATGGACAACGGAGGAAAGTCCCACTTGATCAGCTCCGGCGTGTCCTCTATGTTCGGAAAATATTAAATAATGGGTGCGGTCAGTTAAGGAAAAGTTGATCGGCGGTGCGGTCTATTTAGCCCTCCTAGCATATGGCACCAACGTTTACTGACCTATATTTTCGGAAAAAGTAAAGTTTGAGAAACAGATTGCTGTAATTTACTCGATAAACTGGGTCTTAGCATTTGAACGGCAAGCTTAGGAAAGACGACATGTTGCTTAACATATCGGTCAGGTTAAGTCCACCGCAAGTCTTAAATGGTCTGGTCAGCTAGACCCCAAAATACAGCGAGCCTATTTTTCGCAAGACTCAAAGCTTTCGGTTAAGCCCTCCGATCTGAATAATCAACGTTGAACGGTTTCACTGACTCGCAGTCAGAACTGTTATGGCAGTACGCCGGCCGCGCCGAACAAAGCAGCATAAAACCGCTTGGTTGTCCAGAAAATACATTGTTTGACCAATCTGATGAGTGGAGTCGAAAGCTTAGACTCTTGCAAAAAGTCGGGTCGCTGCTCGTTTGGGTCCATTTTGTGACTTGCGGCGGGTTTAACCAGATGGATGTTGTGTTAAACTACGCCACGACTTTCCTCAGCTTGCCTTTTGGGTGCTAAGACCCAAAACGTCAAATAGATTACAGAAACCATTTCCCCTTTTAGAATATGTATAGGTTGTTAACTTTTGTGCCTGAAATGCCTGAATTTGCATTTGAGACGGCTAAAAATACCGCGGCGCGAGCAGTGGGCCGCTTGATCGACCTGCCGATCAACTTTTCTTCAAGTAAACGCACCTATGATTGGCCAGTGACCTATATTCAGTGCATGCTTTCTTGGGTTAGGCCATAAGAATGGCATTCCCTCAATAAGAGAGGTTTAAAACAGAAAAGTATTGACATACTTTAGAGCTGAGGCCCATTTTGAGGCGAAAATCACGTGAAACGCAACGAAAACCCCATTTTGTCCACGGAAATTACAGTCCACGGAAATTACATTATTGCATGAAATGGGGTTTACAAGCCAAATCAAAATTGGCACCGGAACCAAAATTTTACTGGAACAACTTGTCTACAAGGCAAACACACAAGGATTGGTTCGCAATCAAAATTTTGAATGGTCTGCTAGCAATGGGTGAAACGGAAATTACACTTATTGCTTGCTAGGCCAATTTTTTCGCCGCTTTGAAACATATTTAAGTTTATATTTTCCGTTCTAATGGTGCCACATTATTCCGCCACTTTGCAAATTGTGTAGAACGAATGCACCAACAATATGAGAAAAGTTTTAGAACGATCGCGCATAAGGTAGAAAAACCGTCTCAAAAAAACCGATTTTAGACTTTTCGAATTTTAGTTGTGGAGGACAATTTTCGGAGTCATCCTGTGTCTGCAAATTTTACCCGAGAGATACGTTCTACACGTCAAAACGTAGCCTCACTTGCGTAAAACAAAATGCACTTCGCGAAAGTGATTTCTCATATTCCCTTGGGCTGTAGTAGAGGCGCGAAGCCCCAAATCTGGAGCGTAGGACATCAAAAAGTGTCCACGGAAATTACATTCTGGGGTAAAACTTGCAATTAAATGGTGGAAGGAGGCAAAATTTCATCCTGATAAGAATTGTACCTTGTCCGCAAGGTCAAAAAACATTAAGGTAGAAAAAGACCCCGTTCAAATCAACTTCAGGTTGGAAGAACCAGAGAGAGGACACAAAATTATCACATTTCGCGAGAACTGCTCACTTACGTTGTTTGGCCCATGACCCAAACAACGTATGTCCACCATTTTCTGAACCAAAAGACGTAAGTCCACGTAAGTCCAATCATTTTCTGAGACCACTGCGTAGTAGGGGCCGTCGAAAAACGCGATTTTCTGAGTTCAGCATCGTAATAGCACTCAAAATTTTCGTCTTTTTGTGCTGATTTCAGATCTGTGTCGCGTTTTGTGATTGGAGGTAATCTTGATCACCCTACTCCCCGTTTTATGTCCAAAACGGGCGTTTTTCGCGATTTTGCCCTTTCTAAGCCCAGATACCGTTATGGGAAGTTCGAGGAAGCTATCCTGCGATAAGGTTCTGTTCTCTAACACATAATTTAAGGTTTTAAGTCCATACAACATTCGGAGATCCACGCATAATAGCCAGAAAGCTCGAAAAATTCGTGTTTTGGTGTAAAAAACACGACTTTTTCGTACTTTTTTGCAGTTTTAACCATAATTATGGCCAACCACAGACTCTGGGGATGGGTCAAGTGGTGGTGGGGGATGTGACGAGGAAGGGGGAAAACAACCCTGGGCCAGCGCAGCGTCAGGAGGTGAAGGGGGGCAGCGGTGATGGCACGCAGCGGTTTGTTCCAATTCGGCCAAACGCCGCCGAGCTCCCCTGCTCGCCTCGCGAGGGTAGTGTATAGGTCTTAGGTCGGCCCAGGGGATGCCCCTTGCCTACCCAGGACTCACCACGAAGAGGTGCCTGCACGTCGCGTCCCGCCTGCCCTCCCACCCGGGCATGAAGCTCTAATGCTTGTGTGGAGTGGCGCCTTGAAAGCTGCCTTGGTTTTGACTTTAGGCATTGCCTTTCTTGACGTCACTGTGGTCGTGATTATCCCATCACGGCGCTCTTCACTGACAACTTGCTGTGCTGCTATGTTCACCTCCCGCACATACCTCTCCACTGCTTGGGTGTGACAGGCGAGCAGGGCAGTGGAGGGTACTTAAGTATGCCCTCGTTGCTGGCAGTACGGAGGTATTCATCGAAGCACAGCAAGTTGTCGGTGAAGAGCGCCGTGATGAGATAATCAGGACCAAGGTGACGTCAAGAAACGCAAAGCCCAAAGTCAAAACGAAGGCGAGGCGTCGCACAAGCGTTAGAGCTTCATGGCCGGGTGGCAGGGCGGGCGGGACTCGACGTGCAGGTACCTCCTCGTGGTGAGTTCGGCAGGAGGATCCAACGGCGTAGGGAGCGCGTGAAGCTATGCTCTCCACCTGCAGGGGTTGCGCACTTCTTCGAGATTGTTGGAACTAGGCCTTTGTTTGCAAAACGCTTTGCACAGATCGAAATAAAATAAAATTTAGGGTCAAATAGACTCATTGCCCTTGGCGAAACTTTCTAGTTAACTTGAAACAAGGGAAAAAATGTATTTGTTACGAGGGCGTTACCGAGGTTTTTCCTTCATTATCTGATTTTTTTATTGCATTTTTCGGCGTTTTCACTTCGATATATTGGGGGCTTAAGTGACAGTTTTAGTACACACGATGAGCCTATGTTACCCTAAATTTCATGTTCTTACGATCTGTGCAAAGCTTTTTGCCGAAAATTGCCTTGTTTCGATAATCTCGAAGAAGTCCGTAACCCCTGCCCCGAAGTGAAAAGCATGGTTTCACGCGCTCCCTAGGTCGTTGCTGCACCCTGGTCCTGGGTAGGCAAGGGGCATCCCCTGGGCCGACCTAAGACCTATACACTACCCTCGCGAGGCGAGCAGGGGAGCTCGGCGGCGTTTGGCCGAATTGGAACAAACCGCTGCGTGCCATCACCGCTGCCCCCTTCACCTCCTGACGCTGCGCTGGCCCAGGGTTGTTTTCCCCCTTCCTCGTCACATCCCCCACCACCACTTAACCCATTCCCAGAGTCTGTGGTTGGCCATAATTATGGTTAAAACTGCAAAAAAGTACGAAAAAGTCGTGTTTTTTACACCAAAACACGAATTTTTCGAGCTGTCTGGCTATTATGCGTGGATCTCCGAATGTTGTATGGACTTAAAACCTTAAATTATGTGTTAGAGAACAGAACCTTATCGCAGGATAGCTTCCTCGAACTTCCCATAACGGTATCTGGGCTTAGAAAGGGCAAAATCGCGAAAAACGCCCGTTTTGGACATAAAACGGGGAGTAGGGTGATCAAGATTACCTCCAATCGCAAAACGCGACACAGATCTGAAATCAGCACAAAAAGACAAAAATTTTGAGTGCTATTACGATGCTGAACTCGGCAAATCGTGTTTTTCGACGGCCCCTACTGCGTAGGTCCACTGATCTTCTGACAAAATAACGTAAGTCCGGACTTGCGTTATTTTGTCAGAAAACCAATGGACATGCGCAATATTGTCAGAAAGTAGATGGACTTACGTTCAGACAACAGATTCACCTAAAATATCGGACAGCGAGAGAGACTTACTTAAATTGGCAGCAGATGATGTGTTCAGGTATCTTACAATCAGATGGACTTCATTCGGATCCCAGTACGCTATGGACTCTTGGTAAAATTAACGCCTAATCACACTTTCTAGTTGGAGTGAAGTATCCACTATTAACTCAGACTAGGCGCTGCTGTTGTTGTTTAAAACTTGCTCATTTTTCCTACCGGAATTGTTTCTGTCAAGAAGCCCTTGTATACACTGAGTGGGTTAGGCAGGTTGAAAATACACCACCAACTTAGGGAAAAACTTCTGCAACTTAAATTGGCTTTTAGCCACAAGTTTGTGAGTATGATGTGACTGTACACAGAAAGATTTCTATGTACCACACTGAGCACAACTTCAAAATGCGAGACATTCCCGAAAACGTCTCCTTCATATTGCACGCCGGCGCGCTGAGAGGACTGAGACCGTGCCGTATGGGTGAAAGTACCTCCAGAAAGCTTGAAGTCTCCCCTTTCAGCTCGCTGACATTACTTTTCGCTAAAGTCCTCGCGCTGCGCGCCTCGCTGCCCCAATCATTGGTGGCGCTTTCGGACGCCACCCGCTTTTTGTCGTCTGCTCTTCGCCCCCTCTCCCCCCTCCCATCCCTCTGGAGTGTGAAAAGCAACAAGTGTCTTATTTGCACTCGAGACTGCAGGGTGAATAGGTCAAAATGGCACTGCAGCTGTCTGCCAGTGCCAGTTGTTTTGACAATCTTTCTTTCAAAGCAATCAGTTTCATCATTTGCACAGAGATTTCGGGAATGTCTCGCATTTTGAAGTTGTGCTCAGTGTGGTACATAGAAATCTTTCTGTGTACAGTCACATCATACTCACAAACTTGTGGCTAAAAGCCAATTTAAGTTGCAGAAGTTTTTCCCTAAGTTGGTGGTGTATTTTCAACCTGCCTAACCCACTCAGTGTATACAAGGGCTTCTTGACAGAAACAATTCCGGTAGGAAAAATGAGCAAGTTTTAAACAACAACAGCAGCGCCTAGTCTGAGTTAATAGTGGATACTTCACTCCAACTAGAAAGTGTGATTAGGCGTTAATTTTACCAAGAGTCCATAGCGTACTGGGATCCGAATGAAGTCCATCTGATTGTAAGATACCTGAACACATCATCTGCTGCCAATTTAAGTAAGTCTCTCTCGCTGTCCGATATTTTAGGTGAATCTGTTGTCTGAACGTAAGTCCATCTACTTTCTGACAATATTGCGTATGTCCATTGGTTTTTCTGACAAAATAACGCAAGTCCGGACTTACGTTATTTTGTCAGAAGATCAGTGGACCTACGCAGTGTTCTCAGAAAATGATTGGACTTACGTGGACTTACGTCTTTTGGTTCAGAAAATGGTGGACATACGTAGTCTTATCAGAAAACATGTGGACATACGTCGTTTAGTGCTATGCTATAGCTTCCAAAGTATGAAACATATGAACAAACCGAATAATTGTATGGATGTGGAGTAAAAAGTTATCCAACAGAAAATAATAATGTGGATTTTGAAAATTTGTGGACTTACGTCCCTTTGTCAGATCATCAGTGAGTTAACAAAATTTAATTGTCAATGAGCTATTCCATCGACAAACCTTTAACCGACAGAAAAAGGTTGTTAGAGCTACAGCAATATTTTGTGAACAATGTAGGTCGTTAAAAGAACGACAAGATATTGTTGAAAGGTAGGTTGTTCCGGTAACGAAAATTTATCGTAATAATCAAGTTACAAGAATTTGTCTTCGATTTAACGACATAGTTTTTTAAATTTCCTCGTTATAACAACATATGTTTTCGAAATGACAGCAATATATTGTTAACAACACGTATCGTTAGAACCCATGTCGTAGATTCAACAAGGAAATTTTAACAGTGTCCTTCGTAATACCAAACCCGACGAAGCCTTTGTCAATAGTCAGAGGTAATTCTACAATGCCTTTATTTTCTTGAGGTGATGGGGCGTCAAGGGGAGATTCTGGTGAAAACGTTCCTTTCTTCAAAATAGTCCCAACTCCACAAATTTGTTAAAATTATGATGTCTTGCTTAGGAAAGATCTGAATTTTACATGAGGAAGTCGAAGGCACATGTCATGCCCTTAACCCAGTCGAAGAGCCTTATCGGCTTCTTTTGGCTATTTCAGATATCTTCTTGCGCATACAATTTTGTCGTAGAAGGTTGGCCTTGCCATATTTCACTTCTCCGATTCATTTTTAAAACATTGCAGCATGCGCAACTCAAAATGTGCACCACATAACCATTGGCTAGCTTTTAAAGCAAGCATTTCACTGCACACTAAATTACCATGTAGGTTTTTGTGCATACGTAACGTACGAAATTAAACATGCACTAGTTGCGCAGTAAATTGTGCGCAATAACGCACGATTTTCTGCATACCCGCGCACTAAATCGTGCATTGTCACGTACAAAGTCGTGCGTTACAAAATGCATGTTTAATTTCGTGCGCGGCCGCGCACAAAAACCTACTTAGTAATTTAGTGTGTGATATTAATAAAAAATGTACAAAATTGACAAGTTTAAGGGACTTTTCAGCTTCAACAGCTTCATTTCAAAAAGGTTATGGACACTATGAGCTATGCATGCGGATATCTTTTAAAAATGAACCAAAGATGTGAAAAATGTGAAGGCCAACCCTTTACGGTAAAATAGGATGAGCAAGAAGGTTGCGCCGAGCAGTGGTTCACTCTACAATGTTTATGTAGAATTTTGTACATGTCACTTGCACGACTTTGTACATGCGGGTAATTTGCATAAAATTATGCGTAAAAATGCATAAATTTGTGCGCACTTGTGCACATTTTTATGCAAAACTTCACGCAGGTTTGAATTTATGCATCACCACGTACAAAATTCTACATCAACCTTTAGGGTGTTGACTCTACCGTAACCTCGGGTCCCCTTCGCGAGGAGCGTGTGCCGATACCCACCTGTTGCAGGCGGCCGCTGGCAGCCAGGGCCACGACGAGCGTCCTAAGCAGCGAGTCCTCGGCGTGCTCCTGGCCGCCGACGCGACACTCGGCACCGAAGGCGTCGCCGTCGTCCAGCCGCAGGGTCACCTTGCAGGCGGCGGGCACTCCGCGCAGAAGCCGCAGGGCGGTCAGGGCGGCACCGTCCTGCAGCCCCTGGAGGCCGTCCTGGATGCCCTGGAGGTCCTGGAGTGCTGCCGGCGTCCAGTCCTGCAGGCCTCGTCGCAGGGCAGCCTTGGGTCGCCTCACGTCGTGTTCGTCCACGCACGCAGCAGAGGCGGTCCTCTGGCAGTCCGTGCACCACCACGCCACCGGAGGCCTGCCGCAGAGTGCACTATCAGAAACTAAACTCGCAACGTGTTCCCGATCGACGGGAAGTTACCTACCACTTAATTGCGCATCGGAGTCACACAAAAGTTCATAAGAGAACACTTTCCCCGTATCGCCGACAAGACCGGACAAGACTCACCTCTCGAGGTCCCTGGCTTCGAGGCTCGCCACGAGCGCAAAGTTGTCTTGCACTGGTTCCGTGAACGCCTGCACGCAAAAGTTACTTGTGCACTCACATAGACAGAAGTATTTGGTCGGAATGGATCACTTTATGACATCCAGCCGTGGTGTCAGTTTGTCAGTTATAGTGACTTAGACATGCGGTCCAAATAACGCTTTGCAATTTTTGTCAGGGGCAGTTTACTGACACCGAGGGGACAATCACTCAGCGTTCTGGTGAGTACATGAGTAAAGGTGAGTACACCTTTCAAAACCAATAAATTTCACATTATTTCACTATAAAGAGTACACCTTTCCGAACCCATAAATTTCACATTATTTCCCTATAAATAAATTTCACATCTTAAAACGTTTTAAGGCTTTATTTAGCGTTTTAGACGACACACAACGCCAAATCGTGCAAAAAAGGAGCGACTTTCACTCTTTTTAAAGTTGAGAGTGCACTGAGAACGGGCCAATTTGTACACACGAGTACACTAGTAATTCACCCCTGGAATGACACTCGCTTTAACTTGACCTTAGGTTTTGTCTCGATTTTGAATAGTGTTTTTTTCAAGCCTAGACCATCAACTAGGCCAGTTCTGAAACTATCTGATGAGATTTCAGACGTGAAGTAAACTTTTTGGCACCCAAACGCATCGAAAAGAGCACCGGGTCAAATCCTTTTAAATGGTCTTTGGAACAAGTGAACTAAGTTTCACACTTCTATACCTTTTAGCGTTTTTTTTTCTCCCGCGTACCGCCAGGACTACGCATTTGTGATGCGGAATTCTCCGCGTTTGTTTCCTTGGTGAGGAGGCCCCGATCACAATCAATGTTTCAATCAATATAAGAGACGAATTGCTCGCACTCTAAATGTAGGCTATTTGTATAATTTTGTACAAAGCTTTACACAAAGATGCGCATACGTCCGTTTCGCACAAAATTTGTGCAAACTTTTACACGAATGTGTGCAAAAATTCACACGAATTTGAGCGATTCTGCGCACAAAGTAGTGCAAAAGTTATGTATGCGCAACTTTGTTCAAAGCTTTGAACAAAAATTGTACAAATTTATTTAGTGTGTGGGCAACGCTCAAGCCTACCTTTCGACAAGTCGGGCACCTCCGGTCGACAAGGCGCTCCAGGCAGGATTTGCAGAATGAGTGCAGGCACGACAGCGATTTGGGCCGCACGTCCTGCAGGTCCCACTGATGGAAGCACACGGGGCAGCAGTCCATGGCGGTGCCGACGCGACGCTGCAAATACGAATTACGCACATTAGACGCGTTCGTCGCCTAAAGCTGGAGCTTACTCAAGTGGGACGAAGATTCAATGGCTTTAGAATGAAGACAAGAGACAAGTTACTTTTTAACTTTTATAGTTCTACTGACATTCGTAATGATAATACAATAATAATACAAGGACAATTCCACAAAACATCTAAAAGGTGCAAAAACAAACAAACAAAAAAAAAAAACGTTAACGCTAACGCTAACGTGAAAGCAGATGATACTAATGTTTATTTCAATGAATGTTTGTTCATCATTTAATTAAGGAAAACAATTTATTTTTAATTTTCTAATTTTGTTTGATGTATTCATGTCTACGCATGTGTGTCCACAATGATATGCCTAATACCACTTGTGTTGGGTATCATTCTCTTTGTTTCAATGCGAGGATGCACAATATGATGGCCAATCACATGAATACTCAATACCCGTCTACTGTACTAGCGCGGCATCGGCGCAGCGTCCTGCACTTGACACTCCAGCCTCGGCGCAGCGTCCGGTCACGATAAGCAGCCGAGCTTCGTTAGTCGACACTCCAACATAAACAAACAAGAGCAGCGCGGCGCAGCGCAGCACTCCGCGCCACTTGTAACCAGACGCCGCGCATCCGTTCCGCCCTAGTACCAATGCGAACTTTTGCGGGTATCAGTTATTGAATGGATTCCGAATTCTGCATCCTCACGTTGCGACGAGAAAAATGATACCAAATAAGACTAGGATAGCGGCGGGGGCGCGGGCGAGCCGAAGCCCCCTCCGCACCATAATTCTTGGCGAGCCATCCACGCGCTCGCTGTCCCCGTACACGACACGAAAGTACAAGCATTATGATACATAAATGTATCATCTGCTAAAAAGGATTTCCTAAGGTACGTTACCCAGGCAGCTGCACCACCATATTATAGAGAATTTCCACCATAATATGGCAAATTCTCACTCTAAGACCTTTAGAGTGTAATGTGCATGTCAGAATGTGTCATCCTACCCCACCTCATAGGCCCTTCCTAAATATCCCTTTGTCCTGCCATTCTGAAAGCCAAGCAAACGGGTACTGGAATACACAGACCGCAACCAACACAGAAAAAAAATTATCACATCCAAAATCAAACACCAAGTGAAAACCCAAAAAATAAAATCAAAACCGCCTTCTTTTTCAAGTAGTCGGAAATCAAGGGGAACCGCCTCTCCTGGAAAACATGGTGAAGAGCTAAAAAGCCCCGAAAATAAGTGCCAATTTTGTGCCAATCCTGTTCCAAAAGTGCCAATTTTGTGCCAATCCTGTTCCAATAGTGCCCATTTCGTGCCAATCCTGTTCCAAAAGTGCCAAAAAAGCGAATACTCCCACCTTATTCCTTAACCCCCAACCAAAAAAGACCCACGCTCTATAGGCCCCACCCCTATTTACCCCAAAATTCTCCTACCCCCACACACCCCACCCGGCGCAGGGGAGATGCTGGTTAGGCCCCTGCAAAAACATTTTATTTTGTACGCGGCAACACCGCCTCGCGGTCCCGGCCCGGCTCGACACGGCGCGTTTCCCCCTCCGGCGGCGGCCCGTGGCGGCGGCAAAATTCAAACGCGGTATACGGCATTCCCCGGACTCGGCGCGGCGCATTCCCGGACGGTCCCCCGGCGCGTTCCCGGACGGTCCCCCGGTGCGTTCCCGGTTCGAACAAGCCCTTAGGGTAGGTTAGGGTCAGTCATGATGGTGGAGTGCAAGAATGTCCCACCCTTGGGTTAGGGGTGGCTGCGTTAGGGGAGGTTGGGTTAGGGGAGGGAAAGGAGGGGACGGACTTGGGTGTTAAGTTCCCACCCGCTCAGGATGGCGAGGTGCAAGAATGTGTCACCCTTGAGTTAGGTTGGGTTAGGCACGCTTAAGATGGCGGCATGTCAGAATGTGTCACCCTTGACTTAGGTTGGGTTAGGCCCGCCCAAGATGGCGGATGTCAGAATACCCCACCAAAATGGCGCATGTCAGAATGTGTCACCAAGATAGCGACTGTCAGAATGTCTGACACACTTAGGTTGGGTTAGGACCGCCCAAGATGGCGGATGTCAGAATGGGGGACCAAAATGGCGCATGTCAGAATGGGGTACCTTTACTACTCACGGTGAAATTTACGAAATGCTGTGTTTTTGTTGTCGTTTTTTCGTTTCGGCGAAGGACAGGCGAACGAACGAACCGGGAACATCGTGTTCATAATGATCCACATCTGCACAAGTGTGAAACGGCACCAAATGCACTGCCGCTGCCTACCGAGGTGATGTACTTACACGTCCACCTCACTCGCACCCTGGGCGCGCAGGCACTGCTCGGCACGACGTAGGGGCGCGTCCGCAGCCTCGGTCTAGCGCATCGGCCGGCACGAACAGCGCGCGGCAGTCGACTGTCGGCGTGAGTCAACCAACGCCAAGCCCGGCGCGTATTCCCTCCGTCCGCACATGACCTTGAGGCACAACGGCGCAACAGCTTCAACAGCTGAGCGTCGCAGGATGCCCAAACAGCCCCCCCCCCCACTTTTCCTTCTCACATCGATCCCAGCAGCGGTGGCTAGGAGGGCGGGGGAGTAGGGTGGCGAGCGTGACGTCAGGATGCTAGTCACAGCCCAGCCAACGCTTCCCAACCGTCTGCGCTGCGCGTCGGGTTGCCTGCCAGCGCCACGACGAGTTGCTCTGTGGAAAAGAATAAGGGACGGCCTGTCGATTCTAGTGCCACTCTCCACTGTGACGGCGCGCACTGTACTTAGGGTGCCAGCACAAAACAAATGATTTAAAATTGGAAAGTGTGGATGTAAAACAGAAATGCTCTTGTGGGCGATAGAAAAGTGAGGAGGAAGAGCGACAAAGAAGCCAATAACTAGGCAACTCACTGTCAAGGAAGTAACATAGGGTACCATTTGCGACTTATGCACTCACTGATATTCAATTTCAACCCAATTATCTGAGGTGAAGCTCAATCTGCGGTGTCTCAAAAGTAACGCACCTGCACCCGCGGTGTTTGATCACACATTTTTTACGTTGTACTCCACGCAGATTTGACGAATATTGCCATTTTTGCGACACTATCTGTGTTACATTCACCGCAGATGAAGTGCGGTGAGGTTACTTAACACACATTTTGTAGGGGTCGGGACCCTCATACTGTACTCTTCTGCGGTGCGCAATGCAGATGCTTTTGCATCGCACGTGAATTGCAATACCTTCCCATGCATAAGCATGAGGCATTTTTGGGACGCATCGCACGTTAAGTGCGATTTCTTACCGAAATGCATACAGGTGCTATGTTCATAGCGTTTGGAATCTCAGTGGGTCGTTCATTTACACTCTACTCTGCAAACATAACAGTGTACTCAGTACACTCTGTTCAGCGTGCACTCACAAGCACACTCTCATCAGAGTGTACTCATCACAGCACACTCTCATTACAGTGTACTCAGATGAGCACACTCCAACGAGAGTGTACTCAGATGCGTACACACCTACAGCTGCATATAATGCAAGGCGTGCCAAGGTGTGTGCTCACTGGGATGAGTGTGCTCAGATGAGTACACTCTGATGAGAGTGTGCTTGTGAGTACACGCTGAACAGAGTGTACTGAGTACACCGTTGAGTTTGCAGAGTAAATCTTACGAAGAAATTTCCGATGATACGAAGGGTACGCTGCAACCACAATACAAAGGCTTACAAAGGCAGTTTTTCTTCGTGTAACTAATGATTTTCTTTGTACCTTACAATGAAATTCTAAAAAATAGTCGTATCATCAAGGGATTTTGCTTCGCATTATGCTTGCGCCGAATCCACTGTAACGTAGCTCAAATTTATTTGTAAGATATTTTGAGTGTATGATCAGTCTGATCAGTCACATTTTTTATGGACACGCTCTCTTTTCTTCACAGACAGATACTCTTACGAGGTTGTAGAAAACTGATCCACAGGTCATTCATTTACGACGAAATCGTTTCAGGACAAATGTGTCGCTATCAAAACCAGCAACCAGAAAGTCGCTATAAGTTTCAATTTTATTGAGTCAATTCTGATAAATTAATTTTAAAATTGCCGTGTTCTCACATTCATTCCGCACCAAATCCAAGGATCTAAGATAGCCGATGTCGAAATTGTTCCTAGTTTTTCACTGCGCCGGTAAATGTAATATTTTGGGCGTTTAAAATAACTCTGGGCCCGCCCGCCTCTGGAGTGGCGAGACCTTTGGATTTTGAGTGTGACTATGTGCCCCTCCCTCCTGAAGTCGAGTAAGTTATCTTTCCGCAGCCAGCGTGGACAAGGCACTGGGGTTTCTTCCAATGGCAGGGACACTTCTCAATAACGCGCAAGGCAATGTAATCAAATAAAATAAGCATTGATTGTTTTATTTGAATCCAACGAAAAGATACTGGGAAGTTTCTAACACACTACGAAAAGAAACAGTACACTTAGTAAACGAAGCATGCAAATAAGCGTCGGGGCGCTAGCAGAAGATAAGAACATAAAGAGGTGCAAATTGAACGTTGCATTGAAGTTGGGCGATGCAAGACGGGTGAGCTGCAGTTGTCACTCCTGCTGGCACCGGAGTGACTCACATTTCTCCTCCAGTTCGGTCAGCTGCGAAAGAGAAATGAATTAGATAGAGGCGCTTTGGTGTACTGTGAATCCATACCATGAGCATCAGGTCATTAGGCATATTGTAGGCAAATGAGACATTTCGTGCCGTTTGGTTACATTTCAGTGCACTCCCTCGCCTAGCGTTCTGACAATGGCATCGACAATATAGAAGGTGGTCCCGGGTAAACTAAAAGCAGATCTAAAGGTTGCTGATTAAAGTGACTTTGAAGAAATGCTTTCACTGAAAAACCAAACAAGGACTACTCAGTACCAACTGATGCGGTCATGTGAGTGCCATTTTGCCCCCATCAAATGGCGCGGTCATTCAACTTGGCATCGCAAACGTGGTCTAGCTTATGAAGGTCGTATTCGTTTCGGAGACGACATAGACCATGTTTGCTCGTGCGAACAACCTACTCAGCGCACAGGCGGAGTAGACACAACGTTTGGGTAGTCAGTGTTTGCATTCTATTTTACACAACTATTAAATGGATAAAGTTTAAGGTGAAACTAACAAAATATTGAGAACGTTAAGCCTGAAAATTTGTTCGATTGACACCATGTCGTGGTGTAAACTTGAAATTGGCACAGCAATTTTCAACGAACAGTGTGTCAAGCACGCACTACAAGGAGTCAACCCAAGACATGGGCTTCTTTGCTGCATGCCAGCAGGCACACACTTGCTTGTTCCATGCATGCATTAGCTACGTGCATGCAGCGAGTGTGTGTCTGAGGCATGCAGCAAAGAAGTGCATGCCTTGGGCTGACATAATGTATTGCGTGCTTGGCACACACTTGGGTTTGCAGAGAATGTGACGTGACATTTATTACAAAGTGAATGGTGTCGTCACATTCGAACAAACGTGACATGGTCACCCAATCGGAATGCCACTTTCGTTTGAACGTGGATGATCATCCAAACGAATTGCACATATTTTAGCGAACGTGACACTTTCAACAGCGAAAATTACGTCACATTCCTTTAGTAACAGTGTTGTGGACAGACAACAGGCATAAGTTGCACGAAATATTTATTTTTACAACAGCGGTGAACGTTGATGCACTCCATGGAAGACCACCATTCAATAAGGCCCCCACGAGCCCCCAGCCAATGCAATACTCACCAAATAACTTTTAGCAAATGTCTGAAGCTGCTGAAGTAGCTCTCCATCCTCAGGCACTTCATCGGTGTACAAAAAGTCTATCCAGCTTTTGAGCACATCTCTGCAACGTAAACAGCATTCGGGTTAGACACTACACTACATGGTGAGGGGCTGTTAAACCTCAAAAACTTTTGAACAACGTTAAAAAATATATTTTCATTATGAACCTTAAGCAGTGTGAGCAAATGAATACATCCAAAGAGAAAAACAGTACGTTACAGACATTGCGGTACTTGTCTTCTATCACATCATTTGGGAACCAACTCTGATAAAAGGTGTCAATTCTCGTGAAAATGATATAATGCACAAAGAAATGAGGGAGAAGTAACTTTTTGAGGGTGCTCGAAAACAAGTAGGAGTCGGTGCTCGTGGTGTCTGTTCGGAAAAGAACCGAAAACTTCGGGGAGGAGAAATTTCGGACGCCCAGTCTTTACGCCAGTGCGCGATAGTGTACGGTACCTATAACCAGCGGGAGTATCCCCGAATTCCTTTCCATGCTTACGATCCTAGCGTATGGGAGGACACACGCGAGCAGGGCCACCCACCTCGCGAAGGGCAGCCGCACCCTGCGCTCTTGCTGCTCCTGCAGCCCGCTGCAGAACATGCTCTTGAAGACGTCGGCCCGGGCCATGAGCACGGCCTGGTGCGCGCGCAGGGGCCGCGCCGCGTCCAGCCGGCTCACCACCTCCACGTCCATGGACGGCGTGTCGCGCAGCAGGCGGCGCAGGTCTTCCAGCAGTAGCCTGCAACACGAGTCAGGCCGTCAGCGCACTACCACAAGATCCAATGTGAGCTAGGGACACATCGAAACGACTGTGCTCCCTCTGAAAATCAAATAGTGATACATCTCACGCATCTCACCCTCCGAGGAGTGAGACAGAACTGTCTCACCAAGTCTCACCAAAAAAAGGGTGATACTTCAATGTATCACCAATATACAAAGGTCGTACACGAATGTATCACCGAAGAAAAGGGCGTACACAAAATGTATCGCCGATACTTTCCCAGGAAATCAAGGGCTAATCTCGCTGATGTCTGGCCTTTTCTTCGGTGATACATTGGTGTACGACCTTTTTTGCGGTGATACATTCGTGTACGACTTTTTTTTCGGTGATGTATCACCGATAATTGGTCAGATGTCTCAACCTTTGAATTTCAGTGCTATGCTTGATAAGAACACATCTACAGGAGAGTAACAGCATGAAGAATATCATATTCGTCATATTCACTGGATGGGCGGTTTGAAATTTGTAGTGAGCTTATTCAAGCACACCCCCGCGTATGTGTACAAAGCACAAACTGGATTATGTATTGAGCATCTCTGCCGCATCTCGCGAGATACGCCAGATCTGGCAGCACAGCGGCAGTCAGATGACCGTCACCTGCGTGAGGTGCACTGTAAAAAATTGTTGTAAATTTACGAAAAAATTTGTATCAAATTCCTTGTAAAGTAACGAAAATATTTTATTATTTTTTGAAATTAATTTACAAAGGCAGTTTGTTTGTGAACACGGACTTATGAAATGGTACTATCGAAAAAACGACAGTAAAGGCAGAAAAATATGAAATGTTTCCTAAAATTGCAACAAAACTTTGGGTAATTCCGTTGCACAAATTGGTTGTAAAATTATGAAATGGGGAAACGTCCTCGTAATTTTACGAGTGTCGTGAAACATAAAAAATTGTCAAAACAAGTTGATTTCCATTTAATCAGCGTGACATGGAGGAACAAAAGCCGTAGACGTAATTTTGAACGTGTAAAAAGTTTGTAGTTTTACAAAATTCTTTGTGAAAAATATTTCATAAATCGTTTACAATCATAAAAACGTAGTAAATTTCTAAATTATTAGTGCAAAAAAATTACCCAACGAATGTTTCTAATTTAACGAACAATTTTTTTACAGTGTGCGGAGCGATTCTTTATGTGCCAATCAGAAAAATAAACCAAAAGGGTAGAAACAATTTACAGAGGGGTCCCCTCACTTAAATAATCTGTGTACGCCTGGAGGAGACAATCGCACAATCTTGCGCCTGTACACTGAAAAACCAAACGTGGTCTACACGACACCATTGGTGCGGTCAAATGAGTGCCATTGAGTGATGATGAGTGACCGCATCAGTTGGTGTGGTCTAGACCACGTTTGGAGTGCTTCTCAAATGCAATGACCACACCAACTAATGCGGGCAAAATGGCACTCATGTGATCGCATCAGTTGGTGCAGCCGAAACCACGTTTGGTTTTTCCACTGGTGTAAATCAACTCAGAAATTTTCTGATACTTTTGCATATCAGAACATTTCTGATGTCTGACTTCTGATGTTTTTTCGGACACCTATTTCTGATGTTTGTGTTTCTGATGCCTCAATTTTCTAATTACTTTAGTTCTGATAACATCGGCTGGATTCATAAAGAAGTATATCAGAACAATCAGTTTCTTCTGTAAATATATATTTTGATCTACATGAGGCTCGGCAACGGGGAAAACGTCTTCGGGGGTACGAAATCGAGTCCGATCCAAATCTGAAGTCCAAATTGAGCTTGCTCGTCATCAGCTCTCAAAAAAAAACAATAAATGTCACCCGATTTCATAGAGATAAAAAGTGGCCTAGCCAAATCTTGCAAACAAGACACTCACCAAATTTGAAAATGAACTTACATAAACTTTCTATTTTACAGGGATCTCATTTTCTGAACATCAGACATCTGAAACATTTTCTGACGATTATATTTCTGATAACCAGCAGTTATCAGAAATCAGATCGACTTATCAGAAACGTTTCTTTTTCTGATGTCTCTATTCTGATAACCTATGAAAGAATCTGAAAACAAAACAGTTCTCATAACCTATTTCTGATTAATAACTGATGTTATCAGAAAATACTCAAAATCTGATGTTTTGTTGTCAAGTTATCAACCGTTTATCAGAAAATTTCTGAGTTGATTTACAGCACTGCAGTGTAACGAAGGCAAAAAGCGCAACAAAATCACACAGAATCCTGAACAATTCGACACAAACAAACAGTCTGTGTACCGCAACATTTAAAACGAGGGACCCCTCGCAATCGGCAAATGTGTTGTGTACACGGTTAAAAGGAAAGCGTGGTGTTAGCGACCTGAGCGTGACAGCCTCGTTTCCTCCCCGCTGAATGCACGGGCGACTTCCCTCTCAATGCCTCATTTCAACCGTCTACTCAGTGACATCGCCAGGCTTGGACTTACTCGTGGTGCTGCGGCTGCTCGGGCGCGTGGAAGTGCGCGTACACCGCGAAGGGCTTCCCGGCCGGGCGGGGGCAGCCGGGCAGGGCCGCCCGCAGCACCCCGGCCTCCTCGTCGGCGGCCGTCGGCACCGTCTCGTACAGCACGCTGCCCTCCGACAGCACCAGCAGCGTCACCGACTCCGCCTCGCTGTCCTCGTCCTGGAGACCATGACGTCATCAATCGGGGGGAACACAGTCGCGTCAAACCACACTGAGAAAACCTTACAAACAAACTATTTTAGGCCTTACAACGAAAAGCAGCTTGTTACAACAAAGTATTTTGAGCGTACATAAGCTTACACTGAAAATTGAATGGAAAGACTTTGCTCCAATATATGGCGAGACAGAAAGTCTCGCTTAGTTTTGGTCAGACCTGAAAGTCTCGCCAAAATTTGGTCAGACAATAATGTCTCGCCACAAAATGGTGAGACTTTTCTGTCAGACCACGGAACAGGCCGCATGAACCGTATTGAATGGATTCAAAGGTCTGATCATATTGTGGTCAGACAAAAAATGTCTCACCATATTGTGGCGAGACATTTGTGTCTGACCAAATTATGGTGAGACTTTCAGGTCTGATCAAAACTTGGCGAGACTTTTTGTCGGCGAGACTTTTTGTCTCGCCTGTCTCGCCTCTGGAGTGGCAAGAAGTCTGACCTTTGGATTTGTAGTGTACAAAGAAAATACTTCGTAATTCACGAACTATTTCTTCGTATAACAAAGTAAATTAGTTTATATTATGTAAGTTTAAAATACTTCGTAAGGTTTTCAGCGTGCATGCACAAACAAGCCCTTCACGGTTCGTCATTCACTTTGACGTAATTCCTCTTGGATTTGCAGTGTGCTGATAATGACAATCATGTCGCGCCCATGCTTTTAGTTACGAAGTTTTGATGACAATGTCTTCATTCTCAAGTAGCATCCATGAAAACTAACTGTTATTCAGCGATTGGTACGTCACATTCGTTACAACGAGAACTTTCAAACGTTCGTTAGAATATGATGTCACATTCGTTGTTGATCCATGTTCAAACGCTCGTGACATCCCCATCAAACGGCCGAGTTTCGTTCAAACGAATGTGACATCTCGTGCTATATTCAGTTAAGGATTTTCTGTTTTCACTCCCGGCGTGAGTGTGGATCCTACACCTCCACAGGCGTGAATCCACGCCTGTGGAGGTGTAGGATCCACACTCACGCCGGGAGTGAAAACAGAAAATCCTTAACTGAATATAGCATTGTTCAAACGAACGTGGCAAAATCCACATTCTAACGAATATGACGTCACATTCGTCGATTCACAGTGACGTGAATAAAAATTTCGACAGTGTGCGGCCACAGCACCACGGCAGCGGCCTCACTCGAGGCGAGTCCCTCGTTACCTGGACCACGGTGAGGCGGCTGGCAGAGATGGTGTGCTCGGCGGTCCAGCGCAGCTGCCACTCGGCCGCGGCGGCGTGGAACACGGGGCTGGCCAGCGAGTCGGAGCCGCTCGGCGGGGCGCAGCGCCACAGCGCGCCGCTGTCGGAGCACGCCGCCACACAGCCGCTGGGGACGCCGTCGCCGGGCAGCGTGGCGGGGCCGGCCTGCGCGGGGGGACGGGGATCAGAGGCAGCACACTAAATTACTATGTACTTTTTGGTGCGGAAGATTCGCACATAATTGTGCATGCGTTTTGAAATGCACGAATTTGTGCGTAACTACGCACGAAAGTGTGCTTTGTAGCGCATAAAATTCGTGCATATTAAAACGCATGCACAACTTTGTGCAAAGCATATGCACAAAGTAGTACATAGTAATTTAGTGTGAGCAAGCACCATGGAGGCAAGGCAGCGACGGGAGGCGCGGACGAGCAGGTGACGCATCCAGGTACACCCTGGTGCACCCACCTACTCCCTCACTGCAGATGTAAAAGGACATTTGTTCCGTGAATCCATTGCCAGGATTTTCCGTGCTCTGAAGACCAGGATTCTCCGCGATTTGAGACCCAGGATTTCATTCTATGTCACATGGTACAGAAATCTCTGTCTGCCAAGCAAAGGAAAAGGACTGGATCGCAAATCACGGAGAATCCTGGGTCTCAAAGCACGGAAAATACTGGCAATAAATTGACAGAAAAAAATGTCCTCTTTTTTTCTGCAGTGCTCGAACCTGACTTCCTTGCACAGAACTTCACAAAGAGTATTTGATGTAGCAGCGATGTAGCAGCAAAGTCTTTCGAAGAAGAAGAAGAAGAAGAAGAAGAAGACTGGGAGAACAAAGGTTTAAAAACAATGCCCTTGGAAGGGTCGTGAGTCGTGAATAAGTATGGGACTTGTAAGAAAAATTATAATGCCCTTCGGGAGGCATAAAGTCATTTTGTCCTTAAAGGGTGCGAAAGACTTATTATGCCCCTCTTGGGCGTAATTTTTATTTGTGCCTTTATTTTAGCAGTGAAGATTCCTTCCAATTTATACCTCGCTATTATGTGTTCAAAATATGAGACACACAACGAAGTCTGCGACCCTTACGTTGAAACGAAATATGAAAGCAACTTTATCTACAAATTATGAACAGTTAAACTTGCCTGTCGACCCAATTTCTAACTCTCAGGGAAACTTACAACCGTTGCGATACGTTCACGATGATTTGTGCGGTTGGCTGTGAAGGTGCGTTTTAATTACCACACACGTGTCATGCTAAGTGGTCAACGTATGACACGCACGTTTTTAACATACGGAACGTCTGATTTCACCGTTTTGCGGACAACTCTTCGTTAGGGACGATGCATTTTATCGAGATATATATCGATACAATGCATAGATTTGTTCTTATTTCATCAAATGTTGGGATAATTAAGATAATAAAAAGAACTCTTCATGGTAAGAATCTTAGAGAAAACGATCCTCGAAATTGAGTGAGAGAAGCCAGAAAAGACGCCCACAGTCGCTCACAAATGAGGAGGAGTTTGTGTTTTAAACTCTGGATGAGAACGGAGGTACCCTCACCCGTTGGGGCAGGGCAGAGAGGGCGCTGATGACGTCCATGGCCTGGCTGGGGTGGTCGCGCATGAAGTCGCGCATGAAGTCGAGCCACTGTGAGGTCTCGAGCACGTCCCTCGAGGTGCTGGCCAGCAGCCAGTCCAGCTCGGCGCGCAGCCGCGGGGCGGGCAGGCCGCTCAGCGCGCGCAGCACCGCCAGCACACCGTCGCTCGAGCACACGGCCTGCCGGAGGCCGGCCCGCGCCGCGGCGGCCAGGCCACCCACCTGCAGAGGCAGCGGCACGGTCAGGGCAGAGTCCTAGATACTGACTCTAGGTCTCTAGGTCAGGGCGGCACGGTCAGGGCAGAGTCCTAGATACTGACTCTAGGTCTCTAGGTCAGGGCGGCACGGTCAGGGCAGAGTCCTAGATACTGACTCTAGGTCTCTAGGTCAGGGCGGCACGGTCAGGGCAGAGTCCTAGATACTGACTCTAGGTCTCTAGGTCAGGGCGGCACGGTCAGGGCAGAGTCCTAGATACTGACTCTAGGTCTCTAGGTCAGGGCGGCACGGTCAGGGCAGAGTCCTAGATACTGACTCTAGGTCTCTAGGTCAGGGCGGCACGGTCAGGGCAGAGTCCTAGATACTGACTCTAGGTCTCTAGGTCAGGACACGCTCATTTTCTTACGATCATTTTTATGCGTATTACGATGATTTGTCACCGTAAGGTACGCATAAATTTGCACATACGTAATATGCATAGTTGTCTACGTAAGGTATGCATGATTTAACTGTATTACGCATGTTTTATGCATAAGGTACGTATGATTTCATCGTATTACGCATCATTAAGCGTAAGGTACGATGAATTTTATTGTAGTATGTATGTTTTCATTTCAACGTATGTTACGCAGATCGTTTTAGCGTAAGAATATGAGAGTGGGCGGCCCGGCACAGAGCCGCGTGCAATGGTGAGAGGTTACACAGTTCATGAGGCGGCAGAGGAGAATATATTCCCTTAACTCAATCGATTTTAAGGAGAAACAAAAAACCATTTTTAGGAGAAGCAAAACTATACAAATGAATGATATGCAAATGCTCTACAAACTGAAGTGTGTACTCAGTATGCATCTACAGATGCATGCTTGGTTGATTACACATCTACAGATGCATACTTGGCTGAGTACACATCTACAGATGCATACTTAGCTCAGTACACACCTACAGATGCATACGTTGTAGGTGTGTACTCAGCTAAGTATGCATCTGTAGATGTGTACTCAGCTAAGTATGCATCTGTAGATGTGTGCTTGTGGCTATGCATCTGTAGATGCATACTGAGTACACACTTCAGTTTGTAGAGTGGATATTAGACAAAAAAAAAATCATAACTAGCAATTAAAAAGAAAAGTTTAGGAACACAAAGTGGGAGGAGGTTATCCGCTCATTTCTTCAATGCGTAAAATCGCGAGTTGACCGCGGGGTGCACGCCCACCTCGTAGTGCAGGGCGGCGCAGAGCAGGTCCGCGGTGGCGGCGGTGTCGTCCGTGTCGCTGGGGACCACGGCGCCGTAGACGTACTGCAGGAAGGGCCTGGCGGCGCGCGCAGTCAGGTGCTGCAGCTCCAGGACGCCGTCCGCCGCGTCACCCGCCCCGTCCTCGGCCAGCACGGCCAGCACCACGGAGCGGCAGCGCAGCACGGCGCGGTGCGCGGGGAACAGCCGGCCGCCAGCCACCTGCACGGAACCATCGACCGTCAGGCCGTCTCTGAGTCCATTTACCCACAGAAAACAAGTACAGTGAAACCCGCTTCACGCGTTGCCCGCTTAACACGTTTTCCCGCATAATGCGTTGCAAAATGAAATTCCCGAGTCAACTCACTAGTAAATACGCCCCCCGCTTAGTACGTTTCCCGCTTAAGACGTCGCGAAAACGTGCAAGTCGACCGCAACGCTTTAACCGGGTTTCACTGTACCTTCAATCTAACGGTCTGGGTCTGGGCCTGAGCTGCGGCGAGCGGACCCCAAAACAAGGGGAACTAACCCCAGTCAAATTCGTACACTGAAATTCACCAAAAATTTGAGATTTACTGAAATATATTAAACTTTATCGAAATTTCTTTCAAAATTCACGAGTTTTGACCCGAAATTCACCGAAATTTAACTAAAAATTATTTGATTAGTACACCAAAATTCAAAGTAATTCCCCCTTGCCCCAAAAAGGAAGGAATGGTCCCTCAAGTCAAAGGTTCGGTCTTACGTTACCGGCGCAGGCCCATTTTGTTGTGGGGAGGGAAACGCTAAAAAACTGTCGGCGTGACTTCGTGCCGTTTTAGGGGCGTCAACAAAGTGTCACGCCAAAAAACGGCATGACAGAAAAGTCATGCCAACAATCGGCGTGACTCCGAAATTCACGCCAATTTTCGGCGTGAATTCCCTGTCATGTTTCCTGTCATGCCGGTTTTTGGCATGACTTTTTTCATAGAGCGCATTGTTATTTACGCCAGATGACGGCTTGACTCACGTGTCATGCCGTTTTACGGCGTGAATTTCCTGTCACGCCATTTCTTGGCGTGTCTTTTTGTCATGCCCGACCAGAACATATTCAGTGAACAGTGGTTCAATCATAGGGAAGCACATCTGCATTATGCATTTTTCTGTATATGCGTACACTGCAAGAACAAATGTGTACTTAGTACACAGCTGTGGGAGCGTACTTTACAAGCACACATCTATTAATATATGCTTGGCAAGCAGACAGCTATAGATGTATGCTTGGCAAAGCACACAGGAATGGTGTATGCTTGGCCAAGCACACTTTTATCCCACCCATTAAAAGGCAGGCTCCTACAGCTGTGTACTTGGCCCAGCATGCACATATAGCTGTGTACTTGCCAAGCATACATCTATACCTGTGAGCTTGCCAAGCATACATCTATGGATGTGTGCTTTTAAGTACACTCCCACAGCTGTGTACTAAGCACACATTTGATCTTGTAGTGTAACTAAGCAAAAAAATTAAATTAAAAAAATAAAATTAGTGGCCTCGAACTGACCTTGATGGTGACGTCACAGCCGTCCTCCATGTCCTGAAGCAGCAGCAGGTCCTTGGCCACGCCCCGGGTGGGGGGCGGCAGGGCGACGTGCACCACCTGCAGGGCCCGCGAGTCCGCGGGGGCGGCGCCCACTTCGGCCCGCATCCACGCATGGCCGGGCACCAGGCCCGTGGGGTTGCGGACCAGCCTCCTGGTCACCTGTAATCCGCGCCGGATGAGGATGTGATAGCAAAACCTCGCTCACTCTGTGTGGCTGCTTCTTAACTGACGAGCATTATAGGGAGGGGGTCAAAACCAGTGACCTCACTACAACGTTTGATTGCGTGCATAATGCTCCATTACGCTTAAAAATTATCGGGATTTCGCTCAACAACAGCTGAAAACAACCCAACAATATGCATAATTCGGAGAATTTTGGCTGGTTTGGCGAGGTTACATGCCTTCGTTTCACCAGTGTGCAGAGACACCTACCTCGGCGCCGCTGCCCAGCGCCGCGGCGAAGGCGACCTGGCTGCAGACCCAGCCGCCGGCGCCCAGCCCGGTGCGGTGCTCCCCGGCCTCGCCCAGCAGGCTGAGGCGGCAGCGCCCTGAGCGGCAGGCCAGCCGCAGCTCCCACTGCAGGCCGTGCAGCGAGAACGGGGGGCACGTCAGCGTCCAGTCCTGCAAGGACACGGCAGGGCAGCGTCAGTGCGCTGGCAGAACTGAAACCAACTACGCTTGACGACTTCAAGTGAAGGGAAGAAATTCTCACATGCATTTAAGACACTGAGAATCCAAACGCTATGAATATAGCGTCAATTGGCGCTATGCGTTTGAAGCCGTTTTCATCGCGCCAATTGGCGCTATGCTTTTGCATCGCACGTGTGGTGCAATGCCTTCCTATGCACTAGCATAGGGCATTTTCGGGACGCATCGCACGTAAGGTGCAATGTGACAATGGCATTGCACGTGTGGCGCGATGGCTCAATGCATTGCACCATACGCGCTATGTTCATAGCGTTTGGAATCACAGTGGAGGAGCGGCGCGGAGAACTACGCTCAAGGGGCAAACGATTTCAAAAAATTTTCGACACCATGATTTCTTGTCGACGTTTTATTAATTACTTCAACGCCATTTTACCGCTATTTCAACATTAATTCGACGTGTTTTTTTCACGTTACTTGTACGTTATTTCGATGGAAAACGTACAACCAAAATTCAAGTTGTTTTCCCCACCTGTATGTACTGCGCTTGAAGCGGGGCGTAGAATTTACTTCGCTCAGTGAAGGCTTAAAAGTGCGATTCAGTCCAAGAGGTCTGCCATTTCTTGCTTTCATAGAACGCCTACACCCACCCATACTAACTTAAATGTTACCTAAATAAAGACCCTATATGTTTGCAGTTAATTAGACAAACGCCTCTGACTAGGCAAGTAGCATATGGCTTAAGTCAAAGGGAAACTCACTGCAATCACACTCGAATGTACATTTATTTTGTCAGAGGCAGACCTTTTTAACCAGAGCGAAAAAGGGCACGAACCAGAGTTCACTTGGAAGAAGCGACGCTGCAACACCTAGGCAACGCTTTTAAGAGTACCCACGGTAGACAAATTGGCTTGGCTTATTTGATTTCAGAATGTCCCACGGATATAAATTTGAATCAATCGAGACACTTAACCCAAATTGTTCCGTAAACAAAAACAGGCAAATCGAATCAAGACGGCATACTCCAACAAAGTGAACAAAACTGTCCATTCAAATCAAGAAGGCATGAGACAACAAAGTTCACTGTGAAATCAAATGAAGAGGCCATACCCCGTTGCCGAACATAGGACTTAAAGGGATAAAATTCACTTCGTGGCCTCAAGAGCGGTTATTCTTCACAGGCTGAAAAAAAACCCTTCGAGTACTAAGCTACATCAGTAACGACGAGTTTTTAATTAGTAACGATGAGCATGAAAAGGCGTGGTTAAGAGGTAAACGCAATTAGCAATAGTGAACCAAGAAATTGTATCTGGAATCCTTAATCAATGTAATTCAGATAGAACGACTTTATCCTGCTGCAGAAACACTACCACAACTTACTTTTTTTTTTCCACCAGTACGCTCATGAAAGAAAAATTACGACATTGTGGGACTGATCGTCCGAGTGGTGTTCTCTCCCACCTCGTTTCCACGCTGCCCCTTGCCGGGCAGGGTCCAGGTCACTCCAGACGGGTCCACGATGACCAGACCGTTGTCCTGGTCCTCGCTGTCGGCAGTCTCGTCTTCAACTTGGCTGCGGCTGTCAGGAGCCTCGGCTTCAGCTTGGCTGCGGCTGCACGGAACGCAGAAGTCCTGCGGCGGCGGGGCACACTGCTGGGCGTCGGGCAGTTCCATCTCCATCTGCATGGCGTGCGCCAGCCACCGCTCCAGCATGTCGCTTCTAGCCTACAACCAGCACCGAAAAGCATACTTGTTTAGATGCATGTTACAGAATACTTGTTAGAACAAACCGGAACAAACCAAGTTTTCGAAGTGACAGAAAGACGAATCCTCGAACTGCATATAATAATTAGAAGAACAAGCAGTGTGTTGTGACTTTAAAATGCGCAATAAGTAGGCTAGTGATATCCGAGGGGGTATTCACTCGGGTGGAAGTCGGTTGTCCGCTATGTAATTGATCTGTAATAGTTTTGTAATGTAATCGGAAATACGGGCACCAAGTAGGAAAAATAGGTGTTGATTTTGTGTCTTTTTGGACCATTGTAGCCTTTGTAACTTGTTGAAAGGCTTTTTGGTTTTGAGAGGTTAACATAAAGCATACAGAAACGGCACCGAATAAATGGGACGCATCATCGCGTTCTTGAAAGAATAAAAATAGTCAGAAATGACCAAAAATGCTTCTTTTACGCTTAAAGATCCCACGTCCGTCATGAAAGGTGTAATACTCCCGAAACGGTTAAAGTGTGTTGATTGTTTTGAATACCCCCTCAGTGATATCCGAAACTATGGGGATCCATCAGACATCCCTAAGTGCCTGGTGGCAAAGGAAATGTAGAAGCGTGGAACTATGAATCCTAAGAGCGTGACCGCAAATGCACCTGGAATTCGTCGGCAGTCCTCAAATTCCAGTTCTTGGAAGGTCTCGCACACACTTCTGACTCTCCGTGGACTTTGGCCTGGAACAGTAAAACATGGGGTGCAAATATAGTGAGTGACGTACTGAGGCTAGGGCTGGGCGGTGCGGCGAATCCCGAACCGGTTTCCGGTTCATGAAAAAACCTTTTGCGCTCCCGGTTTACCGGTTCAGTAGAAAAAACCGGTTTTTCCCACAGAACCGGTTTTTTTTCCCTCGAACCGGTTCGGTACTGACGCGGTGTTTTTAAATGAACCGGAGCAATTCTTTCCCAAGGCAACCAGGCCCAAAACCTTCATGTCTCAGATCCTGCTCCCGTTGGTTTTTTAAGATGCCCTAGTAGTAGAGAGTCTCCAAAAAAATTTTCAGAATTTTATGTCTGATAGAAGCCGAGATTTTGGGGTTTTTATGTTTCAAACCTAGGAAAAATTCCAAATTTTTAATTTTTCATCGAAACTTTCCCGTCTAAATTTTTTTGAAAAGAGCATAAAAAGTTGAGTCCTTTCCATGCCAGAACGGAATTTTCAAACAATTTTTTGAAGTTTCGACATAGTTTTAAAATTTAAAAAAAGTGGATTTATTGGTTAAAAGCTAATACGTATATTTTTTTTTCACTTCTCTGAGCGTTAAAAAGTGTATTTTTATAGTCCCTAACTCTGGGAAAAATAAAAACTTTACGGATGAAACTCATTCTAAATACCGCAGCCCAAAACCTATTTTCAGTCTTCGCTTTTCGACTAAAGTGTACCCCCAGGCACTGCAGGATGGTTCAATGAGTCAAACCAAATCATCTTTGTATGTTATTACTCACTTAACATCAAAGCTGAAGTATTTTAAGTACTCTGTTCAACAGATATATCTGTAGATCACTCTCAAATGTTATTTTATAGCCTAAATCACTCAATTTCTTAGATACACACAGCCATTCAAATTACTCTGCAGCTCACTCAAACATTCAAGAGTGATGTCAACTAGAACACAGCAGAAGAACTTTAAAAAAGTACTAGCATGCAAATAATTTTTTATTTTGAGTTCAAATTTAATAATTTTTAACAGTTTTACTTCTTCTGGCTGCCTCTTGACTTTTTGGGCTGACCTAAACAGAAGAAAAGATTGTGAAGACAAAGAAGTCCTTGTTATAATTTTGTTAAATACAAAAGCATCTTACTAGTCTCTGCTGATTCTTGGGCAGCTCTTTGTTTTCTGGAGCTTGCAGGAGTTGGTTTACTTGTTTTGGGTGGCAGTTCATCTGACTCACTGCAAAAGAAATGCATATGCATATATGAAGAAAAACTATATGCATTTTGGAAATGAGAAAAGATATTTCTTACCCGCTTTGGTTTTTCTTTGCTCTTTTCCTCTTTGGCTCGGCTTCTGATTCTGGTTCATTTGGCTCACTGCAAAAGAAATACATATGCATAAATGAAGAAAAACTATATGCATTTGGGAAATGAAAAAAGACATTTCTTACCCGCTTTGGTTTTTCTTTGCTCTTTTCCTCTTTGGCTCGGCTTCTGATTCTGGTTCATTTGACTCACTGCAAAAGAAATATATATGGATAAATAAAGAAAAACTTTGTACTAGGTATTTGTGAATTATTTTGGGAAATGAGAAGAAATTTCTTACCCGCTCTGGTTCTTCTTAGCTCGTTTCCTCTTTGGCTTGGCTTCTGAACTACCTTGAGCCCTAAGGATTAGAGGACAGATATTAAGATGATGAAAGTGAAAAAGATAAAAGTAGGATGTTATAGCGCAGTATAAATTTTTAAATGTTTCTTACTTCGGTTGAGGTGTGATGTCGCACATCTTGACATGGCTTGACAAAGAATACTCCTTTGTTTGGACTAAAGTTTCAGAAACTGGGATGATAGCATGGATGCTTCTGATCCCAGGTACAAGAGTAGCATTTTCCATTCTATCGTGGTATATCTGATTGTGACATTCAATTTTGAATTTACTCACAAAAGTGTAGTCCATGCTTTTACTGCTTCCTTTGAGGTAATTGTACAATTGAACTGGGTTAGCAATAGGCTCTTCATCAACTCTTCTTTTGCTTTCCTCTGCTGCTGACCGCTTTGCTGCTCCAGCAGTCGCATCACAGAGAGTTTTTCCATGTGAGGTTGGGAAGAAGTGCCACTCCGCTACTATCAGGAAGTCTCCCTGATGGTTGGCAAGATTTGAAACATTCTTGCGGTTTTTGTACTGAGCTGCAGCTCCGTCACTCCAATAGAATACCTTCTTAACTTTTCTCCCTATCTTCTCTTCTAGATACTTGAGCAGCCTCTCTTGAAAGGCATGTACTGCAGCAGTGTTATGTTTAAGTTCATCAGAGATTACGATGAGAGTGCAAAATTCAATTTCTGCTTCTTCTGTTCTGCGGAAATAATTTACAAACGGATGCAAGGTGGCTTGATCATTATTCCAGTGGAATCCCTGGATTGCATCCTGTATCAAAAATGAATAGTTCTCTGAAAAGTCTCCCAGGGTTAAAACTTCACCAACCTTCAAATTGGCTTTACATTCTTTCAAAGCTGCTGCTTGCTTCTTAGCTATGAAATTGTGCTTTTTGTACTCCAATAACTTATCCGTAAAATCATCAATGTAATTGTCAATAGATTTCACTACTGTTTCCAAAGAGCAGCGATCAACGTTCATCCACTGTTGAAACATTACTGAGTCGAGTGAGAGTTCTTCAAAGTGTGCAGCCAGAAACACACGTAATATTTCTGGATCTGGACAGTCTAAACATTTATCCATATAGCAATCATCTAACTTAGAAGTACACATGAGCATGTCCACACAATCTTCAAAGGTTATTTGTGCCTCACCATCTTTCTCATCTAATTCACTAACT
This sequence comes from Stenchaetothrips biformis, assembly GCA_030522485.1. Lineage (NCBI taxonomy): Eukaryota > Metazoa > Arthropoda > Insecta > Thysanoptera > Thripidae > Stenchaetothrips > Stenchaetothrips biformis. The sequence goes on along the minus strand of CM060087.1, from coordinate 7,189,632 downwards.
TCCGCATCTTGTTCACTCACACTTTTCTTCTTTTTTCTGCGTATCCCACCGCCTTTGGCCATCAGCTCAGTGTTTTGATGGATGGCACAGACACAAACAGAGTGCGTGCCACTAGCACCAGCACTCACACATTCTGGAGGCCTCAAGCTTGCAAACTTTGAGAACGACACTTTGCCAGGATATTTCTTGCAAAACATTGAGTACAGTTCATTTACAGTGCAAAGTAAAAGTCTCTTCTGTTTGTGAACTCGTTTACCATTTACTACGACACTTTTGTAGTCTCTCTGACCAGGCATAGGTCTACTAACTTCATCAGCATAGTAGAAGCCTAAAATTGATTTGACTGTTTCTTCATTCAGAGGCCGACCTTGCTTAGGTTTTGGCACTGCAAGAATTCCCTCTGATTCAACTAAAGCTTTTGTAACTCTCACCATATTTACAGAACAATCAAATTTTTGACAAATTTTTTCTCTGCTCCAGCTTGTTGGTAAAACAGATAAAATTTGGATCTTCTTTGCTCGATCAGCAGTCTTGTGAAATTCGGTCTTTAACCCACTGATCATTTCTGTGAGGTCAGCAGAATCCTCACATACCTGAAATTCACCAGAAAAGCATAAGTATTTTTGGAAGACTCAGAAGACACAAACAAACTATTTGGATTAACATATACCTCACGTAGAGAAAAATTTAAATAATCATGTTGTTTCTCTGCAGCCTGGATCATGACGCTTTTAATCGCATCAGTAATTTCTTCTAATCTTGTCATGCCATAATATCTCTGATGCTTAAGTTTCTTTACATCCACAGTTGCAATGTTAAGCTTTTTTAAGATTTCATTTAAAGAATCCAGGATCTCTTCTGATTTCCATGACTGATCTGACTGCGTTGACTGCCCTGACAAAGTCAACGGACTACCTTCGCTTGATGCAGCAGAAATGGTTCTTGAAGCAGTAGCAGATTTCAAGGCTGGTCGAGGTCTCAAACGATCCAAGTTCACCACGCTCTCAGTAGTTTGTGTGAACTTGTGATCTGATGTGGGCCCAGTTTGTGTGAACTTATGGTCTTGTGGAGTGCATATGGTTTGAGTTGATTGGCTTAACCGCTCAACAGGTGGCTCTTCAGCAGGAGGGTTGTTGCCTTCATCATCATGTCCATGATCATATCCACTACCACCACCACCAGCACCACCACCTTGATCATTTTGAGCAGCATAACGGTCCCTCGCTGCTTTCACTGCTCTTGCACAAGGATAACATAGTTTGTGGCCTGGCAGAAATGTAAAGTTCAAAGGTAGCCACTGTTTGTAACTGTCCAAAGATATTTCTTCAAGCCGACCTTTCACATTTCGACCATGGTTCTGGTATGGATTACAACACACTTTAAAATTAAGCGAATAAGCGTGTAGAAAGGTCCTTTTGTGAGATTCGCAAACAATGAAAGGCTTCACACTGCAGCCCGATCTTATTGACATCAGTTCCTTGTGGTCTTTTGAAATCTCTTGTTCTGTAAATTCTCTGCCAGCGCAGGGTGACCCAATACTTGTTCCAATGGAACACGACATTGTCTTTAAGTCAGGCAAATAGATAAGGAAAAGAATTCCTCCAATGTCACTTCACACCACGCACACTACACAAGAGGTTAGCGGCCAACAAAAACAAATGATGACTGCAAACAACATCATACACTGTTTGCAGGACAGATGCTTATTTGCACTAGCATTTTTTTAAAAGTTCTTCTGCTGTGTTCTATTTGACATCACTCTTGAATGTTTGAGTGAGCTGCAGAGTAATTTGAATGGCTGTGTGTATCTAAGAAATTGAGTGATTTAGGCTATAAAATAACATTTGAGAGTGATCTACAGATATATCTGTTGAACAGAGTACTTAAAATACTTCAGCTTTGATGTTAAGTGAGTAATAACATACAAAGATGATTTGGTTTGACTCATTGAACCATCCTGCAGTGCCTGGGGGTACACTTTAGTCGAAAAGCGAAGACTGAAAATAGGTTTTGGGCTGCGGTATTTAGAATGAGTTTCATCCGTAAAGTTTTTATTTTTCCCAGAGTTAGGGACTATAAAAATACACTTTTTAACGCTCAGAGAAGTGAAAAAAAATATACGTATTAGCTTTTAACCAATAAATCCACTTTTTTTAAATTTTAAAACTATGTCGAAACTTCAAAAAATTGTTTGAAAATTCCGTTCTGGCATGGAAAGGACTCAACTTTTTATGCTCTTTTCAAAAAAATTTAGACGGGAAAGTTTCGATGAAAAATTAAAAATGTGGAATTTTTCCTAGGTTTGAAACATAAAAACCCCAAAATCTCGGCTTCTATCAGACATAAAATTCTGAAAATTTTTTTGGAGACTCTCTACTACTAGGGCATCTTAAAAAACCAACGGGAGCAGGATCTGAGACATGAAGGTTTTGGGCCTGGTTGCCTTGGGAAAGAATTGCTCACCGGTTTTTTCTACACAACTTGCCTATTTTTCATCAGCTGAGGGTTTAGCTCTATTTCTGATGGATGTTTTTGAAGTTTTGGCACACTTTGCACCTCACTTGAAAACAAAGAAGAAAAAAAGGAAAGCCATTTTTTTCTCTTTATTAAAAACAAAGCCGGCGACCAAAGTGGAAAAGTCCCGCCGCGGTTCAAAATCGGTTCGGTGGTTTGCCGGTTCGATACCGGTTCGGCGGTTTACCGGTTCGCCGCCGGTTTTCGGTTTACCGGTTTTTTTTTTCGGTGCTCGCACCGGCATGCCGGTTCACAAAAAAACCGGATGACCGAACCGGTATACCGAAAAACCGCCCAGCCCTAACTGAGGCCACTGGCGTGGTCGTGTCGCTCCTAACTGCACGCGAAGTGTCTCAAGAGTATATTCAATGCACGTTGGCAACTTCGACTTCGAGAGAAACGAACGGGCCACACTTGAACATGGTCGAGGAACAGTCGTTGGAGGCGATGAGTGGGAATGGCGGTATTCTAGTTCATTACGTAAAAACTGTGAAAACTATAACTCACAGAGCGTGATCACTCTGACTTGTCATTCACTTACCGCTGACACAAACTTGCCGTCCGGACCGTGCCATCTTCCATTCCTGTCTTGATAGAACTTAGACGAGGTAAATAACTGAATTGGAAGTAATGAAAATGAATAAGACTTCATACACAAAGAATGCGGAAAATAAATTTTTGAAAATTGTTGAGACCGGCACCTTGCTGGAATTCGAAGATTTACGAAGGGAGGCTTTCCCAGTGGTTTCACCAACGAGACTCTGAGAACAGAAAACGAGCATGGTGGCAGAAAGTTAAAGAAGTACTTGCACTTCGATCACCTTTTGGCGAAAGACCTTGGGATACCAAGAAAACCAAAGGCGTTAAGAGAATTATAGTAGATACCCTAAAATTCCAAACTTTGGAGGTGAATGCCTTGGAGGTGACTTAGCACCTCTGTGAGTAGAGGTGAAATCACTTCTGGGTTTGGAGGTTATATTTACGACACTAATCACCCTCGGAAGTACCTCAAAACTTAAGAGGTTCCTTCTCAGCTACCTTAAAACACCTCTAATTTTGTGGAGGTAATAATTTGGATGTAAAAACAATCACAGCATTGAATTGGAGGTATTTTTTTTTTGGATGTAGTCGGCCCTACCCTGAAAGAGTCATGCCAAAAATTGGCAATGTTTGGCGTGAATTTCCTGACATGCCAGTTTTGGGCATATCTTTCCTCAAAAAACGCATTGTCATTCACGCCAGATGACGACGTGACTCACATGTCATCACTCACAGAGCGTGATCACTCTGACTTGTCATTCACTTACCGCTGACACAAACTTGCCGTCCGGACCGTGCCATCTTCCATTCCTGTCTTGATAGAACTTAGACGAGGTAGATAACTGAATTGGAAGTAATGAAAATGAATAAGACTTCATACACAAAGAATGCGGAAAATAAATTTTTGAAAATTGTTGAGACCGGCACCTTGCTGGAATTCGAAGATTTACGAAGGGAGGCTTTCCCAGTGGTTTCACCAGCGAGACTCTGAGAACAGAAAACGAGCATGGTGGCAGAAAGTTAAAGAAGTACTTGCACTTCGATCACCTTTTGGCGAAAGACCTTGGGATACCAAGAAAACCAAAGGCGTTAAGAGAATTTTAGTAGATACCCTAAAATTCCAAACTTTGGAGGTGAATGCCTTGGAGGTGACTTAGCACCTCTGTGAGTGGAGGTGATATCACTTCTGGGTTTGGAGGTTATATTTACGACACTAATCCCCCTCGGAAGTACCTCAAAACTTAAGAGGTTCCTTCTCAGCTACCTTAAAACACCTCTAATTTTGTGGAGGTAATGATTTGGATGTAAAAACAATCACAGCATTGAATTGGAGGTTTTTTTTTTTTTGGATGTAGTCGGCCCTACCCTGAAAGAGTCATGCCAAAAAATGGCAATGTTTGGCGTGAATTTCCTGTCATGCCAGTTTTGGGCATATCTTTCCTCAAAAAACGCATTGTCATTCACGCCAGATGACGGCGTGACTCACATGTCATGCTGATTTTCGGCGTGAATTTCCTGTCACGCCAATTTTCAACGTGACTTTTTGTCACGCCATAATTTGGCCATGTGTCTGACTATAACATTTTCAGTGATAATTTAGAGTCATCGATTTCGCTATTCAGAGACACGCCGAGACACGCGCTTTCGTTCGCTGAGTTAAAGCTGAGTCCATACCTGATTTGTACTGGATACGGAAGTGGATGTTGCCCCCGTAAAAGAATCAACAGCAGACTACAAGAAAAACATCGAAAAAGTTCAAGAATACATGTATGTCTTACAGCGAAAGTTGTCCTCAATTGGGAAACACGCGAAAAAATAGAATAAGTACAGCTGACAGGTGTATTCATTAGGGGATAACCATGAACCACTAAGTATTATCAATTTATTGTCGGAACAAACACTCTGCTGAAATGGAATTGACCACCGCCGGAAGGTCTGTATATTTAGAAGTTCTCTTTGTGAATTCGAAGCGAAGGCACTGCGCGATGCTCTAGTCCAACTGCGGCTGAGACGACAAAATACGAACTTTTCTGTAAGTACAGCACTGCGGGTGAAAAATCGGTCACGTTACCAAGATACGTCTTCCAGATGTATTGAGGAGCTGATTTAGTTATTATCTAGGCTGTAAGTCATGTTGCTGAGCATGTAGCGTACGAAGAACATGCATCAGTAACTTCAACGATTTCTTTGCAAGTATGCCGAGGGAATTGGTATAAATAATCGTGATTCCAGTTATGAACAGTGATGTGTGTTGAGACTGTTAAGTTGGTAGTAAAAACATATGAACTTGTAAAGTTTTTGTATTTTATAAGTAATTAATGATAGACAAAAACTTATGTTGGTAACGAAAGTATATGTAGAACGTCTTTTGTCACCAAGGATAATAACAATAAAAACAAGGCAGCTAAAAGGACAAAGGAACAAAGCCAATCTACTCCACTTGTGAGAATCCCAAACGTAAATTTGATCAAATACCCAATTAACAAGAATAGAAAAGACAATAATAACAACAATATGAAGTATGAAATGTAGATCGACATTTACCTTCGAGACGAATTTGCCGTCAGGCCCATGCCATCTTCCTTTGCTATCTTTGAAAAAGGAAGAGGAGGTTGACAACTGCAATGTAATCAGATAGTTTAGGGTTTAGAGGTAGTTGGGTCATGCGAGGCAAGTAAGAAAAGGGTAACGGTTTGGTAGATGCCCATACCTTGCTTGAGTTGGCAGATGTCGTCTTTGAGGCGGAGGTTGAGGTAGAGTCATTAGAGGAGCTCTGAAAGGAACGATATACTTTGCAAAAAGTGGACCAATTTATCTGTGAGGTAATGTAATAAAATTAGACTAACACTAACTTCGCGCGAACTGGATGGCACATCAGCTCCCATTGAAGCATCGACGACAGCCTGCCGACAAATTGCAGAAAATAAGAGAAAACCTCTTTCACAGGTTGAGAAAAAAAGAAGAGAAAAGTAATACCAGTCAGGTATTTAAAGACGACTCTCCTCTCTTATCAAGATTCACAAATAATTGGTTGCAATGATACGAAAACAAACACCAAGATGCAATGTTATTCAATACAAGTGACGTCACACACGCCACAGGATGTCACGTTCCTTTGAGTAAGATGACACATTCGTTGGAACGTGACACGACCAGGGACCCTGAAAGTACTTCATGATAAGGGGGGGGGGCAAGAATTTTTCCGTGAGGGAGGGAGGGGGGGAACTTGTAAAATGCGTGTTATGTGAAATTTTCAATTGTTGCCAGGCCGTTTTTACTGTCGAAATTTAGTGAAACGCGAGCGGAGCGAGCGAAAAGCCATCGAAATTTTGACAGTTTGAACCTTAAGGGGGCCCAAGCGATCGAATAATGGAAATAACAAACAAAATGCGAGCGAAGCGAGCTTAAAGTCAGCGAATTTCAGGAAATTATAGCATATTTTGGTACCAATTACGACATTTTACACAAATTAGTGACGCCCTTTCAGTAAAAAGAAGGGGGGGGACGCCCCCCCGATTCAAATCAGGTGATGCCAATGCATCCCGCGGTCGCTGGACACGGCCGTTTAGTTCGACTGAACGTGGATCAACATTGAAACAAATGACACGATTTTTTCTTCGTTAAAAATTTCTCGCCCGCAACAAAAATTTATTTGTCTTCACCTTCCTTGACGCAAGCTCAGCCACGATGCGCCTCATGCTGGCAAGGGCAGTGATGTGTGTTGAGACTGTTAAGTTGGTAGTAAAAACATATGAACTTGTAAAGTTTTTGTATTTTATAAGTAATTAATGATAGACAAAAACTTATGTTGGTAACGAAAGTATATGTAGAACGTCTTTTGTCACCAAGGATAATAACAATAAAAACAAGGCAGCTAAAAGGACAAAGGAACAAAGCCAATCTACTCCACTTGTGAGAATCCCAAACGTAAATTTGATCAAATACCCAATTAACAAGAATAGAAAAGACAATAATAACAACAATATGAAGTATGAAATGTAGATCGACATTTACCTTCGAGACGAATTTGCCGTCAGGCCCATGCCATCTTCCTTTGCTATCTTTGAAAAAGGAAGAGGAGGTTGACAACTGCAATGTAATCAGATAGTTTAGGGTTTAGAGGTAGTTGGGTCATGCGAGGCAAGTAAGAAAAGGGTAACGGTTTGGTAGATGCCCATACCTTGCTTGAGTTGGCAGATGTCGTCTTTGAGGCGGAGGTTGAGGTAGAGTCATTAGAGGAGCTCTGAAAGGAACGATATACACTGTTAAAAAAAAAGTCTGAAAATTCAGACAAAATGAGTCAGAAGTTATTAACAGACTTGAGGTCTAAAAATTCAGACCACTTAGATGGTCTTAAAATTCTGAACTGGAGAGTCTCACATTTAAGAGTTGGTGGTCTAAAAATTCAGACCTGTATGAAGATTGCAAACAACAAGGTCCATGTCATATAAAATACAATATTGGAACCATCTCATGTGTGTGTAGTCCTCAAGAGAGGACACCTCGAGTAAAAATTGGGTTGAGGGAGAAGATCCTTGGGCCTTCTCCCTGACTAACGAGGAGCCGGCCTGCGGCACCCAAGGAAATGGCGACACGGAGCCACCCGCGAGAGGTAAATTACAATGTGAATCGTTCAACTCCCACACATATTACGGAGATGAATCTTGCAACAGAGCATGGTTCTCATATGACCGATTAAGTGTTGCCAATTTTTGAACTTTTCAATTAGTATATTTTTGCAATAAAGGCCTATTAAACAGAGGGAGGTATGTTTCACAACATGTGCGCCATCTAGCGGACAAACGAAATCTTACGTTGGTCTGAATTTTTAGACTTAATCGTCTAAATTTTCAGACTGCACAGGTCTTCATTCAAGTTGTAAGACGCTCAGGTCACAATTTTCACACCAAAAGACTGAATTTTCAGACAAGTAGTCTGAAACAAGTCTGAAAAATAGATTCAGACCACCAAGTCTAAAAAAAGTGGTCTGAATTTTCAGAACTTTTTTAACAGTGTACTTTGCAAAAAGTGGACCAATTTATCTGTGAGGTAATGTAATAAAATTAGACTAACACTAACTTCGCGCGAACTGGATGGCACATCAGCTCCCATTGAAGCATCGACGACAGCCTGCCGACAAATTGCAGAAAATAAGAGAAAACCTCTTTCACAGGTTGAGAAAAAAAGAAGAGAAAAGTAATACCAGTCAGGTATTTAAAGACGACTCTCCTCTCTTATCAATATTCACAAATAATTGGTTGCAATGAGACGAAAACAAACACCAAGATGCAATGTTATTCAATACAAGTGACGTCACACACGCCACAGGATGTCACGTTCCTTTGAGTAAGATGACACATTCGTTGGAACGTGACACGACCAGGGACCCTGAAAGTACTTCATGATAGGGGGGGGGGCAAGAATTTTTCCGTGAGGGAGGGAGGGGGGGAACTTGTAAAATGCGTGTTATGTGAAATTTTCAATTGTTGCCAGGCCGTTTTTACTGTCGAAATTTAGTGAAACGCGAGCGGAGCGAGCGAAAAGCCATCGAAATTTTGACAGTTTGAACCTTAAGGGGGCCCAAGCGATCGAATAATGGAAATAACAAACAAAATGCGAGCGAAGCGAGCTTAAAGTCAGCGAATTTCAGGAAATTATAGCATATTTTGGTACCAATTACGACATTTTACACAAATTAGTGACGCCCTTTCAGTAAAAAGAAGGGGGGGGGACGCCCCCCCGATTCAAATCAGGTGATGCCAATGCATCCCGCGGTCGCTGGACACGGCCGTTTAGTTCGACTGAACGTGGATCAACATTGAAACAAATGACACGATTTTTTCTTCGTTAAAAATTTCTCGCCCGCAACAAAAATTTATTTGTCTTCACCTTCCTTGACGCAAGCTCAGCCACGATGCGCCTCATGCTGGCAAGGGCAGTGATGTGTGTTGAGACTGTTAAGTTGGTAGTAAAAACATATGAACTTGTAAAGTTTTTGTATTTTATAAGTAATTAATGATAGACAAAAACTTATGTTGGTAACGAAAGTATATGTAGAACGTCTTTTGTCACCAAGGATAATAACAATAAAAACAAGGCAGCTAAAAGGACAAAGGAACAAAGCCAATCTACTCCACTTGTGAGAATCCCAAACGTAAATTTGATCAAATACCCAATTAACAAGAATAGAAAAGACAATAATAACAACAATATGAAGTATGAAATGTAGATCGACATTTACCTTCGAGACGAATTTGCCGTCAGGCCCATGCCATCTTCCTTTGCTATCTTTGAAAAAGGAAGAGGAGGTTGACAACTGCAATGTAATCAGATAGTTTAGGGTTTAGAGGTAGTTGGGTCATGCGAGGCAAGTAAGAAAAGGGTAACGGTTTGGTAGATGCCCATACCTTGCTTGAGTTGGCAGATGTCGTCTTTGAGGCGGAGGTTGAGGTAGAGTCATTAGAGGAGCTCTGAAAGGAACGATATACTTTGCAAAAAGTGGACCAATTTATCTGTGAGGTAATGTAATAAAATTAGACTAACACTAACTTCGCGCGAACTGGATGGCACATCAGCTCCCATTGAAGCATCGACGACAGCCTGCCGACAAATTGCAGAAAATAAGAGAAAACCTCTTTCACAGGTTGAGAAAAAAAGAAGAGAAAAGTAATACCAGTCAGGTATTTAAAGACGACTCTCCTCTCTTATCAATATTCACAAATAATTGGTTGCAATGAGACGAAAACAAACACCAAGATGCAATGTTATTCAATACAAGTGACGTCACACACGCCACAGGATGTCACGTTCCTTTGAGTAAGATGACACATTCGTTGGAACGTGACACGACCAGGGACCCTGAAAGTACTTCATGATAGGGGGGGGGCAAGAATTTTTCCGTAAGAGCAATATCAAATAAGAAAAGCCACACCTCTCCATGACCTTCTCCGATTCTCCTAAAATTTTGTGGGCTTGTTAGACACCTAAAGGGAAGTCTTTTGCTAAATTTCCAGATCCTGAAAAAAATTATCGGCTTAGTTGCGGGTAATTTTAGTTTAACTTTTGGAGTAAAAACACGGATTTGGGTATTTTGCGCTACATGGACAACTTTTATCCCTGGGGGTTCAAATTTGGCATCCTTACTTAAAATTGACCAAGAAACAAGAATATAACCTCGGATTTGACGTGGGACAAATACTGGCTGCACCAGCCTCAGAAAACCACCAATATATGGCCTAAAATTTACGTTTGGCTTGGGACTTTTGTGGAAAACATTTTTTGGCGCCATATAATGTTTGAAACATGTGGAAAAAAACGAGACAAGTCGAATGAGCACCCGCGCAGATTTTTCTTACAAGCCGTTTAGGAGTTATGAGACTTTAAAGTCTAAAAGTTACGTCCAAAATACCTGAGATAGGAAGTTTTTTCAAAAAATTGAGGAAAAATACCTTCTGCATACATGAATCGATTCATCTCAGCAAGACAAAGAAATAATTCCATTACAACGACGACGTCCGAATCGAAATGTAAATTTTCTGGATCATAAAAGTTTTAAACTATTATGGTCTACAACATTTACATTTCGATTCGGACGTCGTCGTTGTAATGGAATTATTTCTTTGTCTTGCTGAGATGAATCGATTCATGTATGCAGAAGGTATTGTTATGAGGTTGGCAGTGGTTTTCCCCGCTAGCGCATGCGCATCTGTACGCGGTCTTCCCCGTTGTTGTCTCCCTGGCAACAATCCCTGTAAAAAGCAGTGAGTCGGCCAATAAACCCCTTGGAGAGCACATCCGCCCCTCATTTCAGTGGTGTCAGAAGTGGTGCTGTGCCCTCTCGCGCCCCGTCGAGGCCCTTTTCCTCTACTATGCCTGACGACCGCCGCTCTCGGGACGACGGCCGCGCCGGCGGCTCCACCGGTCGCCGCCCCGACCCGCTCCACGCCGTGGAGGACCTCCTCTCCGACTGGGCGCAGGCCTCCACCCTCATGCAGCAGCAGAACACCGCCATCCTACGCGGCATGGCCGAGGCCACAACGAACGCCAGGCGTCGTGAAGGGAGGTCGGTACCCTTGACCTTTGATGGCTCCCGGTCATGGCCCATCTTCTTCGCCCAGTTTGAGAGCGTGGCCACCGACCCCGCCAACCTGTGGGACGAGGAGGAGAAGGGCCGCCGCCTGCTTCAAGCTCTGCAAGGACCGGCTGCCGACCTGGTGCAGACGCTGCCTCGCCAGGACTACCAGAACTTCGCCGCGTTGCGCGAGCGGCTCCGCGCGCACTACGACCCGGCCCAGCGCAGCATGGTCGCGGAGGCCGAGCTGGACCGCCGCGTGCAGCACCGCGACGAGTCTGTGCAGGAGTACGGCGCTGCTGTCCTACGGCTTGCACGGCTCGCCTATCCGACTTGGCCCGAGGCGGCGCTGCAGACGACGGCGCGGAAGGCGTTCATCGCGGGGCTGGCCAACAGCGACGTGCGCCGCCAAGTGCGCCTGCAGCGCGCTGAGACCTTCACGGAGGCCCTCACGGCCGCCCTCCATGTCCAGGCCGTCGAGGATCAAGAGCCACCGAGTAAGCGCCCCCGCTTCCAAGTGTCTCAGGTTGGCGCCGCCACCGACAGTTCCGGCGCCGCGTCCACGTCGTCTGCTGCCGACGGTGCTGCTGGCGCCTCCGCGGGCGTCGCAGAGGTTCGGCGGGTGCACCCTCCCCCGGTCGACTCAACGCAACAGATGCAGGACTTGCTGCGGCAACTCGAGGGGCTCGTGAAGTCCTTCGCGTCCGCCACCTCTGCCGGCCCGTCGCACCGCCGTGGCGGCCCCGCACTCCGGTGCTATGAGTGTGACAGCCCGGACCACTTTGCACGGAGCTGTCCTCTCCGCGGCAGGCAGGACCGGGACCGCGGCCACCAGGACCGTCGTCATCAAGGTGCTCGTCAACACGACCAAGGCCGTCGAGACCGGCGGGCCGGCGACAATGACCGCCGCGGCGGCGGCGACTCCCACCAGCGCCGTGACGGCGGCCGGGGCAACAACAGGGACAACTGCACTGGTTCGGGAAACGGCCGGTAGTCGCGCCTGTGGGCACTGTCGCGGCTCCCCCTCCCGAAGGCCCACCACCACCGCCACCTACCCGGGTTTCCTGGCACATCTCCGGCCAAATCGCGGGTAAGCCTTGCCAAATCATTTTCGACCCCGGTTCTGTTTTGACTTTGTTGCGCCGAGGGTTTCTGGACGCCCCCGAGCGTCCCCTCCAACGCCCCGCACTTGACGTGCGCGGCGCCTTCCTTGGCGCCTCCTCGCCGGACATCCTCGGGCCGCGGCTCGTTCCGCTTTCCCTCGGCGGCGCGCCCCTCCCCACCAACGTCTTCGAGGCACAGACCCACGACGAGTGCCTCTTGGGTGCGGACTTCGTCGCTGCTCATGTCAAGCTGTTCGACGTGGACAAGGACCTCCTCGTGCTCTCCGACGGCCAGCGCATCACCATGACCCGCTGCACCGCCCCGGTGCCCGCTTCGTGCCTGGCCGTGCGCCTCGTCACCGTCGAGACCCTGCTGCTGCCCCCGGGAGAACTGACCTACGTGGCCGTGTCGGCGAAAGGTTGTGACGTCATCGACGGTGGCGTTGCCGAGGTGTCTTCCTCCTCATGGTCCCAGGGCCCGGGACCAGAGGCGGTTGCCCTGCGGAACACACGAAGTCGCACGCCACCCTTGACCCTAGTCGGACAGGCTGTCGGGGACGGGTTGATACCCCCGCACCGTGACTCTCACCACGCTGGGGAGGACATTGGGCTCCCCCCAGCGCCGGGCGATCAGCTTGCTGACGTCCGCAGCGTGCGAGGTATGGACTGTTTAGCACGCCCAACGCTCCCCAGCGGCTTTGAGGCCCGGAGTTCGGTCCTGGCCGGCGAGAACGGTGCCTTGGTCGTCGCCGTGTACAACGCCGGAGGCCAGCCCAGGAAACTTCGTCGCGGCCGCTGCGTCCTCGTGCTCAACGCGTGGGCCCCGGCCCAGGTTCCTGTCAACGTCGTCAACAAGCTGGACGCTACCACGGTGGAGTCTGGCGGCCTCCCTGCTCCTTTGGAAGACCTCCTCGCCCGCTGCAGTGACAATCTGACCGTGCAGCAGCGCACAGAGGTGAGGGAGCTTGTCACTGAGTTCCAGGACATCTTCTCCTGTTCCGGTGAAATTGGACACTGCAAGCTGGTTGAGCACCACATCGACACTGGCAACGCGGCGCCCATCAAGGAAGCACCCCGCCGCCTTCCCCTCCATAAGCAGAAAGAAGCCGACAAGTGCATAGCGGAGATGCTCAGCCAAGGCGTCATTCGGCCATCGGACTCCCCCTGGGCTTCCCCTGCCCTCCTCCTCACCAAGAGCGACGGCACCATTAGGTTTGCCATTGATTATCGTAAGTTGAACGCTGTCACACGCAAAGATGCCTACCCTCTGCCTCGCATTGATGCCACCTTAGATTCTCTGCACGGCTCTTGCTGGTTTTCTTCCTTGGATTTGCGGTCTGGATACTGGAATATTCCCCTAGCCGAAGAGTCCAAGCCTAAGTCCGCTTTCACCGTGCCTCAACACGGCCTGTATGAGTTCGAGAGGATGCCTTTCGGGCTCTGCAATGCCCCGGCCACTTTCCAGCGCCTCATGGACAAACTTATGCCACGCAATCTTTCCCGCGTGTATCTTGATGACATTATTGTGCCGGGCAAAACCTTCGCCGAAGCACTGGGCCATTTACGTGTAGTGTTACAGCGTGTCCGAGAGGCCAATTTCCTTCTCCACCCCAAGAAGTGCCACTTGTTTGCCACCAAGCTGAAGTACCTCGGGCACGTCGTCAGCGCGGACGGCATCCAGACCAGCCCGGAGAAAACAGCCAAGATCGTCTCCTGGACCATACCGGTCAACGACCCGGAAGCAGGGCGTGATAACATAACGGAAAATAATTTCGCTTTTTCGACAATATCTCCTGATCGGTAAGAGTAAGTTCATCAAACTAGGGTTCATTTGAAAGCTGAGAATGTACTGAATTTTCGTTACCTTATGACCCAACGTCATAAAAACACTCCTTGTGGCCGAAAATAATTTTCGTTACAAATTTATTTCCGTTAATGTTATTTTGTAACGAAAATTATTTTCGGCCACAAGGAGTGTTTTTATGACGTTGGGTCATAAGGTAACGAAAATTTAGTGCATTCTCAGCTTTCAAATGAACCCTAGTTTGTTGAAATTACTCTTACCGATCAGGAGATATTGTCGAAAAAGCGAAATTATTTTCCGTTATGTTATCACGCCCTGCCCGGAAGCCGCCCGTTCGTCACTGCACAGCTTCGTCTCACTGGCCCAGTACTACTGCCACTTTGTCCCCAAGTTCGGTGATTTGGCTGCTCCCTTGCACCGGTTGAAGGATGCGAAGCAACCGTTCAAATGGACTCCGCAGGCGCAGAAATCTTTTGATGCCCTCAAGACAGCCTTGACCCAGGCTCCCGTCCTAGCCTTCCCTGACCCTGACGGAGAGACATTCCATGCCGGTTCGGCCAGGCCCTGAAGGTGACCATTGACGATTTCCACGCCGCTTTGGTACTTTTTTGTACTCGTGGAGACTGGGCGGTTGCCAAATTTTTAGGTCCCTGGGTCCATTTTTGAGGCCAGGGTGGAAGTTTTTAGATTTCTCTGAACTTTCTTTATTGTTTTTGTTGAAATTGCGTCCGTTACTCCCTTTCTTGGCTCTCTACGGCACAATTTTAACGCCAGCACAATGATTTTGTGCTTAAAAGACGCGTATTGAGTAGAGGAAGAGATTCCAGTGGTCAAATTTCACTTTTGAACCCATCTTTACGGTGATCTGAGCAGTTTAGTAAATTAAAACCATGTCAAAATAGGTTAATTTTCGCCAACTTTGGGGAGGGATCTTTTGGTGAAGGGAAACGAATTTTTAACTTTTTTTGACGGATTCTTGAAGGTCTCGGGGAGGTCTTTCGAGGGACGGTGCCAAAAAGTATGGGTGTACCCCAAGTTTAGCCGCTACAGCCTTCCAAAGTTTCCAAAAAACCTAAATTTGCACCAAACGGTACAAAGAGTGGACACGGCCCACGCGAATCGCCATGCGCGGCCTAGGCCATACTGACCCGACGATAACTGGCGTCTGCAATTATTTTTACTTGACCCCCAAGCCCTTGAGTCACCCACTGGTCGGAGGAAGGCGAGGGAAATCACGAGAATTTTCACAAAATGTTGCACTTTTACCTGTGTCGTCCCAGTCCCTCCCCAGTGGTGATAATAAACCTAAGGCCGGATAAGCTGGACAGAAATTGACCTTCCCCTTTCTTCTCTCTCTCTCTTTCTCTCTCTCTCTCTCTCTCTCTCTCTCTCTCTCTCTCTCTCTCTCTCTCTCTTTTGCCACACACACACCATTTCCCCCCACGGGTAGAAGCGACGCATTGGCGTTTTGCGGGAACGCCTGTGATCAAGAAAGGTAGGCAGCCCGTGCAGCACGTGTGCCGACAGTTGTCCTTCCCTGCAGGCGTTGGCCTCGGCAACGCTTTATTAGTGGTGTGCAAAGTGGCATTTTTCAGAATCGAATCGAATTTTTATTTTTTTCCCCGAATCGAATCGAATGTTAGGTTTTTCGCTCGAATCTAATAGAGTCGAATGTCCCTACTCCGAATCCGATTCGAATCGAAGCAAAAAATGTACTGGAATGAACGCAGTCGTGGACAAACTTGCAACTTGGAACAAGTAAATGTTCTGAAAATCACAGAAAGATTGGATTATGACTCATTTCGACGTGTTTTGCGTAAATTATTACGGTAAAAGAAAAATACTGGCAAACATGAGCGCACTGCGCGTGCTCCACATTCGAATACGAATGGGAGGTGTCCGGTTTTCTCGAATCACCTAAATCTGAATCCTGTTCATTGGAAACCGATCCGAATCGAAGGTAGCAAGATTCGATTTGATTCAGTTTGGATTCGAAGACTTTGCACGTCACTACGCTTTATCTCATAGTTTCCACATAAATGGACGAAAATTCTTAAGCAATCATCAGTGTATGAACTGCCAACCTCGATCTGCCTAATAGACTTTCTGAAAGAGCAGCCCGCAGAATAGAGAAAAGCAGTCACAACAAAGAGGGAATGCCATCCACATTTCATAACAACCAACCTGCGAGACCAGCACACACTTCAAACCTTACGAAGTATTTTGAGCGTACATAATACAAACTAATTTACTTTGTAATACGAAGAAATAGTACGTTTTGTAAGCTTATACAGGCTATAAATAGTTTGTTATAACAAGCTGCTCTTGTTTTCTCAGTGAGTGTTCCAACAAAAGAAAGCGAAACTTCCCACGATTACAGCAATGCCAACAGGGTGGCTAGTCCTAGACAGGCCTTTCACGCCAGGAAAGCCGGAAACAAGTGAGCCATGAAGCGGAAGAAGGGGATAAATTAATTTTAATCATTTTTCAGGAGAAACAAAAAACTGTTTGCAGAAAAAACTTAAACTGAACAAATGAACATGCAAATGGATTTTATTTAAAGCATCAGTAATAACACTAAAAATTTTGAAAAGTGTTAGATCACTCCGTAGATGGTTTCTGTGATTGGAATCTTTATGTGACTACGGAGCCATGTTCACTTAGTTCTCCCAAACAAGGTGAAATTTGGAGGTAATTCAAGTGGAGCTGAGATCTGCGTAGAGCCTATATTGCGCTGGTACATTTAAGGAGTTACCTTTTTGTTCCAACAACTAATCTAAAAGGGGGGGGGGAGTTATGTTGAATTGACTCTATTAATATCAGACTCATTAAAATACAAGTAGACTTATCTCCTTCTACTATTCTGTCGAACGGAGTCATGGAGACTTTGGTTCAGTAATCTCCATTTTTCGATGAAATTTAGACCGTAAAAGGGGTTAAGTTAATACCCATTTACCAAGTGGATTTTTTCCTAAACTGCTAGGAATTGGGTCAAATAATTTGGTGTAATGATGCAAACCATCCTGAGGACCAAAAATAAAACAAAAACTCAATTTGGAAATAAGTCAAGTTATTTCCTTCTTCCGCTTCCTGGATCAAGTCTTTAGGGCTGGTCGAGGTAGGCAGTTCATACACTGATGTTTGCTTAGGAATTTTCGTCCATTTACGTGGCAACTATGAGATAAAGCGTTGTCGAGGCCACCGCCTGCAGGGTAGGACAACTGTCGGCACACGTGCTGCCTATCCTTCTTGATCACAGGCGTTCCTACAAAACGCCAATGCGCCGCTTCTACCCGTGGGGGAAAAGGGTGTGTGTGGAAAAAAAGGGAGAGAGAGTGAGAGAGAGACCTAAAGGGGAAGGTCAATTTCTGTCCGGCTTATCCGGCCTTAGGTTTATTATCACCACTGGTGAGGGACTGGGACGACACAGGTAAAAGTGCAACATTTTGTGAAAATTCTCGTGATTTCCCTCGCCTTCCTGCGACCAGTGGGTGACTCAAGGGCTTGGGGGTCAAGTAAAAATAATTGCAGACGCCAGTTATCGTCGGGTCAGTATGGCCTAGGCCGCGCATGGCGATTCGCGTGGGCCGGGAAGCCTATGTCCACTCTTTGTACCGTTTGGTGCAAATTTAGGTTTTTTGGAAACTTTGGAAGGCTGTAGCGGCTAAACTTGGGGTACACCCATACTTTTTGGCACCGTCCCTCGAAAGACCTCCCCGAGACCTTCAAGAATCCGTCAAAAAAAGTTAAAAATTCGTTTCCCTTCACCAAAAGATCCCTCCCCAAAGTTGGCGAAAATTAACCTATTTTGACATGGTTTTAATTTACTAAACTGCTCAGATCACCGTAAAGATGGGTTCAAAAGTGAAATTTGACCACTGGAATCTCTTCCTCTACTCAATATGCGTCTTTTAAGCACAAAATCATTGTGCTGGCGTTAAAATTGTGCCGTAGAGAGCCAAGAAAGGGAGTAACGGACGCAATTTCAACAAAAACAATAAAGAAAGTTCAGAGAAATCTAAAAACTTCCACCCTGGCCTCAAAAATGGACCCAGGGACCTAAAAATTTGGCAACCGCCCAGTCTCCACGAGTACAAAAAAGCACCAAAGCGGCGTGGAAATCGTCAATGGTCACCTTCAGGGCCTGGCCGAACCGGCATGGAATGTCTCGGAGGTAACTTCATCCTTGACACTGATGCTTCCAATTTTGCAGTGGGCGCCGTTCTCTCTCAACTGCAGGGAGGGAAGGAGAGAGTCATCGCCTACCACAGCCATGTCTTGGACCGAGCGCAACGGAACTACTGCGTCACCAGACGAGAACTACTGGCCATCATCATCGCTATTCGCTTCTTCCACCATTATCTCTACGGCCGGCCCTTCCTTGTGCGCACGGACCATTCAGCGCTACAGTGGCTATGGACGCTCAAGAACACGGCTGAGGGACAACTAGCACGTTGGCTGGAGACGCTTGCGATGTATGACTTTTCTGTCCAACATAGGCCCGGCCGTCTGCATGGCAACGCTGACGCGCTGTCACGCCGCCCGTGCGATTCAGACTGCCGTCACTGCAAGAAGCGGGACGCCCCTGTCAACCGGACCCGGCTAGAGGACGCCGGCGGGCCTTCCCCGGAGGACATCGGTGCGGGCCAGACCACTGATCTGGACATCATGCCGATTCTCCTTGGACTCCAGCGCGACGAGCGGCCGTCTGCAGCGTCCATGGCGCACCGCGGCTGGCGGTCTAAGGCGCTATGGCTGCAGTGGCGCTCTCTGGACTTGATCAACGGCGCAGTGCATCGTCGCTTCGAGGACAGTTGGGGCAGGAAAGTGACCCGCCAACTCGTGGTGCCACACTCTTTCATCCCGGAGGTCCTCACGCAGTTCCACGACACCCCCGGGTCCGGAGGGCACCTTGGAGCTGGCAAGACAGTGGACAAGATCAGGGTCAAGTACTATTGGCCAGGTATGTACGACGACACGAAGCTCTGGTGCCAGTCTTGTGAGCGCTGCCGCAGGAAGAAAGGACCCGGGCACCGCGTGCGAGCTCCTCTCCGTGTCCACACCGTGGGCATCCCGTGGGAGCGTGTTGCAGTGGACATCGCGGGCCCCTTCCCCCGGACGGAACGCGGGAATCGCTACCTGCTGGTGGCGGTTGACTATTTCTCCCGTTGGCCCGAGGCGCTGCCCATCCCAAGTCTACACTCCGAGGTCGTAGCCAGGACCTTGGTTAACCACATCTTTACCCGCTTCGGCTCGCCTTGCGAGCTGCATTCTGACCAAGGACGCTCTTTCGAATCCTCGGTGTTCGCGGAGGTCATGAAGATCATGGGCATACGGAAAACCCGTACTACACCTCTGCGGCCCCAGTCCGATGGCGCGGCCGAGCGACTTATCAGGACCATTGTGACCCAACTCTCCCTCGTGATCGACCAGACTAAGCATGATTGGGATTTGCAGGTCCCATTGGTACTGCTTAGCCTTCGAGTCTCCCCGCACGTCACCAACGGCGTGTCACCGGCCATGCTCCTCTTCGGCCGCGAGCTGAACGTCCCGCCTACCCTGGCCCGTGGACGGCCCCCGGACACGCCCGACATCCGTGCACGGCTGGAGTACCCAATGTGGCTGCGGGAGCGCCTCCACGAGCTCCACCACGACGTGCGAGAGCGCGCCCTGGCCGCGTCACTCCGCCGCAAGGAGCGCTACGACATCCGCGCGCGTCGCCCCACCCTGGCAGTCGGCGACCTGGTGTGGCTCTTCGACCCGAAGCGCCGCGTCGGCGAGTGCTACAAGCTCCAGTCCTGGTGGTTTGGACCTTACAAGATCATTTCAATGCTCAATGATGTTGTTGCGCGAATAGTGTTTGTCTCTAAGCCTACATCTCGCCCGCGCGTGGTCCATGTGGACCGCCTTTCGAAAATTGTTGAACGCAGTTAAATTTCAGTGCCACCTCCTTTCCAAAGAGGGGGGTAGTGTTATGAGGTTGGCAGTGGTTTTCCCCGCTAGCGCATGCGCATCTGTACGCGGTCTTCCCCGTTGTTGTCTCCCTGGCAACAATCCCTGTAAAAAGCCGTGAGTCGGCCAATAAACCCCTTGGAGAGCACATCCGCCTCCTCAATTTTTTGAAAAAACTTCCTATCTCAGGTATTTTGGACGTAACTTTTAGACTTTAAAGTCTCATAACTCCTAAACGGCTTGTAAGAAAAATCTGCGCGGGTGCTCATTCGACTTGTCTCGTTTTTTTCCACATGTTCCAAACATTATATGGCGCCAAAAAATGTTTTCCACAAAAGTCCCAAGCCAAACGTAAATTTTAGGCCATATATTGGTGGTTTTCTGAGGCTGGTGCAGCCAGTATTTGTCCCACGTCAAATCCGAGGTTATATTCTTGTTTCTTGGTCAATTTTAAGTAAGGATGCCAAATTTGAACCCCCAGGGATGAAAGTTGTCCATGTAGCGCAAAATACCCAAATCCGTGTTTTTACTCCAAAAGTTAAACTAAAATTACCCGCAACTAAGCCGATAATTTTTTTCAGGATCTGGAAATTTAGCAAAAGACTTCCCTTTAGGTGTCTAACAAGCCCACAAAATTTTAGAAGAATCGGAGAAGGTCATGGAGAGGTGTGGCTTTTCTTATTTGATATTGCTCTGAGGGAGGGAGGGGGGGAACTTGTAAAATGCGTGTTATGTGAAATTTTCAATTGTTGCCAGGCCGTTTTTACTGTCGAAATTTAGTGAAACGCGAGCGGAGCGAGCGAAAAGCCATCGACATTTTGACAGTTTGAACCTTAAGGGGGCCCAAGCGATCGAATAATGGAAATAACAAACAAAATGCGAGCGAAGCGAGCTTAAAGTCAGCGAATTTCAGGAAATTATAGCATATTTTGGTACCAATTTCGACATTTTACACAAATTAGTGACGCCCTTTCAGTAAAAAGAAGGGGGGGGGACGCCCCCCCGATTCAAATCAGGTGATGCCAATGCATCCCGCGGTCGCTGGACACGGCCGTTTAGTTCGACTGAACGTGGATCAACATTGAAACAAATGACACGATTTTTTCTTCGTTAAAAATTTTTCGCCCGCAACAAAAATTTATTTGTCTTCACCTTCCTTGACGCAAGCTCAGCCACGATGCGCCTCATGCTGGCAATACGCTTTTTCAGATTCACCGTTAGAAATAGCCTTGCGTTTCCGATGTTTGTGCATTAGTCGAGGCCGGTTGGCACAACGGTGACGTTGACGAATCACCGGGAAAGTACGGACGTCGAAGAACTTACCCTTGCTACAAACTTTCCATCTGGTCCATGCCACCGTCCCTTGCTGTCAATGTAGAAGGACGAGGATGTCGACTCCTGCACATCAATCATGGTGCGTCAGGCATTCACACTTTACAAGAAGAACCCTCCCGCATTACAGAGCACACACGGAGCCTTCAGTACCTTTCCGCAACTCAGTAATGCGCTAGTGTTGGAGGATCGGTGCGAGGTCGCAGTGGAAGGGCTCTGCGACAGACAATCGGCAATCACACATGAGCAATCAGACGGACAACACATAAAGAACAGGACGAAACCACGCGATTATAGTATTAAACTAGCCCCTATGCAGTTTGCGGAGACAAATTCCAATTACTGTTTTATAGGCCCAGCGGACTAAGGAACAAGCTACTTGTCAGAGTTTCCTATTTCCAGTGATATAAGTCGTGACGCGCTCGGAAAGCGTTTTACTTACATGTCAGGCTAAAAATCTTGCAATGGTGATGTAATGGATATTTTGAGTTGTGTATGCCAGAATCTTTTGAAATGAATCAAAGTGAAAAATTTCTAGCCCAACCTCTAACGACAAAAGAGTATGCGCAAGAAGATTTCTTAAAAACAGTCCAAATAGGCCTCAAACAGGCTTTTCGACAACGTGAAGAGCCTCCAAATGTCATGTATGTCTAGTAATATTTCATATTTCTCACAAATTTTTACAATATGGCCCCACTTTAAAAAAAGGTGAGATAATCACCAGAACCTCCCCTTAAAATAATACAGTGCTAGTTTTGTAACCCACCTTCCGAGTGGGAGTTGAGGTGATACCAGGTGAGAACAGGCGGTCCAGACCAGTGCATGAAGAATTGAGGCTCGCAGCCTGAAAAGAAAAGCAAAAATTAAAAGGCGTAAATAACGGAAATATTCGACGCCAACATTTGAGCAAAGTTCCAGCATTTCACTGTTTTTTTTTGTTTTTTTTTTTGACAAAGGCGCATAAGTCCACAAATTGGCAAAATCCACTCTTTTCCACAAGAATATTTGTTATGCCATAACTTGCATACTGGTTTTTGAAAAACTGAATGATCTCAATTCGTTTAGAAGATACACAAGGTGTCCAAAATGCGTACCGTAGGCCGGGGTAATATGAGACGATTTCGGGGCAATATGGGACAACGTTGGGTTTACGCAAGGTACACTCCCAACCCCCGATTTCGTCACTAAGAAGGCTACCACTACAACACATTCACTAGTCTTGATGATATTATTTTTGAAGGTTAAGTTTGACAGGGCAGAGTCATCAAATGTAACTAGAAATTCAATTGTAATGATTAACATCGTGTGTCCCATATTACCCCGAAATTGTCTCATTTTACCCCGGCTTACGGTAAGTTCATCCATTTTTTAACAGAAATCCATCCGTTTTGTGACCAAAAGGCGTAAGTTTAAGTCCTAAGTCTGTAAATCCCCCCATACATTTTAGATAGGAGGAATCTTGGTGGATAAGCCTGTTACGCTTGATTTCATGCGTAAACTGCACACTAAAATCTTGTGGAGTTTTTAATGCATAATTATGCATGCACAGAAACGTACGTAAGGTGTGTATAATATTATGCATCACTGTGTTCATTTTATGCATGAAGATGCACAAAATGTACACAATGATGAATAATATTATACACACCTTACGTATGTATCTGTGCATGCATAACTATGCATAAAAAGTGCATAATTATGCATTTAAAAAGTCCACAAGAGTTTAGTGTGTGATTTACGCTTGAAAACACAGGGTAATACTTCACTTTAGTTTCACTAGTGCCAAGACATCTGTGTTCCGTGAATGTTATTATAAAACCATCTTTAGCTAAAAACCAAACTTCTGAGTAACGCCTAATGCGCAAAAGTACAGATTTCGTAACCTCGTTTGCAGAAAAACTAAGCTAATTAAAAGTCAAGCTGAACCATGAAAATCGACCAATTGTAAGTGGAAACGTTTATTGAAAGCGTCTTTTGAATGTTAAAGCGATATCGTTAACAAAGAGTTGAATAGTTTTCGTCGACTTTAGAACTTGGTTCTATACGAGGCGATTGGTCACTCCAATTAACTACATTCTGGCGCAAACAAAGATTTGATGTCGTAAATTCGATTTGCTGCTGCTCCTCTGTCCTTAACTTCTTTAAATGCTTCTCTATGCGCGTTCTTTAGAGTCGAAAAGTTTAAACAAAATACCACACCCAATTTTCATGCAAACGCACGATTCATGGTGCTGTTGACATGTTAAATAGATACCTGATTTGGACGAGATGTAGATGAAACTCCAAGCGATGAATCCACAAGCGCCTAAACAACATAAAGTAGGGAGAAAAAGCATATTAAGAACTTACAAAATTGCATTATTCAAACGATTACTTTAACGTCCGCGAAAACTTGCCAAAATAATCCCGCAGTACATAAGAATTAAGAAGCGTTAATAAGAGGTTTCTTTGTTTTTTGTTTTTCAAGTGTAAACAACGGCGAGGATTCAGAATTTTAAGGGACTTTTGACCTTTGAAGTACCATAATGAACTTCCCAACCCTGCACCGCCAAAGCTTTGAAAACTGGTAAAAGACTTACAAAGCAAAATGAATACCTTGAACACCGTGCACACCCAAAGCCTCAGAAACCAAGAGGGGGCTGACTAAGCAAAATGAACACTTTTATGAAGTATTTTAATCAAATGCATGGCAATGGCAACAAAGAAACTTCAGCAATTCTTAGTACAAGACAAAATGGTGGTTAGCTCTCTCCGTGTTCTCAAAAACTTTCGGCAGGTTTACGCTTTATCCGCAACTTTTCTCTTCCGTCTGAAGTAACTCACACAGACAACTGAAGTTCCCTCACTTTCTATCTACTTTCCCCGTAAAATACGTCTCGAGTTCAGTCTTCTGGTTCACTCATAAAAGCTTAAGGTGAATTTCACTGTAAGCTACGGCGAACCCTGCAGCACTGTAGCCCACGGTGAATTTCACAGTAAGCTACGGTGAATATCACTGCAAGGTACGGTAAATGTCGCTGTAAGCCACGGTCATGCACCCTGATTCACCGTAGCCAACAATGACATTTACCGTACCTTACAGTGATATTTACCGTAGCTTACAGTGAAATTCACCGTAAGCTACAGTGCTGCAGGGTCCGCCGTAGCTTACACTCTGCAAATCGAGAAGCATACATTGTATGCTCTACCTGGAGCATGCCTGCAAGCACGCTCTAGCTAGTGCATGCCTGCCAAGCATGCACTAACTAGTGCATACCTGCCATGTACACACTTACTGGAGCATATATCTAGTGCATAAGAGATAGGGAGTTGTCTGCTCCAGTAAGCGTGTACATGGCAGGTATGCACTTGTTGGTGCATGCTTGGCAGGCATGCGCTAGCTAGAGCGTGCTTGCAGGCATGCTCCAGGTAGAGCATACAATGTACGCTTTTAGATTTGTAGAGCAGTGAAATCCACCGTAAGCTTTTATTAGTGTATACTTTTCGACCATTCAAGCGCAGTTTGTTAAAAAACTATTACCTTTGACACAAATTTGCCATCTGATCCATGCCAGCGTCCACTTTGATCTTGAAGGAAACTAGACCCAGAGGAGGATTTCGATGAAACCTGGAACAGCAGAAAGAAGTTTTACCAGTGAAGACGAACCGGTGGCCGCAGCCTCGTTTTGAGGCTTGGGAGGGATTCTGAGAAGGCAAACACTTAGAATAGAGTTCAAATTTGAGAAGTACGCTTGATGCAGGTTCACTCCGTGCCCAATTTGCAACGTATTGCCTCCGACACAAACTTTCTAACTCCGCACGAGCAACGGTTTCCTGGACCTCTAGAAAACCATGTTTGCGTTATTTCGCTAGTCAACGACTATACTGCAGTTATTCCACTAATAAAACAAAAGCATCAAATAACGCTTTAAAGGGCATTAAATCCTGCCCCAAAGGCATCAATCGTTAAAGGCCTTTGAGAAGGGCGTGAATGAGAAAGGACATTCAGCCAAAATTTTACGCATTCAACGATTCACGCCGTTCGACGGCGTAAATCGTTCACGTGCTTTAAGAGCACAGTTTCAATGCCTTCGTTTTACCACTGTTGGTCATAATATTCACTCGTAGACGTCGGTATGAAGTTAACTCCGTGGCATACACCAATTCTTTCCACTAAAATAGACAGGAAACACCCAATACACTTTACCGATGAGGCCGAAGATGACTTCGCCGCTGGCTTCGATGGGGCAATGTTTGCAGGAGAACTAGTAAAGGACGTACTCAGTAGAACAAACCGAACATAGCAAATAATTATCCAGGTATAACCGACACTATCAGAACAAACGATCAAATACATTCTCTATTCCCGTTGGATTACACAATATTTTTTTAGCCATTTTTTTTTTTGGAGCTGTGTTTTTTGAACACCTGTTCCGTTCCTTCTTTAATCCTATCTAACCTTCTTTGAGAATTCCTACCCTGATCTCTGTGCATACGGTGTCCCCGGACCCAGGTATAGATTTAGTGGATCCAACACAAAACAAAAAAAAAGTATGTGAACAATTCTGTACGTTGCCTGACAAGCGACTCTTTTCCTACATATTCATTCGCCGAATCGCAAAAACTGTGATAAATTTAAAAGAGATAGAGGGACGTGCATGTGCAGACTCGACACATACCAAAATCGTACGAAGGGATTTAGTAAAAACCCAGGCAAAAGGCAAGGACCCGTCTATACGTTCGTCCTTCAGTATTTGACCGATCAAAGATACGGGACGGGCGGCAAAGCATTGCGTTGCGCTTTATGTTATAGAACGTACATGTACGATGCCAGGTGGCTCGACTCGTAAGTTTAGTTTTCACATATCCCAGCGCATGCGCACTAAACTACTAAGTTTTCTGTGCATAGCTCTCCAAATAATAAAGTATACGTTTTAAAATGCACTAATTCGACCGAAGCTAAGCAATGAGAATGTGAATTGCGAAGAAGCACCCTGTGCTTTGGTGCGCACAAATTCGCGCATTTCACGCGTAGGCTTTACTATCTGCAAAGCCAATTCCCGAATAAAGGACTTTATAACTTAGTGTGTGCGATCTGCGGCTTCTGGTCTTCACCGCTCGCTGGTTCTGACGATAAGGAACTCACCGAACTGTAGCCTGACGAATCACTTAGTCTGCTCGTTGATCCGGAGGAGGCATTCAGGACACCAGAGGATGCAACCACGGCCTGGAAGAAAAACAGACGAAACACGCCATTGCATTAAAGGGAGCACGTCCGCTCCATAAACCCTCGTAAACGTTTGAATCAATGTCAAAATGGGAAAAGAAAATTACGTCGTTTTTGACTATAACGAACAAACGTGGGTCTGACATTAAAAGCGATGCCATGTTCGTCATCCCAACACAAGATTTGACGGAAATTCGATTGGCTGCATTGAAAAACCTAACATGGTCTAGACTACACCGACCGATGTGTTCGAAAAAGTGCCATTTTGACTTGTATCAGTTAGTGGGGTTGACCACGTTTGGTAAGGT
This sequence comes from Stenchaetothrips biformis, assembly GCA_030522485.1. Taxonomy (NCBI): domain Eukaryota; kingdom Metazoa; phylum Arthropoda; class Insecta; order Thysanoptera; family Thripidae; genus Stenchaetothrips; species Stenchaetothrips biformis. Next base: position 7,162,802 of record CM060087.1, on the reverse strand, counting down.
CATTGCATGGATGATCTTGCGGTCTTCTGGTAGCTTTTTCAACCTTTCAAGCGCGGTTTGTTTCAACACTGTAAGATTACCTTTGACACAAACTTGCCATCTGATCCATGCCAGCGTCCACTTTGATCCTGATAGAATCTAGACCCAGAGGAGGAGTTCGATGAAACCTGGAGCAGCAGAAAGAAGAAGTTTTACCAGTGAAGAGGAACGGGTGGCCTTAGTCTCCTTGAGAGGCTTCGGAGGGATTCTGAAAAGGCAAACACGTCAAGTCACCAGATTAAAGGGATATATATGTTCAATGGATGGCGGAAGAATAGAGTTTGATTTGAGAGGGGTAACTTCATGCGGGTTCACTCTGTGCCAAATTTGCAACGGATTTGGAAGTACACTCTTTTAACAGCATACTTACTAGGCACACTGGTAAAACTAAAGCGTAGTGTGACGCCTCTTTCAAGCGTACTCAGGCCTAGTACGCCTTCATTGAAGCGTTGCAAGTGCTACGCTTGAAGAAGGGCGTACTCAAGCACACTGAAAGTCATACGCTCTGCTTCAAGCGTATGGATGGACTCGCCCAAAAGTATTGCCAAAATTTAGCAACTATTTGGAATTGGTCAAGAGAATACCATGATCCACTCTAGAATCAACAAGGTAGGTTTACGCCAGACCATGTCTTGTCGTAACAGGCTTCGCGATGCTGCGTCAGTTTCGACAATCCACGCCTGGCGTTACACCTACCTTGGCCTGCGGCGCTCCCTGCTTGCCTTCGGCAAGCTGTTTTAAGGGTTCATTGAGGCAATGAGTAATGCACTACGTGATGAATGGTCGAAGTATACAAGCTAGGGCGCACCGCCCTTCCGTCGAACCGAGTATAGGCAGCTCCGCTTCGCTGCGCTGGCAATTCAGTTCGACAGGGGCCGATACCAGCTTGGCCTGCCGGCGGATTCTTCTCGGTCCTTCTTCGGCCCTCGCACCAGACCTGGCTTGGCCCAATCGGAGGCCGTCTCTCGGGCCTTCGGTCCTCGCTCCTCACACCCCGTGGAGGTAAAGCGCCAACTTATTGATGCAACATCAGGACTGAGGCCCTCTCTTGTGTTCCCACTGTGCCAAAGTTAATGTGCAAAACTTGGCCGTTGCACCAATGTTCACAATACATGAAGGCGGGCTCACAGCCCCCCCTTCCGACCCCTCTTTGAAAAGGTCTTGATGAGACCAATCGAAATCTGCAATAAAAATATTTAGTCGGTCGATCCCCTTTTTTTAAGATCCTGATTCGGCCAACTGATGAAATCGGGCTCCTAGACCACCCTTCCGACCCCTCTTTGCAAAGGTCTTGCCGAGACTTACCGAAATCTGCAATAAAACGTTTTGGTTGGTCGACCCCCTTTTTACAAGATCCTGATTCGGCCAACTGATGAAGTCGGGCTCCTAGACCCCCCTTCCGACCCCTCCCTGAAAAGGTCTTGCCGAGACCTATCGAAATCTGCAATAAAATTTTTTTGTCGGTCGACCCCCTTTTTTCAAGGTGAAGGGTCAAAGTTGATTATGTTAGTAAATTCGGGCCGAGATAGCCGATTCGCAGTTAAAACTAATGTCTGGGGTATAAATTGATTTCATTTTCGTCATTAGCACCTTCAAAAACATACGAAACCATGTAAAAATGTCTCTAAAACGTAAAGTCACTAAAAATTTGCACTTTTTCTGCCGTTTTTTTTTATCGTTTTTTCGTTGGTACGACTGAATTAGTTGAGATAGAGAGCTGAATTTTGACGTGTGGCGAGCCAAGGATATACCTATGAACCCTGCAAAATCTCGCCCCGATCGGCCGAGCCGTTTGGGAGGAGTAGTGCGGACACACAGACAGACAGACGGACAGACAGACAGACAGACAGACAGACAGACAGGAAAAGTTTTTCATTCCCAGTGAAGTAACTGGCTTCGCTAATCGCTCAGCCAATAAATCTAAAAACAAACAAATAAATAAACAGAATCTTATTGTCAAAACCAGTGAATTTTGTCCATCTAACACTTAAGAAACTACAGGCAGTTATTACTGACACGTTCCCTAATTTGCACGTCCTTGTTAGTATATCTAGGCTGCTTGTACTTACAACAAGGTAGGTTTACGCCAGACCGTGTCTTGTCGTAACAGGCTTCGCGATGCTGCGCCAGTTACGACAATCCACGCCTGGCGTTACACCTACCTTGGCCTGCGGCGCTTCCCTGCTTGCCTTCGGCAAGCTGTCTCAAGGATTTTTGAGGCATTGAGTAATGCACCACGTGAAATCTGCAATAAAATTTTTTAGTCGGTCGATCCCCTTTTTTCAAGATCCTGATTCGGCAAATTGATGAAGTCGGGCTCCTAGACCTTCCATCCGACCCCTCTTTGAAAAGGTCTTGCCGAGGCCTATCGAAATCTGCAATAAAATTTTTTAGTCGGTCGATCCCCTTTTTTCAAGATCCTGATTCGGCTAAATGATGAAGTCGGGCTCCGAGACCCCCCTTCCGACCCCTCTTTGAAAAGGTCTTGCCGAGACCTATCGAAATCTGCAATAAATTTTTTTAGTCGGCCGATCCCCTTTTTTCAAGATCCTGATTCGGCTAACTAATGAAGTCGGGCTCCTAGACCCCCCCTTCCGACCCCTCTTTGAAAAGGTCTTACCGAGACCTATCGAAATCTGCAATAAAAATTTTTAGTCGGTCGACCCCCTTTTTTCAAGATGAAAGGTCGAAGTTGATTATGTTAGTAAATTCGGGCCGAGGTAGCCAATTCGCAGTTAAAAGTTTGGTCAGGGGTCGAAATTGATTTCATTTTCGTCATCAGGAACTTCAAAAACATAAGAAACCATGTAAAAATGTCTCTAAAATATACAGTCACTGAAAAGTTGCACTTTTTCTGCCGTTTTTTTAGTGTTTTTTCGTTGGTACGACTAAATTATTTGAGATAGAGAGCTGAGTTTCGGCGTGTGGCGAGCCAAGGATATACCTAACAACCCTGCAAAATCTCGTCTCGATCGGCCGAGCCGTTTGGGAGGAGTAGTGCGGACACACAGACAAACAAACAAACAGACAGACAAAACTTTTCAACCCCACTGGAGTAACTGGCTTCGCTAATCGCTCAGCCAATAATCACTGCGGCAACTGATCTGAGGAAATATGCAGAGAGGGCCACTTCATGGCGTTGAATCCAATTAATAAAGCATCCAAACATGGTGGTTTGAAAACTAGGGGAGTAGGACAAGCAGAATCAGCAGGACAAAGAGGTTAGAGCACAGTTGGCAGCAAGTGTTGATGAAGTAACATTTTTAACACTTTTCCAAATCACTCCAATTTTCAAAATAGTTTCTATGATGAAAACCAATCTGCGCCAACAGAGTTCACAGACCGCACTGGTCTTTATCTCACAGCACAAAAATAAGTTGAATTAAAATGATGGAAGTTTGTACACAAGAGTCTAGCGGTCGCCATTTTGTTTGAGGTTTGTCCTGTTGACAAGGAGTGACTGCGAATACTGACAGTGTAGTGCACATAGTAATCCAGGTTCAGTTATTTTTCATAATCCAAATCTGCAACACCAGGCACGCACCGGGCCATCCATTTTAATTTAATTTATTTTTGTGCTGTGAGATAAAGACCAGTGCGGTCTGTGACATCTGTTGGCGCACATTGGTTTTCATCATACAAACTACTGTTAAAATTAGAGTGTTTTTGAAAAGTGTTAAAAATGTTACTTCATCAACACTAGCTGCCCACTGTGCTCTAACCTCTTTGTCCTGCTGGTTCTGCTTATCCTACTCCCCTAGTTTTCAAACCACCATGTTTGGATGCTTTGCCGCAGCGATTATTGTAAGTACATCTGATTCAACAACAGTAAATACAAGCAGCTTAGAAATACTAACGGGGATAACGTGTCAGTACGAACTGCCTGTGGTTTCTTAAGTGTAAGGTGGACAAAATTCACTGGTTTTTACAATAAGATTTTGTTTATTTATGTTTTATTTTTTTTAATTTATTGATTCTGGAGTGGATCATGGTATTCTCTTGACAAATTCCTAATCGTTGCTAAATTTTGGCAATACTTTTGGGTGAGTCCATCTGTACGCTTGAAGCAGACCGTATGACTTTCAGTGTGCTTGACTACGCCCTTCTTCAAGCGTAGCTTTTGCTACTCTTGAAACCAACTGGAGGAGTACGCTTCAAGAATATACGCTTGAGAAAGGGCGCAACAATACGCTTTAGTTTTACCAGTGCACAATCTAATATAGAGTGTACCTGGCATGTACACGCTAAATAAAAGTGTGCCTTCGAGTACACGCTAGAATAGACTTGATAAGTTTTATCTAAAAGCATGGGCTAGTAAGTGTGCTTGCAGGCACACGTTATTTTAACGTGCGCCCGGCAGGTATGGTGTGAAAAAGAGTGTTCTTGGAAGCATGCTGTAAATAAGAGTGTACTATGTACACGCTTCAAGTTGAAGCGTGCGCGTCATCATAATGTTTACTCCGTGACAAAACCCAATTCTTTCCCCTAAAATTGACAGGTGAGACCTAATATACTTACCGATGAGGCCGAAGATGACTTCGCCGCTGGCTTCGATAGGGCAATCTTTGCAGGAGAACTAGTAAAGGACGAACTCTGTAGAACAAACCGAACATAGCAAGTAATTATCCAGGTATAACCGACACTATCAGAACAAACGATCAAATACATTGTCAATTCCCGTTGGATTACACAATATTTTTTTAACCAATTTGTTTTTTTTGTTTTTTTTTTTGGAGCTGCGTTTTTTGAACACCTGTTCCGTTCTTTCTTTAGTCCTATCTAACCTTCTTTGAGAATTCCTACCCTGATCTCTGTGCATACGGTGTCCCCGAACCCAGGCATATATTTAGTCGATCTAACCCAACACAAAACAAAAAAAAGGATGTGAACAATTCTGTACGTTGCCTGACAAGCGACTCTTTTCCTACATATTCATACGCAGAATCGCAAAAACTGTGAGAAATTTGAAAGAGATAGAGGGACGTGCATGTGCAGAATTGTGACACATACCCAAATCGTACGAAGGGATTTAGTAAAAACCCAGACAAAATGCAAAGACCCGTCTATACGTTCGTCCTTCAGTATTTGACCGATCAAAGATACGGGACGGGCGGCAAAGCATTGCGTTGCGCTTTATGTTATAGAACGTACATGTACGATGCCAGGTGGCTCGACTCGAAAGTTTAGTTTTCACACATCCCAGCGCATGCGCACTGAACTACTAAGTTTTCTGTGCATAGCTCTCCAAAGAATAAAGTATACGTTTTAAAATGCACTAATTCGACCGAAGCTAAGCAATGAGAATGTGAATTGCGAAGAAGCACCCTGTGCTTTGGTGCGCACAAATTCGCGCATTTCACGCGTATGCTTCACTATCTGCAAAGCCAATTCCCGAATAAAGGACTTTATAACTTAGTGTGTGCGATCTGCGGCTTCTGGTCTTCACCGCTCGCTGGTTCTGACGATAAGGAACTCACCGAACTGTAGCCTGACGAATCACTTAGTCTGCTCGTTGATCCGGAGGAGGCATTCAGGACACCGGAGGATGCAACCACGGCCTGGAAGAAAAACAGACGAAACACGCCATTGTATTAAAGGGAGCACGTCCGCTCCAAAAACGCTCGTAAACGTTTGAATCAATGTCAAAATGGAAAAAGAAAATTACGTCGTTTTAGACTATAACAAAATTCAAACGTGGGTCTGAGATTAAAAGCGATGCCATGTTCGTCATCCCAACACATGATTTGACGAAAATTCGATTGGCTGCATTGAAAAACCAAACGTGGTCTAGACTACACCGACCGATGTGTTCGAAAAAGTGCCATTTTGACTTGAATCAGTTAGTGGGGTCGACCACGTTTGGTAAGGTCATTGCATGGATGATCTTGCGGTCTTCTGGTATCTTTTTCAACCTTTCAAGCGCTTTTTGTTTAAACACTGTAAGATTACCTTTGACACAAATTTGCCATCTGATCCATGCCAGCGTCCACTTTGATCCTGATGGAAACTAGACCCAGAGGAGGATTTCGATGAAACCTGGAGCAGCAGAAAGAAGAAGTTTTACCAGTGAAGAGGAACGGGTGGCCTTAGTCTCCTTGAGAGGCTTCGGAGGGATTCTGAAAAGGCAAACACGTCAAGTCACCAGATTAAAGGGATATATATGTTCAATGGATGGCGGAAGAATAGAGTTTGATTTCAGAGGGGTACCTTCATGCAGGTTCACTCTGCGCCAAATTTGCAACGGATTTGCAAGTACACTCTTTTAACAGCATACTTATTAGGCACAATCTAATATCGAGTGTACCTGGCATGTACACGCTAAATAAGAGTGTGCCTTCAAGTACACGCTAGAATATACTTGATTTGTCCTATCTAAAAGCATGGGCTAGTGAGTGAGCTTGCAGGCACACGTTATTTTAACGTGCGCCTGGCAGGTATGGTGTGAAGAAAAGTGTGCTTGGAAGCATGCTGTAAATAAGAGTGTACTATGTACACGCTTAATGTTGCAGAGTGCGCGTCATCATAATGTATACTCCGTGGCAAAACCCAATTCTTCCCCCTAAAATTGACAGGAGACACCAAATATACTTACCGATGAGGTCGAAGAAGATTTCGCCGCTGGCTTCGATGAGGCAACCTTGGCAAGAGAACTAGAGAAGGACGAGCTCTGTAGAACAAACCCAACATAGCGAATAAGTATCCAAGTACCGACACTATCACAATAAGGGATAAAATAAATTTTTAACCCGTTAATTTTTACCCAAAAAAAAAATTCCAACCGAAATGTGGGTTAGAAAAAAAAATTGTGGGTCACTTTTTTGAGAAAGCCATATTCAGGGCATGAATTATGAACAAGTAGCCAAAGTAGCTTTGACGCGTTGGAATACAATCCCTTGACTACACGGTAAAAAGGTCGCCTAGGAATCCTAGGGATTTTTTCCGATCCGGGACAAGTTGGCTCATTCCTAGGGGCTCTCTTTGAACTTGGTTCAAAGTCCTAGGGAGTTAAAGTTCAAGAGTTTTGGGTACTTCTTTAAGTAGCACAGTATCCTTTTTGCCGAGTCCAGTGGATTTTAGATTGAGAATTATTGTACTGACTAAAGAAACTAGCACCACAAGATATGTCAGGTCGAGTACACACACTTAAGTGCAATAAAGCCCCAATCAGTTCCTGGTAGGGCCCACTTCCCTTTTCTTTAGATTTAAGGTTAGGAAAGAAATAATGGTTGGATCTTTTTAAAAGTCTGTGATGATTAATTTTGTCCACACATAGGGAGAAAGTGTTGAGAATTTGAGAGTCGATGATTTCTTCCTCCAATAAATGGTCTGAGAATGTAACATGGCGTTGGTCCATTTTCATACAGTCTGAAATCAAGTTCACGACATATATTTTGCTTCCAGATAGAAGGCATTGTCTAATAGAATCTGATGTTGCATTTACTAATCACTTTGTATAACCAAATGAATTATGCTCTTATCCGTTCAAGAATATCTTGGTGACCTCAAACCTTATCGATTGAACGAGTAAACGTAACAGAATTTTACTTACAGATTTCCAACGATATGAGGTTGACTTTACAAAAGTCATACCAATATGTACACAACTGGTTGAGGTAAAATCGATTTCAAGATTTTGGATTTTTGAGTGGGAAAAAGTTTCACCTTGGGTGGGTGAGTTTTCAAAATTGTTCAAACTGACTTTATTTTAGAGAAATGGATTTGTAGCTTCAAACTTTACAAAGTGGCCCAAAACGCAACATATTAGAACTTAACTCTTTTATAACCCACCCAGGCCCATGACAAGTAATGACATTTTTCGTTTGTCTTGCTGAGAGGAGTGAAAGTCTAAAAAAAAAGTCAATTTAGTTAATTTTAAAAATTCACTCAATTTCCTCAGAAATGAAACAAACGCAATTCCGAGTTACTCCTGGAACGCTTCTAGAAAAGTGAGAAGCCCACACATGACCCTACCTCGAGCCGATCTGTATTGTATTTCGTCTGAATTGTCAACATTGTGATGAAAAGGCCTCTGGAAATAAATTTCTAGGGGTTCCCTAGGAAACGCGTCGAATTCCAAGGGAGTCCCTAGGAAATGAGGCAAGGGGGCGCGAAGCCGCCATTTCCTGGCAAGTCTCTAGCACTTTGAACCAAGTTCCTAAGGAGTCCCTAGGAATGGGTCAACTTGTCCCGGATTGGAAAAAATCCCCTAGGATTCCTAGGCGACCTTTTTACCGTGTACGTTTTGAAGCGCAGCGCGCAGGAGCCCCGTCCATTGGCCTTATTTACTGAGCCGCAGCTGTTTTCAAAACAGATTGTTTTGGCCCACAATTGATTTTTGGAACAAATTATGGGTCAGCATTTTTTTATGTAACGCTCGCAACACTGTGACAAAAATGTACGGTATTCGCCGTTCATGTAATTACAGGATTTGCCGTACTTAGAAGTACGGTGTTTCCCGTACCTCACGGTGAAACCGATGTCTGGAAATTTCCAGATATTTTTTCGCATTTCCAGATATTATCTGGAAATGGCCGTTTTTTTCCAGATAATATCTGGAAATGTCTACTTTTTCCAGATAATATCTGGAAATAGTCAATTTCCAGATATATATCTGGAAAAAAAACGGCATTTCCAGATAATATCTGGAAATAAAATGTTCCAGATAATATCTGGAAATATTTTCCAGATAATGTCTGGAAACAAAGGCCTTGACGCCGAGGTCCACGGATTGGCGACCTGGGGGTCCCCGATGGTGTCCTCGAGGTCCCCAGGACACGGGGAGTCCAACGCCGAGGTCGCCGACGCTCTGGGACAAGCGGTTCCGGAGATACGAGGACGTACCACAAGGAGTCCGTCAAAGCAACTTTTTAGTCGGAGGCCAAAATCATCTTCGGCCTCTGGCTGCCTTCCACTTGGGTGTCCGGGACTTTTGACTTCGACACTGCGTTGGGGTGCTCCTGGGCTACCAGGAACCCGTCAGCGGTCGTCGTCGGACCTCTGGTGCGCCCAGGATGCCGACGACCGTGGGTGCTGTGCCGCCACACGGTTCAACACCGTTGCCGCCACCACCCAGGTGGTCCCTGGTGGTGTCCTCGAGGTCCCCAGGACACGTGGAGTCCAACGCCGAGGTCGCCGACTCTCTAGGACAAGCGGTTCCGGAGATACGAGGACGTACCACAAGGAGTCCGTCAAAGCAACTTTTTAGTCGGAGGCCAAAATCATCTTCGGCCTCTAGCTGCCTTCCACTTGGGTGTCCGGGACTTTTGACTTCGGCACTGCGTTGAGGTGCTCCTGGGCTACCAGGAACCCGTCAGGGGTCGCCGTCGGACCACCGGTGCGCCCAGGATGCCGACGAACGTCACGCACGCCGGAGCGCCGTGGCGTGCCGGGTGCCTGAACGATCGTCGCCGCCGCCGCGGACGCTGCCGCCGGGTCCTCCGCCGCAACCGCGAGCTTGGACGACGGGGGCTGACGCCGTGGGCACCGACGCCGCTGACGTGTCCGTCAAGGCCACCACGGCCAGGGCCAACGCCGCTGCCGCGTGCCCCGACGGCTGACGCCGCCAGCGTGTCCTTCGACGCCACCGCGTGCTTGGACGGCCGGAGACGACGCCGTTGGCACCGACGCCGCCGACGTGTCCGTCAACGCCCCGCGTGCCCGGACGGCTGACGCGGCCGGCGTGTCCTTCGACGCCACCAGGGACCACCTGGGTGGTGGCGGCAACGGTGTTGAACCGTCTGGCGGCACAGCACCCACGTTCGTCGGCATCCTGGGCGCACTAGAGGTCCGACGGCGACCCCTGACGGGTTCCTGGTAGCCCAGGAGCACCCCAACGCAGTGTCGAAGTCAAAAGTCCCGGACACCCAAGTGGAAGGCAGCTAGAGGCTGAAGATGATTTTGGCCTCCGACTAAAAAGTTGCTTTGACGGACTCCTTGTGGTACGTCCTCGTATCTCCGGAACCGCTTGTCCTAGAGAGTCGGCGACCTCGGCGTTGGACTCCACGTGTCCTGGGGACCTCGAGGACACCACCAGGGACCACCTGGGTGGTAGCGGCAACGGTGTTGAACCGTGTGGCGGCACAGCACCCACGGTCGTCGGCATCCTGGGCGCACCAGAGGTCCGACGACGACCGCTGACGGGTTCCTGGTAGCCCAGGAGCACCCCAACGCAGTGTCGAAGTCAAAAGTCCCGGACACCCAAGTGGAAGGCAGCCAGAGGCCGAAGATGATTTTGGCCTCCGACTAAAAAGTTGCTTTGACGGACTCCTTGTGGTACGTCCTCGTATCTCCGGAACCGCTTGTCCTAGAGCGTCGGCGACCTCGGCGTTGGACTCCCCGTGTCCTGGGGACCTCGAGGACACCATCGGGGACCCCCCAGGTCGCCAATCCGTGGACCTCGGCGTCAAGGCCTTTGTTTCCAGACATTATCTAGAAAATATTTCCAGATATTATCTGGAACATTTTATTTCCAGATATTATCTGGAAATGCCGTTTTTTTTCCAGATGTATATCTGGAAATTGACTATTTCCAGATATTATCTGGAAAAAGTAGACATTTCCAGATATTATCTGGAAAAAAACGGCCATTTCCAGATAATATCTGGAAATGCGAAAAAATATCTGGAAATTTCCAGACATCGGTTTCACCGTGCTAGAAGTACAGCGTTTTCCGTACCCATAGAAGTAGGGTGTTTTCCGTACCTGGAAGTACGGCGATTCCCGTAGTTTCTACATTGTACAAAAGATCTCGCCTTAAATTTAATTCCAAAGAGTTTGAGTAAATTTTCAAAATCGTCAAAATAGACTTTGATGTCCAGCAATGAGTGCCTTTCGACAAGTGCATTGTACTAAGTAAGGTGATCGCCGAACTTCCAGGCACGGTAAACGCCGTACCTACGAGTACGTTAAACGCCGTACTTACAAGTACGGCAAACGCTGTACGGAAAACACCGCACTTTTATGGGCACGGTAAACGCTGTAGTTCTAGGTACGGTAAACACCGTAATTCTAAGTACGGCAAATCCCGTTAATGAATTAACGGCGAAAACCGTACATTTTTCTTAAAGTGAAGAGGCCTTGTACCATTTTGGCAAAACTTTGGTTGACTTAAGTTCCTTGACCTATTTTACAACAAAGTCAGCAAGGGCGTGCCCCTACCTTCCATAATTCGATTTTTGGCAAATGTTTTAGAAACATCCCTTGTTTTCCTTTTTTGGCCCTCAGACAAACCAATTTATCTTTGAATTTGGAAGGTCTTTCTTTGCAGCCCGGTAGGTTGCGTTGTGGTCGTCCCTCAGACATCCGTGCTGTTTTAGGTGACATAGGAAGATTGACGGAAGACCCATACCGACATTGAAACAGATTCGCTTACATGAACTCATTACGGCCCGTCGACAAAGTGGCCCATAATTGATTCGATACCTAAAATTCATTTTTCGCCTTACGTTTCGATATGCACTAACTAATGCGAGCGTAGCTAAGCATTGAAAATTTGTGCATATCACGCGTATGTTTAATTCCCTGCAAAGCTAATGCACGAAAAAAACTACACGGTAATTTAGTGTGTACGATCTGCGGCCTCTGGTGTTCGCCGCCCGGTGGTTCTAACTCACCGAACTGTAGCCTGACGAATCGCTCAGTCTGCTCGTTGATCCGGAGGAGGCATTCAGTACACCGGAGGATGCAACCACGGCCTGGAAGAAAAACAGTCGAAACACGCAATGAAGGGGGAACATCCGCTCCAAAACAACCAAAAATTCTAATATTTTCTACTACTTTCAGTGCGCCGCTGGACGCGCTAACACAACTAAAGATCGTTCTTTCGTCAAACGCCGAAAAGCGCATTCAGAAATTCGCAAAACTGCAGCGTCGGGAGGACGTGAGCCGCAACCTTGCATAGAATACATAGAATACTTAGAATCTCAAAATTTGATCGCGTTTATAACGAAACATGAAATTGCACATTGTTACAGGCCCCAAGGACGCAAAAAACGAGCAACAGCAGTGAGATTTCACAAAGGTGGCTGGTAACAGAATAACTTGATAGAATCAATTTTAAAATTACCTTTTTGCCGTTAGAAAATTGAGAACATTTTGACGTGAAATGTTACATTTAAAAACAAAATATTTCATGTATTTTTTTTCCCAAATTATTTTGATGTGCTATCGGCTTTAGCCACACATCTCAGGAATGCTGACCCCGAATTTCGTCGATCTAGGTCAAATCGTTAGACGTGCACCCTGGGACAATGGAGAAAGGTCTTGCACCAAACTTCAGTCTGATAACTTTTCTGTGGTGCTCACGTAAAGTACTTTTTGTTTGACATGTTAAGCGTAATGTCTTACACAGTAGAATTTTCTACTCGTTAAGATTCTGTGTCGTTCGCCCAAAAACACTCTTCTTAGAAGTGATGTCCCCTTCGAAAGACAAGGAATTCAAAACTAGTCAAGGATTTGGGACGCTTGAGCAGCAGTTATCAAAATCTAGCAGCGACATCGTTGTCGCTTTCTGTTTTCAGTGACAAGAACGCTATCGTCAACACATAGGAAGGATCCCTGTAAAGTTTTTCATAACAATGGAGCGACCGATGGAGTGGCCAATGGTTCAGAATGATCAGAACCCGTAAGTTAATTACAATTACCAACAGTTAACAGGAGACTCCAGGTCGGCCGCCGGCCGTGCCTCCAAGCGGGGAGCCGATGCAGACCGACATGAAAATCGCGATTTCTCGAAAACAGTTGGGCCAAAAAAAAAACGTTAACGCTAACGCTAACGTGAAAGCAGATGATACTAATGTTTATTTCAATGAATGTTTGTTCATCATTTAATTAAGGAAAACAATTTAATTTTAATTTTCTAATTTTGTTTGATGTATTCATGTCTACGCATGTGTGTCCACAATGATATGCCTAATACCACTTGTGTTGGGTATCATTCTCTTTGTTTCAACGCGAGGATGCACAATATGATGGCCAATCACATGAATACTCAATACCCGTAAAAGTTGTTTTCTGTACTAGCGCGGCATCGGCGCAGCGTCCTGCACTTGACACTCCAGCCTCGGCGCAGCGTCCGGTCATGATAAGCAGCCGAGCTTCGTCAGTCGACACTCCAACATAAACAAACAAGAGCAGCGCGGCGCAGCGCAGCGCAGCACTCCGCGCCACTTGTAACCAGGCGCCGCGCATCCGTTCCGCCCTAGTCCCAATGCGAACTTTTGCGGGTATCAGTTAAATAGTTGAATGGATGCCGAATTCTGCATCCTCACGTTGCGACGAGAAAAATGATACCAAATAAGACTAGGATAGCGGCGGGGGCGCGGGCAGGGGCACGGGCGCGGGCGCGCCGGCGCGCGGCGCAACCCGAGCCCCCGCAGGCGCCCCGATTCATGAGGGGCGCACGACCGCACGGCACGGTGCGGTGCGGCACGCTGAGGGCCCTCCGCTCATAATCTTCTAGGCAGGCTAGCCAGCCGCTGCCTTGCCAGCGAGGCGCTCGGCCTCTTGTACGCTTGCTAGTCAGGCAACGAGGCAGGCAACTGCTGCCTGGCTAGCCGAAAACTCGGTACTCGCTCAGCACGAGAGTACAAGCACGCTGATACGTGAACGTATCATCTGCTAAAAAATTCAAACTTGGTAGTCGGCGGCCAGGCAGGCGCGAGCGCAGACGGTCTGGCGGTGCACTGCTGGGCAAGCGGGGCGGGGGAGAGGTGGCGGGGGCCCTGCGGGGGCCGGTCTTTTGCTGATGCCTGTTTGCCTGCCCTCAGCCTGCCTTCGCCGCGCCAACCACCCCAAAGTCGCGGTTTTCGTCTCGGCGTTTCCTAAACTACGGCCACACCGTTCCCGTTCATGATTTTGACTTGAAATTAGGAGAGGCGTTCGGGAACGAGTAAGACTACGCACGTACGTTGGCCGATTTTGGATATCATATTTAGGAGCCGAGCTACGGCGGTCTCCGTTTTCCAACCCGATCACGGCAGAAGGCGAACAGGCAATGTTGGGCCGGGTTTGGTCAGACCGAAAGCGGGCCGGGTCTTATAGCAGTACCTGTACCAAGTTTGAATTTTTTGGCCGAACTGTTTTCGAGAAATCGCAATTTTCATGTCGGTCTGCATCGGCTCCCCGCGCGGAGGCACGGCCGGCGCCCGACCTGGAGTCTCCCGTTAAGCCTAAGGATTTAGCTGTGGCTGGAATCGTAACGCCGAAATGTTATAAAACGGTTCCATGGAATAGTTAAGGCTTGATTGAGAACAATGAATCGCTGTATTAGCAACCTCTTTCGGATTTACAGAATCAACAGAAAACTCTAAGAGAAAATCAAAGCCGTAACTTTGTTACGTGGCAGTGGCATAGCAGCTCCGATGCATATAATTAAAATCTGAGAGCTGCAAACGAAAGAAAAAGGCGTCTGTTGCCGGTCTTTTCAGAGTCAGCCGAAACCTGCGGTCTAAAAATCGGCACTTTCACCAGACAAAATAGGAGTAGAACCCAGCCGAAAGAGTGATCCGTGTTGCGAACTGAGAACGTGGACCCGCGAGAATAGCTTTGAGTCGACATAAAGCTTACGATTTGAACTTACATGGGACACAAACTTTCCATCTGATCCATGCCACCTTCCCGAGCGATCCTTGTACAATCCAGAAGAAGACGAAGACACTGATAACTGTAACAAGCATGAAAACGTTGACAGTCAATTTTCTTTAGACTATGACACTGCAAAAGTCACTGACAGGCGTATAAGTAATCACACACTTCGAGAAACTAGGCCTTCTACGGCTCGGCTCACATTAAATGCAAGCTGGTTGAACAGCAAACGCACGTGCAAGTGTTTGGTTTGATATGACAAGGACAATTTGATTGTGGCTTGGCTTTTATTATCTGTTAACGGCTGCCATATAATGATTCAACACTGCTGCACTGGTGTTACAGTCGGGAACAGTTGTTACAGATTTGGGCTTGCGTTTCACCTCATTTCTGATATTCAGCAAACGTGAGAGGATGTGCCGGCGTTGGCTAGTCCAAGTGCACATTGGAAGCTAGACCAGGAATGATCCTCGGCCGAAACCCATCCAGGTGGCGCCAATCCCTCCACCTCGCAGAAAATACCATCGACTGATGATACGGTATTTGAACGAATCCCTGGATAGGAAGTCATAGAAGTCGACGCGTCCTAATAGAATAATCCTGTCAATGCGGATCCAAGACAATCCTGTCAGTGCAGGCCCAAGACAATCCTGTCAGTGCAGGCCCAAGACAATCCTAACTGTCAGCGTCGATCAGGGTTGTTAAAGTTAATTCTTTTCGTTATCAAGTTAGCGATAAGTTAATTTCTGACCCTCATTATCGTTAACTTGATAACGATAACGGCCGTGAAAGTCTTATCAAGTTAACGATAAGTTTAACTTATCGGATTCGATTAGTTAACGTAGTGAAAGGATCCATTAAAAACCGGGAAAAAATGCCAATTTCGCAATTAACGCTTTATTTCAAGGACTAGGTGTCATAATTACACTCCTGGACGGGAAAAATCAGTTCAAAATTATAAAAAATAAATTTAAAAAAATGAACAATAATTAAAGGTCTTTACAGTCAACAACAAACAGATGACGAGCGCTCCGAGTGGTGGTGGGGGTGGGCGGCAGGGCGACGCGGGATTCAAAAAATTTCGAACGTATTGATGCATTATGAGCGTTTTTATCTACTGTCACTAAAAAAAAGTTAACTTATCGATCGATAAGTTAAATTGGGCTGTGTTAACGATACCTTGATAACGATAACGTTTCAAGAAAAGTTATCAAGTTAACGTTAGCGATAATATTAACTTATCGTTATCCAATTATCACCGATACTTTCGAAATTAACCTTAACAACCCTGGCGTCGATACAGCGAACTATCATGTGCAGCGAACTGCACATGACGTGAAAATGGGCCTTTTCTTGAAGTCCGTGACGCTCACACACAACATAAAACTACTTGCCGAAAAATTAGTTTGCTAGTTTCATCCTCATTTAAAGACGTGGACATTATACAAAGTACAGAAATTACACGGAAAATGTCTGGTCAATTTTTTACCTGGACCGTCCGTACCTTGCCAACCACGGAGGTTCTGCTCATGTTTTCTGTAGAAGTTTACATGAGATCACAGAGAACCACGGAAGGTCCATACCTTGTCTGTACCCCATCCCGAGAGAAAATTATAGGCTGCAGATTGGCTGCAGGCTGGCTCCCTCCAGGTGGCTGACAACGCGCGGATGGAACTCGGATGGCTGCAGACATTGGCTGTATTCGGACATACGTCAGCCAAAATACAGCCATCCGCAGCCGGTGCAGCCTCTCTGGCTACACCTGCCAGCCACTGAAGTGTCCCTTTGGAGCCCAGTAAGCGCTGCCCCCGCTGCTCTAGGCTGCACCCCGTAGCCTTCAGGATGCGCCAGACAGCCTTCCCTCGCGAGCCACGCTGCCCCCAGCAGCCACGAGGCTGCGAGGCACTGCTCTAGGCTGCACCCCGCAGCCTTCAGGATGCCCCAGACAGCCTTCCTTCGCCCGGGCCACGCTGCCCCCGGCAGCTATGAAGCTGCGGGTCACAGCTACATCTCGGCCGCATCCTGCAGCTTCGTGGATGCCATCGGCAGCATCCATATCGCTACTAGGCTTCACTCTTTAGTACATGAAGGTCCCCATGACGACCTTTGAGGGTGCCTGTTACGCCCTTTGAAGTTCTATGGAGCCCTTAGTAGATTTTCTAGGGTTCCAACACCGTTCCAGATCCAAATCTGCCAAGTAATTTCATCTAGGACTTACCGTTCCCAAGATATCAAAGATAACAAAAAAGTTTCCCGATTTTTACGAAACTTGCATGGCTTATGTATGTTAACGTATTCAACTCAAATATCAGCATACCACGCACCCATTCTATGTTTTTCTATTTTTTATCGCCCTTTAATCAAGGGGTACGACCGTTGCCTGAATACCGCTAGCATCCACCATGCTGCAATCCGTAGCCTACAGCCATTGCAGCCTACATGGCTGTATAGTCCTGCCGTAGCCCGGCTGCATCCGGCAGCCAACACGCTGCGATGCGCAGCCTACAGCCATTGCAGCCTGCGTGGCTGTAAAGTGCAGCCACGGCCAGGCTGGCGCTGGCAGCCAGCACGCTGCGACGCGCAGCGCGCAGCGTACAGCCTTTGCAGCCAACGTGGCTTCAAAGTCTAGCCGCGGCCCGGCTGCCGCCAGCAGCCAACACGCTGGGACGCGCAGCCTACAGCCGTGGCAACCTTCATGGCTTCAGCGGCCTTTCCATGGCCAGGCTGCATCCAGCAGCCGACACGCTGCGACGCGCAGCCCACAGCCATAGCAGCCTACGTGGCTGCAAAGTCCAGCCACGGCCCAACTGGCGCCAGCAGCCAACACGCTGCGACGCGCAGCCTACAGCCATGGCAGCCTAGATAGCTGTAAAGTCCAGCCGCGGCCTGGCTGGCGCCAGCAGCCAACACGCTGCGACGCGCAGCCTACAGCCAGGGCAGCCTAGATAGCTGTAAAGTCCAGCCGCGGCCTGGCTGGCGCCAGCAGCCAACACACTGCGACGCGCAGCCTACAGCCATGGCAGCCTACATGGCTGTAACGGCTAGCAGCGGCACGGCTAGCGCCAGCAGCCAACACGCTACGATGCGCAGCCTACAGCCACTGCAGCTAAGTTGGCTGTGCGTGGCAGCGTTTATAGGCTGCTTAGGGCAGCCAAAAGGCTTCTGTGCGCAGTTTCTGAAGCGTTTCACAGCCAAAGCGCTCCGTGAAACAGCCAGACCAGCCACTGCAGCGTGCATGGCTGCAAGTCCAGGAGGTCGCTATAGCTGCGACATGGCTGCAACGCAGCCACGGCAGCCATGCATACAGCCAAAAAACGGTCCATACAGCCATGCGTCAGCCATTCGTCAGCCTTTCTGCAGCCTTCTATTTTTACTCGGGATCATCTGTACATTTTCCGTACCAAAACACAGAGTTTTTGCAGTGCAGAGAGAGTTCATAACCAGTTTTAGCCACCTCTGCAGTTAGGATTGTTTCGGATCTGCCCTGGCAGTTGGAATTGCTTTGGATCTGCCCTGGCAGTTAGGATTGTCCTATAAGGAGGCGTCGAAGTAGGAACCAAAACCGCTTCTGCACATACACACACGCTGGCTCTGAGTGGAGCGGTGATGTCTGCGCATGCGCAGAAAAGGTTTCAGTTCTTACTTTTATTCTAAGAATTCTGGTCTAGGGAATCGGTAAAATACCCTATTGAGCCTCGACTGGATGCTTCGCCACAGCTCCAAGATAAGTTCAAGCGTTGCTTTCGTTCGAGGGGGAAAGCACTCGCGTAATAGTCGGGTCACTCTGTCCGTAATAGCACGCGTAATAGTGTGCGTAATAGTAGCGTAATAGCCGAAATGTTTCAAATTTGATCTATTTTAGGGTTTTTTTTTTGGTCTGTTTTCGGCTTAATTCCTAAAATTTTGAGGCGCAATAGAGCGTTATAGACGTAATAGTCCCGCGCGACACAGTGCGCGGGAGGGAGCAGCTGCGAAGGCTGACCTTGACAGCTCTCGGGTAGCCCAGACCTCGTAAGAAGTGCCACGTCCAAAGCGAAGGCGACGGATCCATGCCTGTCCCCTGCTGTCAAAGCCTCTGCTTCCGACCACGCCAAGCATCAAGAATCGCATTGTTTAGCGAGTAAGATGACGCTTGACGTAAAAAGACGAATTCGCATACAAAATTGGAACTCTGTTATGCACTGCCCCACCGTCCCATTAGTGCTGTTCTTCACGAGATGCACACCTGAAGTGTGAAATGATCTGGCTGGTGCGTCGGTACAAGATACAGAGCAACCGCACTCATTCTCAAAACTCCCCCCCCCCCTTTTCCTCTTCTTTCCAGGACTGCGGTGCAGCATGGCGATAAACCCTGCACTCTTAAAACCTTACGAAGTATTTTGAGCATACATATAACAAACAAAAATACTTAGTTATACGAAGAAATAGTTTGTAAATTACGAAGTATTTTCTTTGTAAGCTTATGTATGCTCAAAATACTTTGTTATACAAACTACTTTTCTTTGTAAGGCCCGAAATAGTTTGTAAGGTTTTCTCAGTGTGCGCGGCCCCAGCAAGAGCCAGACGCGGCTTCCTTTGGCCTCACATTTCGACAGCGTACCCCTCCCCCTCCCTCTCCCAGTCTCTCCCTTCGCCCTTGACGCTCGCGGTTTAGCAAAATGTGAGCACAAATGTGAGCACAAATGTGAAACATAATGGTATGTCACCCTTTGACAGCGTGGCGTGAGTCTGTTTCTGGCCGGCTTTTGACATGGAGCACCTCAACGACGCCGCAATGCAAGTAGACCCATACACTCTTATCGACATTTTATTAATATTCATTAACGTTTATGCACATAAGTAGGATTTCGTTAAGAAGCTTAACAGATTTGTCAAGCTCATTAATGTGCACAAACGTCAATACGTTATTGAAGAAAAAATCGGTACGAGTCTGAGAGTGTACCCTTCCGAAAGAGAAGTGCCGGGTGAATATACTAGGCTGTGGCAGGCAAATATGTCACCCCTGCCTGTAAGAGACTGAATTCTCTTAATTGGTGACTTTCGGATCCAATAAGGGGGATGGCCCCTTTCGCCCCCAGACAGCCGCCAGAAAGGTAGGAAAAAACCGCACTATGCGCACTTAATTACGGAGCACGTTTTTAGTGCGCAGTGTTTGCACGACATTAAAAATGCGCGTGAAATGCACAAATTCATGCGCAACAACGCACATTTTCGTGCCAACACGGAAAAAAAAAGTTCGGTCAGTGCAGTCAGGATTCGGCCGTGGGGCACGACTTGTTGTAGGTTAGGTTGCTACCGATGCTTTATCACCACGATCAGAATGGTTGGTTACCACAATCAGAAACATGTTCACCACGACCGGATTTCACCAACTAATAACCCATTCCGATTGTAACGACCAACTCCTTTTCCCCGTGAAGTTGCGCACGAATTCGTGCATTTTCAAACGCATAGTTTTGTGCCCAGAATTTAGGGTGTGACCCCCCCGAAGTTGGCGAACAGTGCTACTTTGCTCCTCCCTCCAGCCAGCTCTGGATTCACCACAGTAGCTCACTAGAACTAGAACGCGATCAGGAAGGGTGCCAACAACCTAGCAGTCTTAACAAGTCTCAAAAGAAGACAATACAGAGTAACAGTGAAGTGAGCGACTTTTCCTTTCTCTAGCAGACCTCGCGAAAAGAAAAAAACGGCAGTCTGTACACCACGGTACAATCGTACGTTTCTGGCAAGCGACTAACACGGAGTTGGATTCACGTCTCTCTATCTTCAGCGGAAGGAAATGTGGTGGCAAGCAACAGTATTCCCCTCGGCCGAGGCGTGGCGATAAGCGCAGGTATCGGGCGGTGGGGAGGGGGGGCGGATTAAAACGGCTATCTTGTCAGTAAAGAGCGAAACTAAGAAATTGTCATGAGTGTCCCGAACCTTCGACCACGCGTGGGCACGCTCTCACCAGTTCCCCAGGCACGGCACGCACATGGGCCTCTGGATTCGACAATTGGAACTAACTAACACGCTAACACCTTACTATGTGTGCTCTACAGAACAAGGGTATCTTCTCCTGAAAAGGACCCTGTGACACCAGTTTCAAGACAAGCATTCCGTCGACCCTCGTTACCAGCTTCGCTTGCCAGCGCCGGCAACTCAGTTCAACGAAGTGCCATGGCGGAATAAGGAGGACTCGAGAGGGCAAAAGCATCCTGATCGGCTGAAATTCGGATCATCCTGTAGAAAAGTCGCACAGGGCAACACACTCACCGCGGGACTAGAGCACCCAGTACGGGAAGCAGATCCAAAGCTGGAGTAGCCGGAGCCGCCAGCACCGGAACCGGAGTCGCCGGAGTAGCTTGAGCCGCCAGCACCGGAACCGGAGTAGCCGGAGTAGCCCGACGAGCTCCTTGATCCGCCGCCGCTGCTGCTCCCTCCGCTACTGCCGCCCCCAGAGGCTGCCACGGTGGCCTGACGAATTTCGGCAACAAAGAGAAAATTAGAGAGGGACGGCAAAACATGGAGAGATTTTGCTACAGTGGCTTCTGGGAACGGAGCAGCACTTAATGACCGTTCTTTAGTTGTATTTTCGAACCTCTAGTTCAAACCTACATCAAAAGATGGGTAAAAAAAATATCTTTTAGTCAAACGTTTACCTGTTTGATACTGGGCCTAAAAAAAAACCTCCAAACTTGAACAATAGTAAGAAGGCTATGTGGAAAAAAAGAAAAGACGCTGCAGTTTTAGCAAGAAAATAGAGACATATTGCAATGTTGGGCAGAACAAAGAAACCCCGATATTGAAGCGCGAGGAATACTTCGAGAAAAACTAAATCATCATTAATACACTCAAAAAAAAATGCTAGCCACACACTTTCAGACCCGAGAAATGCCCCCGTGTGAGTGATCCGGTGATTCCGCGCGTAGACGTCGTTTTCGACAAACCATGAACTGCAGAAGTGAAAGAGTAAAAATAAATAAGAGGTGACAGGGTTGGATTTCACCTCTCCGATTTGGCTGCTTTATGGTGGGTGTTTTAGTGTCCTAGAGACATGTAAAAAGCCGGAGTATCAGGTCCGGCAAAAATTTATTGTCCAATCTGTAGCCATGTTTCTGTTTTTTGGGCTTTTTCGACTTGAATTTGGGTATTTTGCCCTATGTCTTAGGTTTCCCAGCCAGTTGGTCGAGACATTATTTTTCTGACGTAAAATGAGCCAAGGAATCTAAATCTGTGTCCAGAATTGAGCTACGGCCCACACTGTGGGAGATATTGGCTAACACCGTCCAAAAATTACCGAAAAAGACCCAAATCTTGGGGAAATGGTCAAAAAAATCGTTCGAGAGGCTTTCCAAGGGGTATAAAAAATGGTTAATGAACTAAGGAATCCAATGAGCACAACCCCATATTTTTCTGATGAACCGTTTTAAAATGGCGGGGTGTCAAAGTTGGACAATCAGTTTTTTCTTCAATCCTTTTTAACATTTTGACCCTGTAGGATTGTATCTTATCCCAGCATCCCATTGGCAATATCCCCTGGCATACAGGGTCACACGATGCGAACACCACGATGCAAAAATATTGGAATCGAATGCGCGGCGCCTCACGGACGGTCTGTCATGCTGTGCAATGCCAATATGGCAGTTACCGGGTCCGAAACGGCGGACGACCAATTGTGGTCTAGCTTCTCAAGTTTCAGTTCAAGTTAGCGCCTGTGAGAATCCAAGATAGGCAGACCCGTCACGCGGGCGGGCAAAGAGGGTTGCCTACCCGCTGTCGCGCGGGGGATCGTCCCAGTGGATGCTCCTATGGACAGATGTCTCCAATAAATCAAGCTAAACTGGTGAAATTTTTGAAACAACTGGGACAGCATCAATTTCATCAACAATTGCTAATGATAGGATACTCTATTCCAAAAAATTTGAAGGAGAAAATCAGGCAAAAATATGCCACAGAAAACGATTTAACATTCTCAAAAATAAATATAATAAAAGTTGCGTGATCCTGGATGCCACAGGATATTGATAATGGGATGCTGGGATAATATACAATCCTACAGGGTCAAAATTTTAAAAAGGATTGAAGAAAAAACTGATTGTCCAACTTTGACACCCCGCCATTTTAAAACGGTTCATCAGAAAAATATGGGGTTGTGCTCATTGGATTCCTTAGTTCATTAACCATTTTTTATACCCCTTGGAAAGCCTCTCGAACGATTTTTTGACCATTTCCCCAAGATTTGGGTCTTTTTCGGTAATTTTTGGACGGTGTTGGCCAATATCTCCCACAGTATGGTCCGTAGCTCAATTCTGGACACAGATTTAGATTCCTTGGCTCATTTTACGTCAGAAAAACAATGTCTCGACCAACTGGCTGGGAAACCTAAGACATAGGGCAAAATACCCAAATTCAAGTCGAAAAAGCACAAAAAACAGAAACATGGCTACAGATTGGACAATAAATTTTTGCCGGACCTGATACTCCGGCTTTTTACATATCTCTAGGACACTAAAACACCCACCAAAAATCAGCCAAATCGGAGAGGTGAAATCCTTCCCTGTCACCTCTTATTTATTTTTACTCAAACAAAGAACCTTGTTCTTTTGGCCTCGATTGAGTATAGATCTAGCAACAATAGAATTTTAACAAAGCTGTCTGCTGCAAGCTGACTTTTATTATCACCCCCTATGAAATGCAGGATTAGCAACCATACACGATATTCGCTTTCATATTTTCTAAAATATCCCCGAAATAAAATCTGTCAAATCTGGGTCTTGTTTTCAGCCTAAGGTAGATCAGTTTCTTGACTATCGTTATGATACGGGTCTCCGGTAAATATCGACATATCAGTTGCATGATCAAAATCCTTATAACGTTATTACAATAATGATTCAAATTTGAAATTGGTGGTGAAGGAATCCGCGTACGTAACAGGGGGATTTTACAACAAATTTCGGGAAAGGACTGTTGACTGTTCTACCTTATGCTGCAAGCAGGACCTAATCAGACCACGCTTTCCGGAAGTATAGCAATAATTAAAACTGAATTTCGTTTTTTTTTTTTTTTTTTTTTTTCTGCCAACCCTGATAAATGTTAACAGTATCTGAAACTGTAGATAAGCCTGATTTATTGCCCTTCAACTCAAGTGTCCAATCGAGTCCTGAGCGGAAAGGTTGCTAGCGGCGAACAAAATTTTACGTATCAAAATAGGGCCGTTCCGTGGGTTTTGTTTAAAACTCCAGCTACAAGCCAAAATCCGCTTTACTCTGAGCCAACTGACTGCCTCCAGGTCAGGGATGTTAACGCTACTTTACCAGAGTAACGCGCGCTACCACTTTACTCCGAATTTTCTGTAACGGTAGCGGTAACGCGTTACATTTTTAAAAACACGGGTAAAGTAGCGGCGGTACTTTACCACGAGGCAGTAACGTGGTAGCGGCGCTACCGTTACTCACACACGACATTTTCTCGCTTTTTCCGCGCCCGTCTGTTTAAATTTTACCGCCTCGCGGCAACGCAGTTGCTTATAATTGCTGCGGCCGGACGCAGGGCAGCGTAACCCGCACCACATTCAAGTTGTTTTGTACGTACTTCATACAAGTATATAAAAATAATAATTTAAAAGCGTTTTTTGTTATTTCCTCTTCAAAAAACTGCAAAACACGGATTTGTAGCTAATTTTTTTGCAAACTTGAGTAACGGTAGCGGCGTTACAGCGTTACCAGTAACGGTAACGCGTTACATTTCTCAAATTCGGGGTAAAGTAGCGGCGGTACTTTACCAGACACCCAAAGTAGCGGTAGCGGTAACGCGCTACTTTTTAAAAGTAACGTTAACATCCCTGCTCCAGGCTCCAGGCAACTATCACACTACGCTTACCGCAGATACAAAGCGCCCTCCTTCCCCGTGCCACCGACCATTCCGGTCCTGGTAGTAAGACATCTGTAGGGAGACATAAAGATTAGACACGCATCACAAGGACAGTACGTTTCAGAATAAGTTCAATAGATTTCGAGGACTTGGATGAACGCGATGCAATGAACCGTCCGGAATAGGGTTCTTTCGTGAGTGGTGAAACGGAAGTCAATACACGCCAGGGTCTGGGACAACTCGTCCCGCAGAACGGGGTAATATGAGACAAATTTCGATTTTTCTTTTGTAAATTTCCCCCTTTCAATTTCAGTTTGAGGTTTTATCACTAGTTCTTAGACACTTTACCTACACTTCCACAAAATTTCAGATTTATAGGTTCAGTGGGGACCTCTCAATAACCCTCGGAGTGTCGTCCCATATTTCCTTGCAATGTGGGGTGATATGAGACAAAACAGGAAAATGGTAAACTAACAAGTCTGGAAAAATGGCTCATCTAGGCAGGTTGGAACCTTTTACAGTTAGTTCTTTTCATTCCTGTTAAAGATGATCGGGGACTATAATAAAGAAGAATTATGATAACTGAAAAAAGTGAAGTTGTGACCTGGTTTAACCAGTCACATGTGAATACTAAACTAAGAGCATAAATACCGGTCAGATAATACAACAAATTCGTGTTTAAATCGTTATTGCTTGAAGTAATTGACGGTGGAGTACGTTTGACCTCATGTTTCAACATAAGACGGTTCCCGGTTTTCCCAGGCGAAGACTGTAGGAAAGACAGGCGAATTCCAGGGAGTTGCTGGGCAAAACAGGAACCATTTTTACCGTGAAGCGAAAAAAGGTGTCTCTATTTTCCCTGAAAGGTGTAACAAAATTGTATTCCTTTTGAAATAGGCGGCCCAGGAGTAGACATAACGGAAAAGAGGGAGGGTGGGGCTGAACTTTTCGAAATGTCGAAGGCAAGCCTCTGGTGGTGGGCCGCAACTACCCGGACAAGAAACAACCGCTGTCGCCGTCCAGTGGAGATGAGGCTGCGCGCGCACCCCGGCCTCGGTCCGCCGCGATCTGGGCGACACGATGTCACAGCCGTCGTCCAGATCAGATGCGGTCCCGTGTCCAGGGACCGTCCGTAAGACCCAAATGGCATATTTTGGCCGATTTTTCAACTTTGATGACCTGCCTCGGCAGGGCCGGACTGGAGGCATTTGTCCCCGTCGGGAAGATAAGCCAGTGGCCCTCAGCACACACAAAAAAAAAGACAGTTTCTACCTTATCTCTTGGTTATTCTTAGCCCTGAAAAAAGTGCATATTTTGCGAGCAAACCAAGCTCCATGCCATATATCTATAGCCTTCTGAGAACTTTATTACGGAGAAAATAAGAGTGCCTATTGCCGCTAA
Source organism: Stenchaetothrips biformis (assembly GCA_030522485.1). Lineage (NCBI taxonomy): Eukaryota > Metazoa > Arthropoda > Insecta > Thysanoptera > Thripidae > Stenchaetothrips > Stenchaetothrips biformis. The sequence continues at coordinate 7,136,927 of CM060087.1, read as the reverse complement.
TAAAATGCTGATACGGAATAAGGATCACTTCAAGAAACTGTTCCAATTTTTGAAGTGACAGGAGTAATTTATTGGCGAGCGACAGCGAGCTTACTATAAGTCAACGCCTTATCGTATCCAAACATGGTTGTTTCAACGGCGATAAGCGGCATTGCGTCTCGATATTATGGTACCAGCTATAGATACGTTCGTGAGCAAAGCGAGCGACGAAAATTTAAGGTATCTTTGGTGCTGTTTCAGAGCTCCAAGAGAGCAGGCCATGCTTGATGATCTGGTCCCAGATCCTGGCCGATTCCTCCGTCCTGGCCCAGGAGCCACATATCGCGTAGCCCCGGCGCCTGGATCCCCATATCCCGACCCGCCCAGTCCGGCCCTGTGCCTCGGACAGAATGACACAGGAAAAAATCGGCCGATTTTTAGCAGATGATACATTTATGTATCATAATGCTTGCACTTTCGTGTCGTGTACGGGGACAGCGAGCGCGTGGATGGCTCGCCAAGAATTATGGTGCGGAGGGGGCTTCGGTTCGCCCGCGCCCGCGCCCGCGCCCCCGCCGCTATCCTAGTCTTATTTGGTATCACTTTTCTCGTCGGAACGTGAGGATGCAGAATTCGGCATCCATTCAACTATTTAACTGATACCCGCAAAAGTTCGCATTGGTACTAGGGCGGAACGGATGCACGGCGTCTGGTTACAAGTGGTGCGGAGTGCTGCGCTGCGCCGCGCTGCTCTTGTTTGTTTATGTTGGAGTGTCGACTAACGAAGCTCGGCTGCTTATCGTGACCGGACGCTGCGCCGAGGCTGGAGAGTCAAGTGCAGCACGCTGCGCCGATGCCGCGCTAGTACAGAAAACAACTTTTACTGTTATTGAGTATTCATGTGATTGGCCATCATATTGTGCATCCTCGCGTTGAAACAAAGAGAATGATACCCAACACAAGTGGTATTAGGCATATCATTGTGGACACACATGCGTAGACATGAATACATCAAACAAAATTAGAAAATTAAAATTAAATTGTTTTCCTTAATTAAATGATGAACAAACATACATTGAAATAAACATTAGTATCATCTGCTTTCACGTTAGCGTTAGCGTTAACGTTTTTTTTCTGGATGACTGGACCTATAGACTACGCGACCTAGTGGGCAGGGTCTCCGTGCTGTGGGTTGCCTACCCACCAGGGCGATATTTATTTTTTGCCATGAATTAGGCATTTTCAGCCATTACGCCTCCGCAGCGAACGTGTTAACATAAATATCTACAGATTGAAACCCTGTACGCACGAGTACTCGTCTGGCATACACCCTACCTTGTTAACTTTATAAAAGTTGTAAAAATTTAGAGGTTTTTTATTTGGTTATAAATCATACTTGCGGGTCTCTTATTGCCTTGGCACGTTCCCCGTGAGCTGCCAAGGCCTCCAAGATCACGAACAAAAATTGCACGGTGGTCATAGCGACTGCTAGGGAGCAGCGCGACAAAAACCGTAAAAATGTCGCTTTGTCTGAAATTTCCTTCATGTCTCATATTACCCCGTTCTTCGGTAATGTGGAGAAGACTAGCATAGTTGGGCAAATGGAACGTACTTTCGGTGGAGAAATACTAATACACGTATCAGACTCAAAACAAGGAGCACTTTAATTTCTGCGTTTCCGGACAAGCTGGCTGCCGCTGGCCTCTGGCTTCTGGTCCACAAATTCTCCGAAAAACGCGAATTGCTATCCCGCCGCTTCCACGTAACAGCCGCGGCATTTGCGAGAGTAACTCGTGGATTGATACTGGTTCCGCCAGCGCCCGTTGACCTTGAGCGACATCGGGTCCCCACACTGCCGCGGGAAGAAACCGTCAGCTTCCGAGTAAAGTGCCTTGGTTCCTTTCTCCCTTTGATCTCCACCCTGCGCTGAGCGGCTGCACCGTCTCAACCCGGCGTTCAAAGAGCCTGTTATGACCGGGCCGTCTCGTGGCCCAACACACTTAAATCGAAACACGCACTAAACAGAGCCGGGCACCGCAGACTCACCTCTGGCACCTCTGCACTGGTAAAACTAAAGCGTAGTAAGGGAGAGTGGGGCAGTGTGTACGGATTTAGGAATTTGCTTCTCAGGGCCGTATTTTTTTATCATATTTGACCCAAATCAACGAAAATGAATACTTCGTACTTTCATTTTCAAAAATATATGGTCTTTAGCACGCCACATATCTTTTGGTAGGCTGTGGAGACGAATATCCGTACCCCTGCATTTGTTACATTTGTTACATACTGCCCCGACCCGGGGTGTATATTGTGTATAACAAGTAAAGAAAGTGGTTATTAAAAAGAGTGGAAATGATGATTTGGTCATCTAAATGAGTTCGTTTCATCAAGACGAATAAAAAACACTTGCATTTTTTGTTCGTCTTCTTAAGTACAATCCACCGCGGCACCTCATTAGCCACTTATGTCAGTTCAAAATTTTGCTCATCGGTGTTTATTATATTGTAACGAACTGCCCCGCAGATTTTAGTTACACACTGCCCCGAGGGTAGGTTCTTGCGTTCATGCCCCTCAGAAGGAAACAGTGATAATGCAAATGAAGTTGACCTGAATTTTACATTCGTTAATGAGCATAATCATCGCGTTAGTGTACATTCGTCACTGGACGGCACTATCCGAAGAGAATTAACGCTTAAATGTTGCAACCACGGTCGAATCGCCCTGTGGAGCTTTAAGACTTTCTACGCTCGCCAAATACCTCATCTGACCTCCGATTTCTTGATTGCAAATCCAATGGGTGTTTTCGAGAAAAGAAAACGCACATTCACATAGGTGTTTGCCCGCACCATTTTCGACTTATAAGGGTTTGGTACACACTGCCCCTGTTAGACACTGCCCCACTCTCCCTTATTACCCTCTGTTTTCAAGCGTAATCAGTTTACGCCTGAAATCAAGCGTAACTGGCTCATCCGCCAAGATTTCCCCTATCTAAATGCATGGGGAAATTTCCAGTGTATGCTTCATTTCAAGCGTAACGTCTTCAAGCGTAACTCTATGCTTGACTCAGGCATAGAGTTACGCTTTAGTTTTACCAGGGTAGTCACTGCTCACTCGTCTGAAGGAGCAGACGCTCTGCTGCAGACGCTATGCTGCGGCGGGGATGTCGACGCACTGTACGACGCGCACGGCACGGCTCACTCGCTGCCTGGACGACACGCACGTCCGAACCGGCCGTTCCTCGGATCGGATGCCAACTGACGCGCCGGCGGCCGGGCCGGGTGGGCTGAGGCTGCCGCCGTTGCCGCCTCCCTCCTCCTCCTCCTTTCTCTCTCTCTCTCTCTCTCTCTCTCTCTCTCTCTCTCTCTCTCTCTATCTCTCTCTCTCTGTCTGTGCCTCTCTCACGGCTTTCCACCACCTCACAAAAAAAAAAAACAAAAAAAAAACGATTTCAAGAAATCCGCTGGTAGTCACGAAGTTAATTTTATATTTATGTTCTGGTTTAACAAATATAGCGGAGGCTAGGACTGCGTTGAGTGGAGTTTTGTTTATGTTTGGTAGACCATTATCAATTATACTAAAACTTACGTACACGACCTGTCATGGTGTTCGCCAGGGCCTCCGCGGCTCTGGCGAGCGACAAGCAGGGGCTGAGCTAGCACTTCCGCTAGCGACGCGAGTTCCTCTCTGAGCGAGGGGATTCAAACCTACTCGCTACAATGTCATGACCAGCTGCGTATCAATTTGTGTAAAAAAATAGGCATTTATGACAGTTTCATAATACATGAAGATCAAGTTACACAGAAACTTGCTGTAAAATAATTAATTTCACCAATTTTTAAATACTTTGAGGTTAGAAAAGTGCACCGCCGCCGTGTCCAGATAGTTTCCATCAATTAGTACCATCAAACCTCTCTACAAGGAGCAGCTACAAGCCAATTGTTTTCGAAAAGAGACTTAAATTCTCACTCAAACTACATTAGGGATTGTTTATTCTCAAATGAATGTGCGACGGCAAGCAGTTTAATGCCCTATTTCGCTCCGACATAAACAGTTACGAACATTTGAGGTTGGCACTTCTTAAAACAGCACCGCCTTAGCGCAGGGGCGCGGGACACTCTGGTCAACAATCACCGACCGAACGGCCGATCCAAATGGCCACGTTCGAAAACAACGTCAATGCTATCGTTGGATCTCTTCTAGCTGCAGTGAAAGACGATTTTCTTTCGAACGCGCTTTTTCAGGCAGCGTTTTTGGTGTAAGCGGTACAGAAGCGAAAAGGAGCGCTGCTATTGGTCCGATTCAAATTTTGGTGGCTCGGCTCCACCCTCTCCGCTTGTTTTTCGCTGACGAGTCGAGCTTTGCCATGGAAACGCCGGATTTTAATTAAAAATTACTCAAAATTGGGCGTTAAATTCTTCACCATACTTTACCAGTGAAATCAGGGGACTTCGTTCTGCCACTTTGCCAAGTCTTGTCAAAATCGTACAGAGAATTTCAGAAATGCCATAAAGGGCCAGACTAATAAAAAAAAAAAAAAAACAATCCTGAGACAAACTGAGACAAAGGCTACTTCGTGCCTAAAAATTCAAGAAACATTAAAACGGCATGTTTTTTGTGACATTTCTACTCTTGGGCAATTTGTGTCATTCCACGACTGGAAAGGACCAGATGTCTCCTTTTGGACAAAAGTAATTGAAGCTGAAAATATTTCAATTTTAAGTGTTATTTCTAGCTTTATTTGTTTTGGTCCAGAAGGAGACGTCTGGTCGTTTCAACAGCTCATAGAATAACAAAAATTACCCAGGTCAAGCCCTTTGTGAAGAACCTACACCGGTAAAACGATGGCGTAGTTCTACGCCTCATTCAAGCTTAGAACTACGCCTCAAGACGCCCTTCTTGAGAAGTACAACTGCGCTTCAAGACATTCTCCCCCATGCATTTACATATGAGAAAAGAAGCGTATGGTCTTTTGAACGGTTCAAGAAGGGCGTACCGTACAGCCTGTACGCTTCACGTATGGCGCAATTCTAAGCCTTAGTTTTGCCAGTATAGTCATATCATTTTCACTCTATCTGTTTTCGAGACGTGCGCGAAAAGGTGAAGATAAAATTTATTTATGAAGCTACGGACCCCAGAGCGTCATGTTGAAGCGTTTCTCCCTGCCTCAGGGGTAGTAACCCCCTGCAGTCGCGTTCTACCTCCGACTCTTTATATTGCAGAGTGAGGTGTCGTCCCTCCATGTTTGCGGGTCGAGAAATCTAAATCCAACGTCCAATTAGGCGTGTTTATGCATCTGATCCAATGTTGAACCCCAATCTCTCTTGTCTGATAAGCTCGTATTGACTTCGGCGATAGCTCGGCTGATGCAGAATGCAGCGCGGAACCACCGATGCCTCCGCATTAGATGATACCTTTACAATGTTGACTCTGAAGTGCTATAAATATTTTGAAAATTTACAAATTAATAATTAGGAAAACGGGGTTCCGTGGTGCCCTCCGTAACAGAAGCCCAGTCAGCATAACTCGTGACGTGCACGTCCAGCACCTCCCGGGCACTAGTGCTTGTGCGGCGTACCCCGGCATGTGCTGGGCGGCACGCTGATTTCACGTTCTCTCAGCGTGGGCTTTAGCTCGTCCTCGGAATGTACCTCGGGGCATGTGTTGGTCCCCTGTATGCCTAAGCACGGCTGTCGTCGCGAGGGTAGCAGGACTCCACGAATACATCCGTGAGGTGGGGGTTACCCCCGCGCCAATGCCTCGCAGAGACCTGCTACCCTCAGTGGCAGCCGATGCCTTGCCTACCAAGCCGGCGTGGATTTCAATTACAAAAAAAACATAAATCTCTGTACCTGGACGTTTGAGCCCACTTGTTCTGTGGTGAAAAATGATCCCCTACACCCTACATGTCTAGCGAAGAAATTTCCCCTAATACGAAGGAAATGGCGCAAGTATAATACGAAGGTGGCTCTCCTTCGTATAACAAAGGTTTTTCTTTGTATCCTACAATGAAAAAGCTAAAAAGATTCGTGTTACGAAGAAATATTGCTTTGTATTACGGTAGCGCCGAATTCACTGTAACATACGAATAACATAGGTAAAATTTCATTGTAAGACATTTAGAGTGCCCTTGCCACCGACAAATCATTGACATGAAAAAGCTCGGCCTGTCGAAAGAGGAAAATTACGGCTTTGTCCCTGTTTCAAATACAGTGAATGCCTTTATTTAGGAACCGGAAACTGTGTGCCTTACCTACGGTAAACACTAGTAACTTATTAACGCTTAAGGACTTGTTTTCCTCAGTGCATTGTATCCGCTGACCCCGTGTAACACAAAGATCTTTTGGTTACGGTCTAAGACACACAAAAATGTGCCTTTACTCAGAAAAATTAGTTTTGGATTGAATCTTATTTTGACAACTCACCATACTTGGCCTAATTCATGGCCACAGTTATAGGGGGACTTGTTTGAAGCCTACTTGCAAAATTCACTTGGGTCCCCTCTTACGCTGTAAAACCGACGTTTTGTTTGACGCAACAGCAAAGTTAAATTAATAAATGTGACCTCACGATACTTAATTAACAAAAAATATCAGCAAGTCAACTGAAATCTTAATTTATTACCATAAAGTGAAATACAGCGCATTAGAATACGAAAAGCCGCCGTGCACTCCGAAGACTAAACGGCCTTCAGCATTAAACCAAGCAGCTGAGAAAGCAATCAATTCAGACAATACGAGGACTAATAATCATAAAAGAAATCCGAAAATAACAAAAGGAAAATCAGGAAGAAGGCGACTGCCCGGTGGCGGATGGCGGCGACTTCTGGTCGAGGATGCCCAGGAGTGCCAGCACGCCCCTTGCGCTGTCCGTCTGCTGCCGCTGCTCGCGCAGCGTGGACTGGAGGTCTGCGCTGCGGCCAAGAGCCACCTCCACCTTGGCCAGGCAGGCCTCGGCCTCCGCCATCCGGGCCTGAAAGCAAAAGACACAAAAAGTTAAACGACAGGGTTTATACAATTTTTTTTTTTTTTTTTTTTTATTTTTTTTGGTTTTCCATGACTTTTCCCTGACTAAAAATGGCAAATTTCCCTGACTTTTTGCTACCATACAGCACGAAGTTTGCGTCACATAAGGGTAAATAAGTATGTGGAAATCAAAAATGAGGCTTATGTTCAATAACTTGTTTATAGGCGCTCGGCTGAGCCGCTCGCTCGGACGAGACGACGCGACGAAAGACGATCGAGACGATCTCAACGCGGCTGCGAGCCGCCTGCCTATTACGAATCCGATTTTTCCCTGACTCATTTGAAAATTCCCTGACTTTTCCCTGATTTCCCTGACCATTTTCGTTTTCCCTGACTTTTCCAGGATTTCCAGGCTTGCATAAACCCTGAACGGGTGAGCTGCTTGAACCTCGTGAAAAATTGGTGTTTGCGTTGCGAGGGATATGGATGTTTGAGACGTTGGACGAATGATTTACTTCACAACTGAAAACACGTCAAACCTGCGATGATATCGGTGTAGAAATAACGTAGACAAAGTCTTCCTCTTGGTACCTTCCGAAGCTACAGACTTTGCACGGTTATGTAACGTTTCCCGTAGCCAAAGATTTGTGTGATCCCGTGTCCATCAAATTAACTTTCACAATTGGAACTGTGAAAACAACGAAACTTCTACCAGAAACGGTACCTGAGTGAAAGTCACCCCTGTAGTAATCTGATATACTTTGATCTTCATCAATAATGTATGAACCGCAGACACAACATTTCTCCTAACACGGGAACAATCTTCGGAGTCCTGTACTTCTGTTCTAGGGTTTTCATGCGATCTAATATAGCTTTCCCTCTATGTCCGTTACAATAATGTTACCACACCAAACATTTTGGTTGTCACTTCAAGATCTTTCGTCATCAAACGAGTTGATGACTTTGTTATCACGCCCATGCAATAAGTGAAGGACCTTCGATAAAAAAAAAAAAGGTTAACAATTTGTCATGAAACGATGTTTGGCTGAGCCGCAGTGTGCCTATCTAATAAGAATATAGTATAACTAACTAGGCTCGGCCTAAGAATCTGCTGTCAGCTGCCTAGCGAGCGAGCCCGACAATGCCGGGTTGGCCACTATTTCAAAGATAAAATAGAGGACACATGGGAGGGCTCACATTCGGTTAAAACATAAACATTTTTAATAAAAAACCAAACGAATTACAGAGGAAACTCATTTTTTTTAGATAATTATGCAACACAGCTGCTACCAATAAAAGTTTATCATTCCGATTGTTACACTATACGTTGCTCTCCCTGATGTGCACTTCCGGGGTGGCCACAACAACAGTCAAAAAACAAGGGCAACGTAGAAACACAATTCTACTTTGAAAGTAGTTTGGAACAATATAAAAATAAAAACCCACATGTTCAGCAATGATCTGTTTCAATAGGAATGCATAAAACCAGGCATCGGAACTGAATTTTGGTGAAGTTTAGACGTGATATGTTGGCAGCAACACCAGGGTCGGTCCCCTGTCCCCAGTAAGGTTAAGTGTCGATTCAACATTCTGTCATTCGAAATTTCAATCAGTATAAGGTGCACATTAAATCTAACAGGACGGCGAAGCCGCCGATTTTTCAAATCTGCCTAGTTTATTTGAATGTGATGTAAAATTTTACTTAATTTAGTCATCCACTACTTTGTCAAGAGTGACAAGAAACATTTTTTTTAGTACAGGGATAGGTACACTTACGAGTGTCAGCTCGGCGGGCGGAAGCTTGGCTGTGCGTTTAATGATCTCCAGCAGAGCTCGGTTCAGCGTCAGGTTGACGCGGCCCATGCGCAGGCCGTAGCCGGGCTCGGTCGTGGCGGCGGCCCGCAGGTAGTCGCGGCAGTGACCGCACAGCGCGCTCAGCTGAGCCGAAGTGCAGTCTGGAGGAGGAGGGCCACATACGCAACATTTTTACTGTCATCTGGGTTAACAACTGTAGTCACCAGGGGTAATTGTACACACGCTCCCATCATCGGCCTGCAAGGAAATCTAGGTGTGCCACCTAAAGTGACCTCTGACGGTGGGTTGGCTTCGGACCTGAGTGGTGTACTTAGATTTCCATGCCAGCCGATAAGGATGCAGCCTGTCCTAAATTACCAACAGTGTCCAAAGTTACCTCCGTTGATACGACATTATAGTCGAGGAGTCCGACTTGACAAGAGTCATGGTTGTTTGAGAATTGAAATTTCTAGAAGTTTCATGATTATGCATCCTCCAATTGTTACAATTGGTCAATTGCAATAATTGGTCAATAATATAACACAGCATTTGAAGGAGAGTTTTACTACTCGTGAGGTGCGATATCCCATCACACGTAGATAAGCATAGCAGCTACTTGCCATGGAAACGATGGAAACGAAATCAAACTTAATGATCCGATTCCCTTGGTGTTGAGATTGGCAGTGAATCAGAAACAGTCCTCTGAGGTGAAAATATTTGGCAAGTTCCGGGAAAATGCCTCTTCCTTTATTACGTGCAGTTAATCACGTGGCGATATTTACATTAAAATTGAGGATATGGTGTGTGGATGATCAAGATCAAAACTTGTCTCAATAATGCCAATTCCATGCAGACTCAAGAGCCAATTAATTTAGCAACAATGATAAGAGGCAATTATGGATCCTGACACTTGCATGTGGAGCTCTGAGTAGGGCATCGGCCAAGACCACCGACATTCAAAATTCTAAATAAACTGAAAAAATAAATCTTCAGAAATCGCGGAAACAAGATTGCCGAAGAAACTGATAATTAAATTCACTTTTAAAAAACCTTAAAAATTCATGGAGATTACTTGTAAATTTACGAAGAACCAACGGGAATCTGCGAAGGAACCTTTGGCAACTTTTTTCCAGAGGTACCTTTATTGATATTTGATTTATTTCTTGCAGTGTACTGCAAGTTTGATTGCCAAGAATCAGATGTAATGTATGGCCCTCTGCGGCAGTTACCGAAACCACCGCACAGTGGGTCACAAGACCGTTTTGGATGCCAAAGTTCCAGACGCGTTTTGAGGTCCAGAGTCGCTAAATGGGACTCGAATCGAACGTGTGACCCTACCAAGGGATTGCTCTCTATACGAGGAATCCATCGGTGAGGTCACACGTGCGATTCGAGTTCCATTTAGCGACTCTGGAGCTCAAAAACGTGTCCGAGATTTTGGCCGCCTCAACGGTTTTGTGGCCCACTGTGCACCGTGTCCCAGTGAGCGAAGGGGAGGAGGCTCACCTTCCAGGTTGAGGCCCGGCAGCCGGCCGTACATCTGCGTGGTGAGGGCGTACTTGGCGTCCAGGGTCAGCTCGTGCGTGGGGTGCAGGCGGCCGCGCGGGTACAGCTCCTTGGCCAGGAAGGCCTCCACGGCCGCGACATCGCCGCGGCGCTGCGCCGCCACCAGGCCGCACTCCAGCAGCCCCAGGTGCATCTCCAGGTCCAGGGCCGAGGCCGTCATGGCGGCGCTGCACCGCGGGCAGCGCCACGACGCCACGCCGTCCTCCACGCGCCGCGGGCACGGCAGCTCCAGCCGACCAGCGTCTGCGGCGCAAATTAATAGTTCTCGGGTGAGGGAGGGTGCACACTAAATGTCATGGGACTTTTTTTTGGAACCCCCATGAAAGATGCAATTTTAAGCGCATCCGTCGGTGATACAATTTTGTGTCGTCCAGGTGAGACAAATTAGACAAGAAAATAGCAATTTGCAACGAGCATTGGACAATTTGTATCACCTGGTGGACAAAATTGTATCACCGACGGATGCTTCAAATTGCATCATTCATGGGACAAATAAAGTCCGATGACATTTAGTGTGTGGGGCAGTTATTGACGCTTTTCTTCAGTGCCTCTGCACTGCAAATCCAAGTGTAGGACAGGCCGACACTTGTAGGCGTCGACCACACTGTGTCCGAGGCTTGCAAGTGTCGACCACAGCACGTCCTGGCTGAAAGTGTGGGGCCACAATAGGAAACTGATCGTAGTTTGCCGTAGGACATGCTGTGGTCGACACTTCAAAGCGTCGGACACAACTAGTCGACACTTGCAAGCGTAGGAGAAACTCGGAGAAACTGACCCACGGCTACACGTGTCGACTTGTCCTACACTTGGATTAGCAGTGTTACTCTCAGATGCCTCGGATATTGAGTTACGGAACCCCGTTTCAGCCTATTACAAGTTTGTTGGAAATGTCTACTCATCAAAGGCTTGGGCGGATTTTTGGCCGAAAGCCAATAAATAACCTGGATATGCGGTCTAAAAAAGGCTTGCCAGGTCAGGAAGTGCCCTACCCCGGGGCAGTTACTGACATACTGAATTCCTTGCAAACGCTACGCACGAAACCAGAACATAGCATAGTAACTTGGAGTGGGCACTTGCTTTAACTCGACCGTAGGTTACGTCTCGATGTTAAATTGTGTTTCTTGCAGGCCTAGGCCTCGTCAGTCACCTTGGTCAGTTCAAAAACTTTCAGATGCGACTTCTAACGCGGAGGAACTTTTAGAATTTACGGTCATAGAATTTACGGTTAAAAAAAAAACAAACAAAAAAAAAACAACAACAACAACAACAAACATTTTTACGCTTAGTGTTTATATCAATACTTCTCAAATTATTGATTTCAAGTTGAAAACTTTAATTCAGCCTTTAGTATGACCAAATTATGTTGTGTCGAAAGTCACATGGCTTTGTCATAAAGTGCTCCAGGTACCCATTTTCCAAGTACAATGTGAAGAAAAATAAATTATCTTGATAGGTTCTGCAGCGAAAATAAGGTGAATTTAATAAGTAATAAGTAATAAGATATCGACGGCATGAGCAAAGTTGTATGGCTCTAATATCAAGGTTCTGGGCCTTTTTGAGGTGTCAATACCCGCAGAAGAGGACCGTATGAGGACTGCTGACGTCGCTTTTTACGATATTTAAAGAACCGGACGAAAGATTGAAGACTACCCTGCCCTCGACTCGATATGAAAATGTTCCGAACCAATCAAAGTGCTCAACCCTGCCAAGCGCGCACTACAAGGAGTCAACCAGGCATGCACTTATTATTTGCTGCATGCCTGAGGCAGGCACATACTTGCTTGTTCCATCCATACATTAGCGACGAGCATGCAGCACAGAAGTGAGCGCCTGCCAGGCATGGAGCTAACAAGTGGGTTGACTCCTTGTAGTGCGTGCTTGGCACACACTAGAGTTTGCAGAGTAAACCACGCATCGAAGGCGAACCTACTTTTGCACGGCACGCAGCACAGGGCGCCGACATGCAGCCCCAGCTCGGAGGGATCCTCACAGCGGCGGCAGCGGCAGGTGAAGCACTTCCCCGAGCGGAGCCCCGCCCTGCGCTTGGCGGTGGGCAGGTGCGGGTGCTCGTAGTTGACGGTGATGGGGCTGCCGGGCTCGATGTCGGTGGCGGCGATCACCACCTTGCGCACCCCGTCCAGCGCGGCCGGACCCGCAACGCCCTCGGGCCGCGAGTAGCACGTGCCGTACGCGTTGCACACGCAGCTGTGGCTCAGCATCGACACCACGTCCATGAGGACCAGGGCCTGCAACACAGACACACACTTACAACCGCACTGGTACACTGAGAGAACCTTACAAACTATTTTAGGCCTTACGAAGAAAGGCAGCTTGTTATAACAAAGTATTTTGAGCATACATAGGCTAACGAAGAAAGTACTTCGTAATTTACGAGCTATTTCTTTGTTTAACAAAGTAAATTAGTTTAAAATATGTATGCGCAAATTACTTCGTAAGGTTTTGAGCGTATGATGAGGCATCATCCTCCGTTTAATATTTAATTTAATATGAATCAATCCTCCGAGGCCCTCATTTCCGTCGTAGATACGAAGCATAGGCTTCGTTGCTACGGGACGCATTATAAGGCAAAGGCTTGACTTCCTTGAAAGCGTCATTTCAGTGCCTTCGTTCTAGCATTTCTTCGTGGATTACAATGCGATGCTTTCCTACACTTTCTACTAAGCAATTTACGCCCCTGGAATGGCCTTTATCGTGTTCTGATAGCGGAAGTGGCGTGATTCAGAAAAGGACTTCCTGACAAAATTTCAATGCCACAGACTGCTTTGCCCTGAAGTGCGTAAGTAGTTTCGATGCCTTGGTTTCCAGCACAGCAAACACTTCAAAGAACGTTATCTGTAATGCAAACGCAGCCCACGAAGAAAGCCGATGTCAATACTTACGTTATTGCTTGTGATACGAATAAAAAATCCTTCGCAGGCTGCGATGAAATTTCTTTGAGGGTTCCAGGATGTTTCCTTGGAATTGCAAAAAGAACTGTTTGTATTGCTTACGATATCTTTCGCGGACTGAAGTCTGAAAACCTTTACATTGCTTTTTAATCTAGGACTTTTTTGTATAAGGGGGGGGGGGAGGAAGGCAAACAGGCTGTTTGACCCCCTGTGGCCACTAGAAAGCCGCCTTAAACCTAGCCAAAAGGACGTCACGTAATTTCCAAGAGAAGCAGAAAAGCAACGACGGCGTTTATTACCTCTCGTCCCTCGATGGGCTCGCTGTAGGAGAACGAGTTGGTCTCCATGACTCCGTAGGCCCAGCACCGCTCCTCCAGTGGGAAGGACAGCAGCGGCGGCATCAGCTCCACCACCAAGACCGACATCTGCATCCTGACCCGGGGGTCTGCCAGCATGTCCTTGGAGTGCGACTCAAGCTTGCGGATTCTTTCCGCAGTCTCCCCCTTCTGCAGAAGGACTCGCAGAAATCCCAGCATCTTAAAGTGGTTAGGAGAGACGTTTCCTGTGCGTCAAACCGAAAGTAAGGCATTAAACCCTACAGGTACTCAATCGTGTAAGTCAACGACCAGGTACAGAAGGGCAAGGGCAGCGAACACAGCTAAAAGAGGGCGCTTAAATTGGTAACAAAAGTATGCCCGTACAACTGATGAAAACGTTTTTCTTCGTGTCAAAATATGGGTCCATGATTCCAAAAGCGTGATAAAACGAAAATATATTGCTGCTTTCCCCTCAACGACGGACTAATCGTTACGCCGGACTAAAATTTATGCTCTTGAGTTGCCAAAGGGGACAACCCGATCTCCGGTGATGTGCCCACTGTGTCGTTCCCTGGTCGGGGGTTCCTATTCAAAAGATCTCAACTAAGCGTTCCCGTAAAAAGAATCTTTCTTGAAACGCAAGCGAATTTCACGAAGTTTGATCATTTAGATGGGATAAGAGAGTAAGCAAAACATATTTCAACAAGCACTAACGGTTGCTTTTATCTTCAAATTTCCATGGATTAAACCACGAATTATTTTGATTTGTAGCTGTCTCAAATGATAAGACTTGGCGAAATTTCCTTGCGTTTCAGATAACTTCATCCGAGAACGTCCAGACAAGATCTTTTGAAAATCCTCCCCCCCCCCTCGTGGTAACAATTTGAGCTTGATTGATCCACACCAGATTGACAGAGCAGTGTTCTCACCATTCTTGAAGCGGAAGTTGCACCGCTTCATCTCAGAGCACTCGGCCCGGTGGTACGGGCTGTCCTGGCAGACGGCGCTGCAGAGCGGGCCCCCGCAGCCCGGGCACAGCACCCGCCTGGAGACGGCCACCACGGCGCAACACCCCAGGCACGTCGCGCAGTCCGCCTGCACAGAGAGCACGTTTGAAGACACTACGTTTACAGAACAACTTTCGTACGTGGTCTCGCACTGAAAAACCAAACGTGGTCTAGACCACACCAACTCACCAACTAATGCGGTCAAATGGGTGCCATTTTGACCGCATCAGTTGGTGTGGTCTAGAGCACGTTTGCATTAAGAGGGCACTCCAAGCGTGGTCTAGACCACACCAGAGCACTCCAAACGTGGACGCGGGCAAAATGACATTCATTTGACCGCAGCTGTGGTGTGGTCTGGACTCTAGACCACGTTTGGTTTTTCAGTGCATACCATCTCGTGCACTATCAGACTCGTATTGACTTCATATTACTTGCCAAAAAATTATTTGTGTAAATCTAATATTGGTATTTTCTCTTCAACTTTGCACTTTTTGTTCATTGTAAAGGTTATTTAGTCCACTAAACCTGACTTTTTGTCAATAACAATGTTCTTTTATTCCAACATGATCTATTATCAATTTTATCTTAAAAACGATCAGAATTGTGCACAGCGAAAAAGAAAAAAATACAATATACGTCTGCTCAAAAAAGAGATAACTAAAGTCCATATGAGACTGTACATGCGTGCTTTTGATACCAAGTGAACAATCATTCAAACGAATTTGTATGATCCTGCGCTTAGTTTTGAAAGAAAAATTTCACATGTACAAAAATGTCAGGCAACCTCGAAATAAAATTGTTTAATATATTTTTTGACACTGTGAGAAAAGTGTACGGTTTCAATCGTTACTTTGTTAACAAGATTTGCCGTACATGAAACTGCATTATTTGCCGCACCGGCGTTTACCGTGCGTTGTACTGCACTTTTCGAGACGTCCATTTCTTTTAAGACCGAACCATGACTACAAACCCGAACGGCAAATCACTTAGCGTACGGGTGAGTACACTACAACCCTCATAAATTTCACATTTATAAACGTTTTTGGGCTTTATTTAGCGATTGAGACGACACACAACGCTGCCAAATTGTGCAAAGCGTACGAATTTCGTTCTTAAAAGACTAATGAGTGCACTGAGCACAGCCAAATTTGTACACATGAGGACTGAGAATGAAGTTGTCTTGATCAATACCAAATTTTGGGCCAGGTATACTTTATCACCCAAAATAGGGTGAGGGGCGATACAAGGTGTATGAGCTGCCTATGTAGCAAGGTAATCACTCACATTTGGGTGAGGGAACCTGCCTCACCTATTTTTGGGCGATAAAATGACTCTCACCAAAGTTTGAGTGATACATATTACCTCACCCTAAATTTCAGTCCTGATTATGACTCCTTCATTCTCAATGAGTGCACTAGTGATTCACCCACATTTCGTACAGACCTCCGATCTCCAGTCATCGGGATGTATTCGAGAGATGACAACCAAACTCTACAAAATAAAAGTCGTTTTAGGAACCCAAATAATATACTGACAACAAGTCAATTAAATTTACTGTTTCAAGGAATTCACTCCTTGCAAGTAAATCTCGGTTTCATTTCTTAATCGACCTTTTAGGAGGGTGTCGTGATCAAATTTTGGCTCACTTGGATTTAAAATGGATTTCAATGAAGTGCCCCGAAATAAATTAGATATAGACGTAGGTGCCTCTGGGACGAAGTTGCCAAGAAGCTCGCTGGAAAATTTACAACGAATCATCGCAAAATTACGAAGAATCATCGTGAATTGTCAAAGAATCTACATGAATTGAAGAAGAGTCTTCGTGAGTTACCAAGAAACCGCGAAATGTCGAGAATTCATTCCTTTCCAAATAGGTACCTTGGTAAGTTCCTGACGTTCAGTTTTACAGTGCACTCGTACATACCTTGCTACATTCAGAAGGAGCAATGACCAGTGGCTGCTCCTCAATGATAACCGACCCTGCTGGGATGAAGCGAGTAGCGATTGCGTGGCGACCGTATGTGGCGTTGCTCTGCACCTTGAAGCACGGAGTAGTCTCTGCGGACCTGAGGCAGACATGGAGAAAATGTTTTCGTTGCGTTCGAGAGTCAAAGCTAGCTGATTTGACAATCTGCTAAAAAATGATTCATAAGTGGTCTTCTGGGATAAGATGTTCAAATTTTCCAATGAACGCAACGTCATATCGCTGGAAGACCAGCTAAAGGATTCGACGAACACAAAAGTGTCTCACATTTCGAAAATTGCAACATTGTTATCCAATAACAGTCTCGATAACAGTTTTCTCTAAGAGATAAAAATTTGGATTCCGTTACTAGGAGAAAGACACTAACGTACCTTGGAGTGCCAGATTCGCCTGTGTCCTGATGGGCTTGCCCATCATCTGAAACGATAAAAGAAAAAGTTGTCAAAACTTAACATGTAGAACTGCATGTGAGACTGCACACCATCTTGGGAGTGGGTGCCCCCGTGTGTCTCCACGCACGTTCAAGCGCATTTGTTTTCGCCATACACAGCATTCCCCCGGGGGAAAAGCTGAAAAAGAGTCGAATGTGGGAACAAAGGCGAGGGCGTTTTCACTCTTCTTGCCGGAGCAATACGCGAGTATTTTCACTCGTAGGCACTAACACGCACATTAAACCCGTAAAAACGCGTCAAATGAGTCATTCCGCGCTTGAAACACGTTGCTACGCATGCTATGACGCGTATCTTTAGGCAATAATATGCTAAAGATATGCGTCACTACGCGCATGGAGTAATACGCGAGTGAAACCCCCTCTTACATGAGTGCCATTTTCGCGTCTGGTGCGAGGAGACTCTAACAGTCTTGAAACGTGAACCGTGACATTATTCCCGTTTAATCGGCCGTGACACAAGTAACGTTTTAGAAGTGAGCATGAGTGTCAAAAGTTAAAAATTTAATCGGAATCCGCCACTCTATTCATGGGAATGTTCTTCTATTTTTACTCAGAAAAATTCGGGAATGCTAGGGGTAGGAATCCGGAATCTTGTTTGTAAGTCGTCCTTTGCTTAGTCCCCGATTTTGGATTCCCCGTTCTTCGCATAGCGACGAGTCACATTCATGCATGTACTATACTAATCTGAAATGGCCCGCAATGGCACGGAGGCTACATCGTCAAACGTACAAAGACGAAAGCCCTTTCCTTGTACCAAGATCAGACAGGTGTTTTACTCAATACATTGTTCAAAAGGCCGGAGCTGGGAGCGCAAGCGGTACTACGAGTGGGAAGCGTGCAGACGCGGAATGTTACATAGTCCCGTGCCATACCTCATATCAGACCTCCGAGGAGCTGGCCGAAACAAACAAGTCGAGTGAAAAATCGCGACCAACAACGTAAAGAGGAAGTTGCGGTGCAGCTTTAGGACATGGAGGTAAAACTTTTCAGACAAAAAGGTTCGGCGCCGGGGCGAGAAATTCAAACTGAAGATGTATGAAAACTAGAGTCTCACAGGCCCTTGAGGGGAGACCCGCGAACTCGAAAAATATTATGCTCTTGCATCTCATACTTTCAAAAAGTGCTGTGCGAAATACCTCACAGTTTGTCTTGATGTTGCGTCGTCTTGCTCAGGGCCTCGTTAAGTCAAGGGACATAGCAGCCCTTCGAACAAGGCCTAAACCTCCTCAGCTCTCTACCAAGACAAAAGAAGATACCGGAAGATCCCTTATATGTCGCAGTACAGACATTTTGAGGCTCATTGCTGAATTTTAGAAACCCACGCCGGAAGCGGTCACGCACGGCGGACGTTATGGTCGTCACCGACTCATCGTTTTCATGTTGTGTCGTCTGCTCGGGGCATCTTGAGGTCACGGGACTTGACGGCGCTTCACTGTTAAAAATTCCTTGTTGAATCTACGACATGGGTTCTAACGATACGTGTTGTTAACAATATATTGCTGTCATTTCGAAAACATATGTTGTTATAACGAGGAAATTTAACAAACCATGTCGTTAAATCGACGACAAATTCTTGTAACTTGATTATTACGATGAATTTTCGTTACCGGAACAACCCACCTTTCAACAATATCTCGTCGTTCTTTTAACGACCTACATTGTTAACAAAATATTGCTGTAGCTCTAACAACCTTTTTCTGTCGGTTAAAGGTTTGTCGATGGAATAGCTCATTGACATGGCAATTAAATTTTGTTAACTATCACCGAATAATACTAAAGATGACCAGATGGCCGCGCAGATGGCGCTCTCACAGCCTAACGTATCGTTCTTTCATCAACAACATTTTGTTGTTGAATCAACGAAAGAACCAGCTTGTTATTTTGACAAAACTTTTCTTAATAAAAATTAACCAACATTTTGTTGTTGATTTAACGACATTTGTTCTGAGAGTGTTGGAGCAGGCGAAATGACACGCCACACGCCAAATTCAACTTTCTATCTTAATCCATTCAGACGTACCAACGAAAAAACACTGGAAAAACGGCATAAAAAAACCGGGATGATACCCAAACCGAAACAAAACCAGGCAGTTACGCTGAAAGTTTGCACTTAAGACTTAATTTCAAAAACTATAGCAGCTAGAACCGAGGGAAAAACTTTCCCTTAATGTGCAAAGTGTACCGGAGTTTTGCTCTCATAAGGACCAAATCAAAATTCCGCTTCCCTTAGTTTCGCTATAAGTGGGGCATTAAAAAAAAAGAAAAATAACTCAGGGAAGAGGAATTTTGACTTGCTCCATATGGGAACAAAACTCCGGCACACTTCGCACACTAAGAAATAGTTGTTTCCTTAATTTTAGCTGCTATGGTGACTGAGTTTTGGTCAGAAATGCAAACTACCAGCGAAATGGCCTGGATTGGTTTCGGTATCATCCCTGGCGAGGAGGTAAGCACTCGCGTAGTCCCCTGAACGAAAAAACCCTGTATTGTGCGTATTACACGTAGTAGTAATACCACTTTAGGGTCAAATAGTGCAAAATTGTACCATTTCCATGCCGAGATACACGTATAACACCACCGTAATACAGCGTAACACCGAGAAATCTGTACACCATTCCCAGAAGTATGTTTACCCCCTCGTTCCCCAAGAGGTGCTGAGCTGAAAGATACCGTGCATCTGACCGAGCAAACCCTCAGACTTAACAAAGAACCAAGAGCTGTTTTGATTTCCGATCACGCAGATGTTGACTCGCGGATGTCTCGCGAAGAAGCCTAGGCAGGCCGAGGTGGGTGTAAACGTCGGGCGTGGATTGTCGAAACTGGCGCGGCATCGCGAAGCCTGTTACGACAAGACACGGTCTAGCGTGCACGTACCTTTTTCTAAAGCCGGACAGGCTGGGGAGGACCCGTGTGTTCCCAATTAGGTGGCAAGCAAACTTAGCACCGGTTTCATGCAGTGATTACTACCGGAGATTGGAAAAAAAGGGGGCTGCGTCGTCGTCTAAGTTGGCTACATACAGGGGCAACGTGCAACACACGAACACACACACACTGTTATTCAACGAATGTGACGTCATATTCGTTAGAATGTGAATTTTGTCACGTTCGATTGAAAATGACGTCACATTCGTTTGAATGTTGACGCATGCTCCAACGAATGTGACACCATTATTTAACGGCCGTGTCACGTCCAAACGAATGTGACATCGAATTCAAACGAACATAACAAAATTCACATTCCAAAGAATATGACGTCACATTCGTTGAACAACAGTGCACCGGAAGCGATTCTTTCCTGTATCCACTCACCTGCGGCTTTCGGACTCGGACCACCCATCGTCGCTCGGGTGAAGGCGCGGACGAAGCAGAGGAGCGGGAAAGGTACTTCACGCAGAGTCGCCGGAGTCACCGCAGTGCACAGCACACTGCACTGGCTCGACTCGAAACCGAAAGACAGCCCCGTCCGTAACCTTCGTTGTGCGCGACACGACACGGGCCAAGCTGCTCTGGACGCTGAGGCTGAGCTAATGCGAACTGACCTCCGTGAAGATGGCCCTACCCGTTCGCGCACAATTATTAGGACCATTATCAAAAAACTGTGCTCTAACTGTGCTCTCAGAATATCACAAGGCTTTTAATTGTGCTCGTACTGTGAATGCACAGGCAGACACTAAGTTTTGGGCGAGGCTCAAATAACGCTGCCCTCACCCAGCTAATCACAATTGATAAAACCATGTTCAAAAAACTGTGCTCTAATTGTGCTCTCGATTGCGCCTAAAGACGATAACTGTGCTTAAATAGGAAACCAGTAAACATGGGTGAGGCTCATTTCACACTCGCCTCACCCATGTACAAATTAACCTCCAAAAAAAATTTGACCTATTTTTATTTTTTTTTGACCCACCCCTGGCGGACTTGTGGCCTGTCGAAGCCGTTGCCATGTAGGCACCCTGCAACGACGCCTTTGGGCGGCCTAACGCGGCTTCCAAGAACCCCAGCGTCATCATACACATACCGGCGTCTTCGTCTCGATAAGCCCTACAAGATGGCGCAGGTTTTACGCCGCTGCGACCCTTAGCAGTCCCTCAAAGCACGTTTGAAACTGGGGCGGGGCCTTAAAGCACGGGTTAAGGGCCCGTCGATGGCCGCGCCCGCAGACCGGAGGACAGGCAAGCCCGCATGCACGGCCTCGTGCGGGTTGCATAGTAACGATTTGTCCTGGGGTCCGTGGATCACCTGGTACTAAATTAATATTACGTTGCACAATTTCTTCAGGTTGAAGGCGATGATGGTGATGACGATTTGCCACCATCCCAAGGCGAGGCATCGTCCTCTCAACATGCCCACAGGCTTCCCCCTCCAGAAAAGGACATGGAGGACTCCCTGGTTGTTCCAGTAAGTCAACTGTAGTATTTAGAAGTGGGTAATCATGGGGAGAGACAGAGAGAGAGAGAGAGAGAGAGAGAGAGACAGAGAGAGAGAGAGAGAGAGAGAGAGAGAGAGAGAGAGAGAGAGACAGAGAGAGAGACAGAGAGAGAGAGAGAGAGAGAGAGAGAGAGAGAGAGAGAGAGAGAGAGAGAGAGAGAGAGACAGAATAAGCAAGCGACTGGGTGCATAATTATTTTTTTTACAGGATCCACAGGCAGTACCAGTTCCGTGGCCTTACGAGACTGCCAAGATTTACGAACTTTGCCCAATGTGCGGTTTCCCAAACCGTACTTCCCCCAAGGCCAACACGCGACTGCACATGGCCACAGAACATGCGAACTTTATCATGCCGAGAGAACTGGGAGTGTCCGGCGCTGCTCATGAGGACAAGCTGTACACTCGGGTGAACGAAATCGCTAAATTTTGTGACGTGTTGTGGGCGTCCAAAATGATTCCAGTTCACCTGGGCCTCTTCATCACCAAGCAAATTCTTGAGGCTGGGGATGAGTGCCAGAGCGTTGACCAGCTGCTGTCGGCGGTGGAAGTGATAATGAGCTCCTCCCAGTTCGTGCCCTTCCTACTCACCAAGGAAGGGCACGTTCAGTTCCTGAGGGAATCCAATGCCGAATACGCATTCCAGCACATCTCGGCATCACTTCTCGGCAGCGTCAGGATGACAACTCCGTTTGCCAACAAGGTTGCTGCCGTCACCCAGACCCAAGGCTATTTGGATGCTGGGGTGCGGGGATGCAACGAAGCGCAGATGTTCTTGCTCTTCGCTCACAGGTGCCTGGGCCACGGCGATGTGGGGTGCAAGGTGTGCGTCATGAGGACTGCAAAGCCAGCGTCGCAGCCACCATCCTCATCCGCCGCCCCTGCGAAGAGGCCGCGGCGCACCTAGGCAGGTTGTTGGTGCGTGAGTGCAGTGAAGTGCTTTTGTGCGGACTGAAGGCGGGGTTTGGACGGTTTTACGCGCCCCGCCGTCTTCGCTGCGCAGCGCGTATCGTCCGGTGGTCGTCGCCTTCACTGGCCGCGACCGCAAGCGATACAAAACTCCCTATTGTGACATTCCCTATTTTGACAACTTCGGCGGCATTGCCTTAAGTGAGCCGTGTCGCCGATTTCCCTGACGTGTCGAGTGTGACGCCGTGTGAGGGTTGCAGTGCAGAAGTGGTTGTGATGGTGAGTGTGTTGGTGATTGCAGTGCAGTGAAGTGCTTTTTTCCAGCTTCCACGGCGTACTAGACCACATCTGATAAGTGCATTTGAGAGCACAATTTGAGCACAGTTTTTTGGCGGTGGTCGGAAAATTTGTGCTCCAATTAAGATTTTCCGTGTAAAGGCGTAACGCACGCTTTTCCGGAATTTTCCAGCTTCCACGGCGCACCAGATCACATCTGATAGGTGCATTCGAGAGCACAATTCAAGCACAGTTTTTTGGCGGTGGTCGGAAAATTTGTGCTCTAGGCGTTTTTTTAGTGAAGAGGCGTACCCGACGCTTTTCCGGAATTTTTCAGCTTCCACGGTGGACCAGATTACATCTGATTCCTGTTATCCGTGCGCATGGGACGGTCTGGACGGTCCCTCCTGATAGACGCATTCGAGAGCACAATTCGAGCACAGTTTTGTAGCGGTGTTTTAACTCTTTCTGCTTAGTGTTGTCAGTGACGAATCCAGAGGCGGCCTTGAGGGGGAGGGGGAGTGTCAAGCAGCACTTCTTGCCTACTACAGGGGCAAAGTAGCACTTTTTGCCTACCTTTCAGGTGGCTATCTAGGTGCTATGGGGGGGGGGCAAACACCCCCCACCCACCCCCCAACCACTGTACCCGCGCCTGAGTGTTGTTAGATGGGGAATCGATAGACGGTACAACAAAAATTCTCTTGATTTCAAAGTTACTATAGCAGCGACTCTATTAGAGCACCGTTATTTTGGAGGGTTTACCTGGAGAGCACAATTAATTTTGGACGGGAAAATGTTGTTTTGGAGGTTAATTTGTACATGGGTGAGGTGAGTGTGAAATGAGCCTCACCCATGTTTACTGGTTTCCTATTTAAGCACAATTATCGTCTTTAGGCGCAACCGAGAGCTCAATTAGAGCACAGTTTTTTGAACATGGTTTTATCAGTTGTGCTTAGCTGGGTGAGGGCAGCGTTATTTGAGCCTCGCCCAAAACTTAGTGTCTGCCTGTGCATTCACAGTACGAGCACAATTAAAAGCCTTGTGATATTCTGAGAGCACAGTTAGAGCACAGTTTTTTGATCATGGTCCTAATAATTGTGCGCGTACGTGTAGGGCCATCTTCACGGAGGTTGCGAACTGCGCTGCGCCGCCGCGCCGTCCTGGTGAGAGGAAGGGGGAGGGGGAGAGGGAGCCAGCCACGCCGGCCAGCAGTATTCCCCTCGAGCCGACGGCCAGGCGTTTGCCAGACGACAGCTCAGCGAATTGTTTTTCTCTCTCTCTCTCTCTCTCTCTCTCTCTCTCTCTCTCTCTCTCTCTCTCTCTCTCCCTCTCTCTCTCTCCCTCTCCCTCTCTCTCTCTCCCTCTCTCTCTCCCTCTCTCTCCTCTCTCTCTCTCCTTCTCGCTCTCTCTCTCTCCTTCTCGCTCTCTCTCTCTCCTTCTCGCTCTCTCTCTCTCCTTCTCGCTCTCTCTCTCTCCTTCTCGCTCTCTCTCTCTCCGTCTCTCTCTCTCTCTCTCTCGCTCTCGCTCTCTCTCTCTCTCTCTCTCTCTCTCTCTCTCTCTCTCTCTCTCTCTCTCTCTCTCTCTCTCTCTCTCTCTCTCTCTCTCAGCACGTACAGAGGACCGCGGACACAGAACTCTGCAACACTTTCTTTAATTTTACCGGTTGGTTTTGGCGAGAAATATAACGTGAAATCAGTGCGCCGAGTGAACAGCTGACACTGAAGGTGCGTTCACGCTCATGTCGCGTTGGGTGGCGTAGCGTAACGGACGCGACTAAAACCTCCTAGACTCGTTCGCTAAACAGAAGAATGTAGGAGGTTTTGGTCACCTCCGCTACGCTACGCCACCCAACGCGACATGAGCGTGAACGCACCATGAAAGAAAAAAGTACGGTACTCGCCGTTTATTTATTAACAGGCTTTGCCGTACTCACAAGTACGGCGTTTACCTTTCCTACTCTGCAAACTGAAGTGCGTGCATAGTACACTCTTATGAGAGCATGCTTCCAAGCACACTCTTATGAGAGCATGCTTCCAAGCACACTCTTATTTACAGCATACTTGCTAGGCACACGCTAGAATGGTATACCTGAGCGATTCTCACGTTTCAGGGTAGTTTTGACGTTCCTGATTTGCCGACAGTAAGAATCATCGAATTTAGTTTTCGTAATTACTGGAGTCCTCAATGATAGTAGAGTTATGGCAATGGTATTCATAGTCAAGACCTTGTACTACCTTCTTAAAGAAGTAAGCCCTCAGGTATTTACATGCGTTTATACGGGTGTATTGATCACGGAAGTTACGTTATCACGGAAGTTACAAAGTGTGAAAATCGACCGTAACGGCTGTGGCTTATTTGTCGTGTCATGGTGGGATGATACTCCAACGCCGACATTTTAGCGAAATTTTTTTTACCTAGAGCCGCTGCAACATTGGGTAATGGGTGCCACGGATCAAAATTTGGCATGGGGAGAAGTCCAGAGCGGCTTTTTCGTAATGTGTGCAATGAAGTTGAACACACGGTGGACATTTTTCGCTGCAGCAAAAGAACCTTTGAAAACTGTCGTGTGTCTTAGTCTTCCGTTGAAATCAGCTTGAGACATGTCAGGTTTTGAATGACCATCGACAGTTGGCAGAATTTTCATACCATTCTACTACATTGGGGACGGAAAATTCGAGTATGTTATCGTGGGACAATCACGGAAGTTACATTTTGGGTATTCTGAATGCTAGGGAAACCAATCCAACGCAAGCGAACTATTTGAAACATTTGGGTTTAGTAGGAAAAGACTTTATCTAATCCCAGCAACAAACCCCATGTCGATATCTGCCCTCGTTTGGGCACAGGGGCCAAAAGAAACGAACCCTGAAACGTGATAATCGCTCACCTAGCAAGTACGCGCTAAACAAGAGTGTGCCTGCAAGTACACGCCATAATGCGCGGCTTGAGTTTTGGACGCCTGCGTCGGTCTTCTGGCCCACTGTGCGGCGGGCAAACAACGCGGCGCGCCGATGCACCGGCAAACTCGGGGTGACTTGCGGGGTCGGCGGCCACCAATGACGCACCGCCAAGCAGTGAAGGGCGGCACGGGCACGCTGCACACGCATCCAGACTCCTTGCGGGGTTGGTCCACTGCGATACAGCAATGCCTTGAGACATCGCACCACACCTGACGTGCAATGCCACGGCCATATCGCCACTGTAAAAAATAACTGGAATTTTTTTATGCCATTGGCTGAGGAAATTTCCTTAGCCAAACTTTAAAGAGACTTTAAAGCGCCAGTGGCTCGGGAAAGGACCCTTTCCTCGGCCACAGCTTTAAATAAAGTGAGCCAATGGCGAGTGAAATTTCAAGTCGCAAAGCAAAATTTGCCATTTGGCTAAGGAAACTATACTTTCCTTGGCCGGAACCTTAAATTAAACGAGCCATTGGCAAAAGAAAATTCAAGTTGTGGCGCACATAAGACATCTATTGCTAGCCATACACTGAGAATGAAAGAGTCATGATCATGACTAAAAATTAGGGTGAGGAACCCTTCATCACCTAAATTTGGGTGAGGAAGGTTTCCTCGCCCAAATTTGGGTGAGGAACGTTTCCTCACTCAAATTTGACCTAAATTTGGGTGAGGAAGGTTTCCTCGCCCAAATTTGGGTGAGGAACGTTTCCTCACTCAAATTTGGGTGAGAATACTATGTAGCTATATAGGTAGCCGACACCCCGTCCTCACCCAAATTTGGGCGAGGAAACTTCCTCACCCAAAGTCGGGTGATAAAGTGTTCCTCACCCAAAAATGGGTATTGATCAAGACTCTTTCATTCTCAGTGTAATTGGAAACTTTCAAGTTGTGGCTGTGGAAAGGTTGCTTTGCCTAACCACAACTTGAAAAGTTGTCCTGAAGTCCCGAAACAGGCCGATTAAAGGATCATATAGCCTTGCAGACCTTAGTTAAGGGGGGATCCTAGTGTAGCGGGGTCAAAAGAAGGGTGTTTTGGGGATTTTTTTTAAAAAAAAAACTTAAGCTTTACTCCAAAATTCGAAGACAGGGTTGAATTTGTGGTTCTTTAATCATTTCAGAAAAAAATAATTGTGGTGATAAATTGAAAAATGTTGCTGCACGGTCCGCTGCAAAATGGCGTGTTTTGCGTGCAGTGCCTGGACGGGCGTACAACTGCAGGTCGACTCGAACGCCTGAAGCAGTCGTTCGAATTTTTTTTAGACTCATTAGGGATCGGTCCAGTATCTGAACTAGAATCTTCGAAAAATAATAACTTTTAGTATTTTTTATGAGCAAGTTAAACTTTTAGTACCGAAATTTAGGCAAAATTTTCAAAGTTTTGATTTTTTAGGCACGAAGTAGCCTTATAGCCTCACCGGGGTTGGGTTTTTTTTTTTTTTATTTTTATTGTCAGTCTGGCCCCTTATGCAAATCCGAAATTTTCTATACGATTTTGATGAGATTTGGCAGAGTGGTAGAACTTTGTACCCTGATTTCAGTGGTGAAATGTGGTTGAAAAGTGTAGGGCCAATTTTGAGAAATTTTGAGTTGAAATCGCCGTTTCCATGGCAAAACTCGACTCGTCAGCGAAAAACAGAGGGAGAGGGGGGAGCCGAGCCACCGGAAATGGAATCCGACCAATAGCAGCGCTCCTTTTCGCCTCTGTACAGCTTACACCAAAAACGCTCGCTCCCTTGAAAAAGCGCGTTCGAATCAAAATTGTCATTTGCTGCAGCTAGAAAAGCTCCAACAATGGTATAGATGTTGTTTTCGAACGTGGCCATTTGGATCGGCCGGTCGGTCGGTGATTGTTGGCCAGAGTGTCCCGCGCCGCTGCGCGCAGGCCCTGTTGTTTTCAGAAATACCAACCCTAATTGTTCTAAACTCTTTGAATCGGAGTGAAATAGGACATTAAACTGCGTGCCTGAGCAAATTCATTTGTGAAAAAAACTGTCCCTAACGTAGATTGAGTGTGACTATAAGTCCCTTTTCGAAAACAGTGGGCGTGTAGCTGCACCTTGTAGCGAGGTTTGATGGTACTTCTGAATCTAAGACGAAACGATCTAGACACGGGGGCTGTGCTTTTTTCTAACCTTAAAGCTGGGTGAACTGGACTATTTTACTGCACGTTTCTGTGAATAACTTGTCCTTCAGGTATTATGAGACTGTCTTAAATGTCTGTTTTTGACACAAATTGATACGCAGCTGGTCTTTACGTAAGTTTTAGTATTATTTATAATGGTCTGACAAACGTTAACAGAACTACACACAACGCAGTCCTAGCCTTAGCTATCTTTGTTAAACTAGAACATAAATATAAAATTCACTTCGTGACTACCAGGATTTCTTGAAATCGTATTTTTTTTTTTCTATGAAGGGATACTCCGATCCCGGATCTTCTAGTTCAGATTATGGCTACTAGTGTCGGGTACATTCACAAAAAATTTCAGCTCGATCGGATCAACCGTTTGGGCTGTAAGTGTACGCCCGTCCAGGCACTCCAGGCCATTTTGCAGCGGACCGTGCAGCAACATTTTTCACTCTATCACCACAATTTTTTTTTTCTGAAGTGATTAAAGAACCACAAATTCAACCCTGTCTTTGGATTTTAGAGTGAAGCTGTAGTTTTTTTTAAAAAAAAATCCCCAAAACACCCTTCTTTTGACCCCGCTACACTAGGATCCCCCCTTAAAGACGTTGGAGCAGTGGCAGAGTGGTCAGTGTATCAGACCCGCGTTAGGGAGTCCTGGGTTCAACGCCGACCTCAGGTCATTTTTTTTAATAGCTCATATGTAACCCACATGGAATCCTCGTCTTTGCTTCGCCACGACTTGAAATTTCGGGTGGTGGCTCAACAAAGCATCATTTTCTCAGCCACGTTGCGAAAATTGTCATTTGGCATAGGAAAGGCACCTTCTCTTAGCCACTGGTCAGGGAAAATTAGCACGCCACAACGGAATGAAATTTAAAATTAATGGTACACGAAATTTCGAGTCCGTGGCACACGGAAGGTGCGTTTCACCTGCCACGACACGAAAATTCATGTTGATATTTTTACAGTGCACCGAGGGGTCGTCAACTCGCATATTACCACGTACACAGGCTGCATATTACATGTAAATTACTCATATACTCTGCAAACTCAACAGTGTACTCAGTACACTCTGTTGAGCGTGTATTTAGGAGTAAACTCCTATGCGCGAGTACTCAGATGAGTACACACAACAGCTGCATATGTACTATCACTCGCAAAAGAATTGAGCCGTAGATACTCCATACGCAAGAGACTTTCAATGCTGGACGTATAGGAGGTCTCATGCGCATGGAGTATCTACGGCTCAATTCTTTTGCGAGTGATAGTACTGCCAGGCGTGCTTACGAAGGTACTCATCTGAGCACGCTCTCGAGTGTACTCATTTGAGTACACACTCAGTAGAGTGTACTCACCTGAGGACACTCTCAGCATCTGAGCACACTTTCGTTGGAGTCGAGGTTGGAGTGTGCTTGTGAGTACAAGTACACGCCGAACAGAGCGCACCAATGGGTACAAAGCAAAGTAGTCAGCATTTCTTACAGCGATTTCAGGTTAGGACGAATCTTTTCATCGAAAATGTCTCAATTTTTTTTCGTGGCAGCTTCAAGCAGTACCCTTCCGCAATTCAGGTGACCGGAAGTTTTCGGGCGGTCCCTGGCAAAACGCGAAGGGGGGTGATCCATGTTTGGGTCTGACCCAAATATGAATCATTAAAATCAGTGAAATTTCAAAGTAATTGTTCTTAAATGTTCAATTCTTGAGAGAAGGTTGTCATTGTGGAAGTGCATTGCAAAAATATTAGGTCACCACTGCGTCGAGTGGAAACACAGGAAGTTTCTAAAATGATCCATGTTTGGTAACCTTACCGTAATGAGTTTACGCTTGAAATCTAGCGTAACATGCTCATCCGCCAAGATATACCCTATCTCAATGCAAGAGGGAATTTCTAGTGAATGCTTCATTTCAAGCGTAACGTCTGTAAGCGTTACTTTACGCTTGACTCAAGCACAGAGTTACGCTTTAGTTTCACTGTAATTCAAAAGGTGAGACATCGGACCAATTTTTGGCCCGTCCCGTATTATTTATAAAATAAATACGGAGGACGGGCATATAGTCTGATGCTTGCTGTGCGTCCGTCCGTTCGTTCGTCCGTGGACTTCCCGTTGTCCGATCTTCACCAAATTTAGTATGCAGCCTCCTTGGGTGATCCTTAGAACCGCTCGGTGGCAGCAAATCCGATCCGAGCCCCGGGGGCGCTGCTGCAGGTGCATCATGGTCTACATGGGGTGCAGGAGGATTTCGGCAACGGGTACAGCTAGAAGGGCATGTAGGGGTATTTTTGGAATCGGGGCGACGAGACAAAGCCAACGGTGCTGGTTTCGAGCAAATCGGAGAAGTTTGGACCAAGGTTCAAATCCCGGGGGGACCAAATTTTTTTTTTTTTTTGAGTTTAACGTTGTTTCTTATGTTTTTGAGGGTGCTGATGACGAAAATGATATCCATTTTGACCTAAGACGCCGCGAGGGCGACGCTGCAGGTGCATAATGGTCTATAGGGTAGATGAGGATTTTGGCAACGGGTACAGCTAGATGGGCATGTAGGGGTATTTTCGGAATCGGGGCGACGAGACAAAGCCAACGGTGCTGGTTTCGAGCAAATCTGAGAAGTTTGGACCCAGGTTCAAATCCCTGGGGGACCAAATTTATTTTTTTTAGTTTAACGTTAGTTCTTATGTTTTTGAGGGTGCTGATGACGAAATTAACGTCCATTCTGACCCAGACCCACGTTTAAAGCCTGTAAGAGTTAAACATTTGCGACACTCGTTAAATTTAAAATGTACGGGACGGGCCAAAGTTGCCGATCTGTATCGCCACTTTTCCTGTTATTGGCAATACAAAAAGTATGACCGATAAAAAGGTCATGCACAAATGTAGACCGAAGAAAGGTCATACACGAATGAATGACCGAAAAACGTTCATACACAAATGTATGACCAAAGAAAGGTCAGACATTAGCGAGGGTGGCCCTCCTTGGGGATATATCAACCTTCATCGGTGATACAAAAAAGTATCACCCTTTTTAGGTCATACAATCGTGCATGACCTTCAAAACGGTCATACATTTGTGTATGACCTTTACAACGGTCATACATTGTTGTATGACCTTTTCTTCGGTCATACATTTGTGTATGACCCTTTTTTTTTGGTCTAACATTTCAGTATAACCCCTTTAAGGGTCAGAAATCTGACCTTTCTATTTTCAGTGTTTACCAGTGCAGTAAGTGTAAAGTATTTCTGCCAAGGTCTTAACGATTTCTCTCTGCTTTTCGATGTGCACACTGACGAGGGGTCGTCAACCCGCACTGCTAGAAAAAATCACGGTTTCAATACGGAAAAAGTACCGCTAATTATTCTCTGGCCACTAGCGTTTTGATTACGGTTTCGGAACGGTCTAAAAAGAGGTGCGTTGAGGTCAAAGAGAAGGCACGGTGAAATTGTAAACCAGAACGGTGAAAAGGAATCATCATATCATAATACGGAAACCTTAGACCGGCAGACTGTAAACACAACCGTGCCTTCTCTTTGACCTAACCGTACCTCTTTTTAGACCGTTCCCAAAACCGACGGCTGAACCGTTGTTTTTAAAATATATTTCCGTGATTTGTGTCATGGAGAAGACACACGGATTGATACGGAAAGACCTCAGCAGTCAATAACGCCAATCTTCCGTTAATCCAAAGCTGTTTATAGAGACGGATTCATTTTTTTATCCCTTTCAGTCACTCCGTGGGTTCCGTAACGAAACTTGACCGTTTCAGTTC
The DNA here is from genome assembly GCA_030522485.1 of Stenchaetothrips biformis. Classification (NCBI taxonomy): domain Eukaryota; kingdom Metazoa; phylum Arthropoda; class Insecta; order Thysanoptera; family Thripidae; genus Stenchaetothrips; species Stenchaetothrips biformis. The sequence continues at coordinate 7,105,500 of CM060087.1, read as the reverse complement.
CGTCATGTCACCCTTATTTCTAACAGTGCGCATAATACTCCGCACGCAGGCTAAATACTACTTCTTTATTACTCGTGTATTACCGTCATGAATCTAAGTACTTACCAAAAAATTATTCAAAGCATTGGGTAATATGTTAAATCAGCCAGAAAACGGTCCCGTACATTACTATTTATTGCAGTATTGGTTCTTATGGACCCGAGGCCCGATGTAAGTTGACGACCCGCCTCGCCCACTGATTTGTTTCGCTCTCCGCGGGGAACGGTGAAGGGCATGGACGATTGGCTGGGGAGAGAGAGACGGAAAATGGGGGGAGGGGGGAGAGGTGCCTCTTACGCATTGCGTTGGCGGCGGCCGGCCTGTCCGTCCAGTCGTGAAAGAACCGCCGTGGCGTTCGGAGCAGGTGGACAAGAGGCAAGTATTGCTAAAGTAGGTCGGCAGCAACTACGTATAGTAGTCCCAGCATAAGATTGACTCAAGCAAGACATCGAACCCGTGTCATGTTGAGTAAAACAATGCCGGGAAGACTATAGACGCAGCTCTTGGTCGTGTCAAATATTCACATAAAATGTTTTTGCACGCGATTTTGATGTATGGACAGTTTTTTGTTCGAGTCCAAAAAGTTCATCTGCATTTTCACAGGGTTGCCTTTTTGGTGCACACTAAATGTATTTGTACAATTTTGTTCGTGGTCTCACACAATTTTCAACATGCGAACATTTTCGTACAAATTTGTAGGCGGAAATCGCAGAAATTTGTGCGAAATTTCGTACAAATTTGTAAGAAAAGCACGCATGCGCAAAATTGTGTGAGAGCACGTACAAAAATTGTACAAAGGAATTTAGTGTATGTGTGTGCACACTAAATGTTAAGTACAATTTTGTACCAGACAGCACAGATTTTTTGTGCTCCGATGAATTTTTTGAACGATTTTTATACGAAAAATCGCACATATTCCCTCCATTTTGTACAAAACCGCGTTAAAATTTGTACGAAAAGTTCATCTGCACGAAAAACACGTCTCGTTCAAAATTTGTACAAAAACAATTGTGTGTTGAGACCTGGGATTCAACCGATGTGGTAATAGTCGTGACTCTTTTGTTTTCGTTGACGAGCAAATTTTTTACTGCATGCATTTTCGAAGGTTTGTATCCTTTTTTTGCTGTGGCTTTCCCTCGGCGGCGCGGCGCGCCCTGACGACATGCGCTCCGCCACGCACGCCCCGCTGCCGCTGCCGGCGGGCTGCGATAATTCGCCGCTGATGGCGTTCGTCGCGCTGCTGGTCAGCGTCATGGACGGCCGCCTGGAGGACGAGTTTGCGCAGGTAAAGCCCGCCGACATTGAAAAAAAAAAAAAAAAAAAAATACAAACAAAAAAAAAAAAAAACTAGAACTGGCCGCCAAATTCTTGACCACATTTTACCAGTGAAGTCATGGTACTTTCTTCTTCCACTTTGCAAAGTCTCGTCAAAATCGTATAGAAAATTTCAGGGGCTTAAAGGGGCCAAATCAATTAAAAAAATTAATATAATTAAATCATGAGACAAACTCATGAGGCCACTTCGTGCCTCTAAAGAAATCAGTAGTTTGGCACGGAAAATGCACAGGTTATGGTGGACAGAAAGAGCGCACGGGCTCCGTGCTCCTCTTAAGGTCCTCACGGGAGGGGTCTCATGTAAACTGGTCCCGACAACATGTAACATGTAGCGTAAAATGACGTGACTTCGCGTCACGGCGACTTCAACTGTAAGAAGTAAATTGGGAACTTACAAAGGTGCCTCTTGAAAAAAAACGGTTCCCAACGGTTCCTTCGTAAACCTACAGTGAACCTTTGCGAATCCGTCGTGAATTACGAAGAGTCTTTGTACATTTCTAAGAAACTTCAAGACGAAGGTTCCTTCGGCAACTTTTTTCCCGGAGGTACCTTTGTAAATTCCTACGAATCTTTTTTTACAATGTCGACACAATCGCACCATTACGATATGGATCACAAACAGGTTAGGTTAGGTTGCTGTAGAACATGAAGATGGTGATCGATGTGCCGGTAGCACAGGTGGAAATCATTACACACTAAATTTCATGTACTATTTTGTACGAGACATCACAGTTTTTTGTGCAGATGAACTTTTCGTACAATTTTTGTACGAAAATCTGCACAAATTTCCCCGTTTTTGTACAAAATATCGTACAAAATTGTACGAAAAGTTCATCCTGCACAAAAAACTGCGATGTCTCGTACAAAATTTGTACAAAAACGTTTAGGGTGTACGAAGACAAATACAGGAAAAGTGGCAATGCAAATACATAGACCCTCCACTGGCAGAAAAAATGAAGGTTGTGACTGTTAATCTTAATGCCACTCTTCACTGTACATCGAAAGGTGTTTACCGTACCCAGGGATACAGCAGACACCGTACCTCAAGGAACGGAATCCACTGTACCCTGGGAACATGCATTCACTCACCGTTCCTCGGAACCGTTCAGTACATCGAATTCATCATAAATGTAAAATGAAGGCAAAATTTCAAATTTGCGATAGAAACGATTCGATGGCGGAAATAAATACACCTCAACCAGACGAACAAAATATGATAAGCATGTTATGACCTCAGACTCGAAGTTCAGCTGCAATCGGCGTCAGAATTTTCTGAAAGGACGATTTTGGACCCTTTTAGAAATATGTAGGGTGTTTACCGTAACTACAAGTACAGCGTTTACCGTACCCATGGAAATAGGGTGTTTTCCGTACCTAGAAGTACAGCGTTTACCGTACTTGCAAGTGCGGCGTTACCGTACCTGGAAGTACGGCGATCACCTTACTTTGTACAATGCACTTGTCAAAGGGCACTCATTTCTTGACACCAAAGTCAATTTTGACGATTTCGAAAATTTACTCATACTCTTTGGAATTAAATTCAAGGCGAGATCTTTTCTACACTGTACAAACTACGGGAATCATCGTACTTCTAGGTACGGTGAACACCGTACTTCTATGGGTACGGTAAACACCGTACGTCTAAGTCCAGCAAATCCTGTTAATAAATAAACGGCGAATACCGCACGTTTTTCTCACAGTGTATGACAAAGTAGAAGGAAAAGGGGGTCACTTTTGCAAAAGATTTGGAAATTTCAAAAAGGCCCGATAAAAATCAATTCTCTATCCAAAAAAAAAAAAAAAACAATTAAAAAACACGTGTTTTGGGTTTTCCAAATCCGAGGACTGCTCGATACCTTTCAAATGAGCCTAGAGCGGGCCAAATCGAACAATAATTGACGATTCTAGCATGTCACATTGAAGTAAAAACAGCCTAAAAACTTCAAGAGCGTTGAGCAGCCTCTAATTTTAAAAAATTTGGAAAAACCCTGAAACACACCCTTTTCTTTTTTTGGACAAAGAATCATGTCCATCGGGCCTTCTTGAGATCTCGATTTTTTTGATTTTTTTCAAAAGTGAAACACCCCACACACTAAATTACTTTGTAGGTTTTAATGCGCGCCCGCGCACGAAATTGAACATGCTCTTTGTAACGCAGGAATTTGTACGTTGCAATGCGCGATTTAGTGCGCGGGTATGCAGAAAATCGTGCGTTATTGCGCACAAATTTTGTGAGCAACTAATGCATGTTTAACCTAACCTAACCTACATAGTAATTTTAGTGTGCATGGGGGAGTTATGACCCAGGGCTCTTTATGAGCACACCGGCGACACTCCGCCACGGATTGCCTCGTTCTAACGGAGTTGTGCTGCTACGGTTTCGGGCAGCGAGTGCGGCAGTCCCAGCAACAAAGCCCCGGCCCGCTCGACGAGGTGGACTTCGTGGTGGTGGGCGGCGGGTCCGCGGGCTGCGTGTTGGCGGCGCGGCTGTCCGAGGCGCCCGGCGTGAGCGTGCTGCTGCTGGAGCGCGGCGGCACCGAGCCGCTCGAGGCCAAGGTGCCGGGCTTCCAGGCCTACGTCCTCAGGGCCAACGTGGCCGAGTACATCACGGTGAGCGACGCCCGAGGGGAGAAACAATTACCAGAATAATTTTGATGCACGAGGGAGTAAACACTCGCGTAATTCCCTGTACACACTAAATTACTATGTAGGTTTTTATGCGCGCCCGCGCACGAAATTAAACATGCACTTTGTAACGCACGAATTTGTACGTGATAATGCACGATTTAGTGCGCGGGTATGCAGAAAATCGTGTGTTATTGCGCACAATTTTGTGCGCAACAAATGCATGTTTAATTTCGTGCGTTACGTATGCACAAAAACCTACATAGTAATTTAGTGTGTACACAAAATCCCAGTATTACGCTTAATGCACGTAATTGTTATACCGTTTTAGGCGGGTCAAAAACGACATAATTGAAAGCATTTTAGTGCCGCAATACACGTATAATACCTCCGCAGTACAGCGTAGAACCGAGTAGTCTGTACACGATTTTAAGAAGTGTTGACCCCCTCGTTGATGCACATTTTCCTTTGAAATAGCGTGAAATAAAGTTGAGATAACGTAAAATAACGTTGAAATAACGTTAAGGAACAACGTCGTTGAAATAACGTGCAAATGCGAAAAAACCAACAACCATTCACCGGTGAAACTAAGGCGTTACGTTACTTTCTACAAGGCACAGGTAAATAAGCCTCACTTTTTGCAACTTTGTACAAGAGTTCATCTGCACAAAAAAAATGCGACAACTTCAAAATTTGTACAAATACATTTTAGTGCGTACGCTTTATTTAACGAAATCAAAGAAAATTACATTGAAAATAACTTGTTAATTAGCGCAGGATTGCGCGGCCATTTTTCTCAGCGAAAAGTATGCTGAAAAAACATGGACATCAAACAGACAAAGTCGGAGTTCACGTTCGTTGAACCTATAATGCATTGCGTAAACAATGGTCTTACGCCGATTTTCAATGTGTCGAATTCACTCAGTAAATAGAATGGTGGATTGGATATTTCACCATTAGAGAAATTAAGACAGATTTTTCGTTATTGTGTTAACGGAGTCTCCACATCCAGTGCCATGGCGCCTGCGAACTTAGGGTAGGCCAGCCCGCAACACACCTCTGTTTAACTGGTGGCCTACCCTCAGGTCGCAGGCGCTCCGAGTCGCACGATGTTCCGCCGTTTATCATTTGTTTTCCCAAATCCCCCCTTTTTTTAATGAACACTTCGCTGGTTATTAATTTATGATCTAAAACCCACACACTTAATGTTTGTGTACTTTTATTGTCCATAACTATTGCAACATTTGTGCATGTGTAAGCCATGTACACTTTAATACAAGACACACCTCCGAGAAACCACTACAAATCAAAGTGTGGGACAAGGTCGCACTATTTGGCTTAAAAATAGAGGGTAACCTTACGCTTTAGTTTCACCAGTGAACCAAAATGCCTCACGCTAAGAAGGGAACCACGGTTGTCACACACTTCTGCTGCCTGTGGTTCAATCCCACACACTAAATGTTTATATACAAATTTTGTACGAGACATCACAGTTTTTTTGTGCAGATGAACTTTTCGTACAATTTTGTACGAGATTTTGTACAAAAATAGGGAAATTTGTGCAGATTTTCGTACGATAATTGTGCGAAAAGATCATCTGCACAAAAGAACTGTGATGTCTCGTACAAAATTGTACATAAGATTTAGTGCGCACACAATGAGAATGAAAGAGTCTTGATCGATACCATACCCAATTTTGAGTGAAGGATGTATCGGCTCCCTATAACAGCTACGAAGTATTATCACCCAAATTTGGGCGAGGAAACCGTCCTCGCCTAAATTTGGTTGATTAAATGATTCTCACCCAAATTTGAGTGCTCTCACTCTATAAACTCAAGTGTCGACATAGTACACTCCACCTGGAGCCAACCCAGCATGTACACTCCACTTGGAGTCAACCTAGCATGTACTCTCCACCTGGAGTCAACCTGGCATGTACACTTCACCTGGCGTCAACCTGGCATGTACACTGTTGCTTAAGTCCCCTACCTTTTGCATGTAAAAGCAGAGCAAAAGTGCACTTGCAGGTACACCCTACCTGGCGTGTACTTAGCAGGCATGCTCCAGCGTGGAGTGTACATGCTAGGTTGACTCCAGGAGGAGTGTACTTGCCAGGTTGACTCCAGGTGGAGTGTACATGCTGGGTTGGCTCCAGGTGGAGTGTACTATGTCGACACTTGAGTTTATAGAGTGATTAAAACTACCTCGCCCTAAATTTTAGTCCTGGTTAAGACTCTTTCATTCTCACGCACTAAATTACTATGTAGGTTTTTGTGCATACGTAACGCACGAATAGTGCGCAAGAACGCACGATTTTCTGCATACACGCGCAATAAATCGTGCATTGTCACGTACAAAGTCGTGCGTCACAAAGTGCATGTTTAATTTCGTGCCCGGGGCGCATAAAAACCAACATAGTAATGTAGAGTGCAGTCCAGGTTTCCACGCTTGCAAGTGTAATACAAACCGCGAGGGGGGTATGCACTCGCGTAAAAGTCGGGTCACTCCATCCGTAATTAGGGGTGTGCGAATCGTGAATTTTGTTATCGAATCGAATCTAATCTGGTTTTAAATGACCCGAATCGAATCGAATCCGCAATTTTTTTTCCGAATCGAATCAAATCCGAATAACTTCATAAAATTTTCGAATCGAATCCGAATATTGCCATATTTTTATGCTTGTATTAAATATCATGTAATGCCTACTTGGCATGTATTTTGAAAATCTAGGAAAACAAATTGGTCCAAAGACAATTTATTTAGGTGAATGGAGGAGCGAAGGATCGGTCCATTCGAGGACGAAACGCGTTGATTCGATTTTTCGAATATTTCGGTATCGAATCGACGATTCCGTGAGCGAATCGAATCGAAACTACGCAGATTCGATTTGATTCGATTTCGAACAGTTCGCACACCCCTAAATCCGTAATAATGCCGCGTTTTACTAGCGTAGCAGCCGAAATTTTGCCTATTTCTCGGTTGTTTTGGACTGTTTTGGTGTTATGTAGAGCTAATTTCTGGTAAATCTCGGCAATTTTGGGGCGTAATAGAGCGAAATAGGCGTAATAGTCGGGTCACTGGTTTGGAGAGTGCATACCCCCTCGACAAACCCAGGGTGGCCACGTGTCAGGGAAAAAAGTTTGTCAGGGAAGTCAGGGAAAAAATCAGGAAAAATGATCGGCTGTCAGGGAAAAATTTCAAAATATTGAAATTGTGCGTGATATCTTATTTTGATTGTTTTTACCTCTACTCCGCATTACAGTAGATTGTCAGGTACCTTTCCATTTTTGTCAGAGAAAATCGCGAAAAAGTCAGGAAAATGTCAGGGAAAATGAAAAATGGAATCTTGTGGCCACCCTGACCGTGTTGGGTTATGTAGTGAACGTGGTTCACACTTTTCAGCAAGAGACATTTTGGTTCCACGCCAAAAGAGAGCGTGAAACTGCCTCACAGAGATCCGGCTTTCCAGGCTGTCCCAGAGAGCCAGAACTGCAACGGCACTGGCTGCGTGTTCCCGCTCCCCTTCGTCCTTGGAGGCGGTGCGTCCCTCAACGGCATGATGTACGTGCGGGGCAACGCGGCCGACTACGACGGCTGGGCAGACATGGTGGGTGATCCCTCGTGGAACTTCGCCAGCGTCCTGCCGTACTTCAAGCGGGCCGAGAACAATCTGGATCCAGTGATTGCTGCAGACCAAGGTGACGGGAGGTGCACACTAAATGTATTTGTATAATTTTGTACGTGGTCTCACACAATTTTCGAAAAGCGAACTTTTTCGTACAAATTTGTACGCACAGGGGGCGGAAACGACCTAGAGAGCGCGTGAAGCTATGCTCCCCGATTCTGCAGAGGTTAAGGGAAACTTCGAGATTATGAAAACACGGCCGTTGGTTGGCACACGCTTTGCACAGATGGAAAGAGGATGAAATTTAGAGTGCATTAGACTTATTAGCCTTCCCGAAACTTCCCAATTTAACTTCAACTACAGAGGATATGCAGACACATTGACGGCATCAGCGGGGTTTTCAGCGGTTTTCAGGCTTTATTGCAGTTTTCGGCATTTTTACTTACATTTATTGTGGGTGAAATTCAGTGTTTCAAGAAGGCTAATAAGCCTAATGCACCCCAAATTTCATGCTCTTTCGATTTGTGCAAAGCATGTTTCAAACAACGGCTTAGTTTTCATGATCTCGAAGTTCTTATGAACCCCTTTGCTGAAGCGGGGAGCATGGTTTCACCCGCTCCCTGGGTTGTTTCTGCCCCCTGGTACGCAGAATCGCACAAATTTGTGCGAAATTTCGTATAATTTTGTACGAAAAGCACGTATGCGCAAAATTGTGTGAGGGCACGTACAAAAATTGTTCAAAGGAATGAAGAATGTGGGCCGCACTGAAAAGTGAAGTGTGTGCTGAGTACACGCATAGACCACTCGTGCATATACTGCGTGCAGACCGATGGGTCCACGGTCGGTCTAACCACTCCGCGCTGGTAATCGTTGCTGATCAGATGCCAAAACTGGATATTTTCTCTGTTTTTATCGGCTTTTGGGTTTTGTTTTATGAAAATAGGCCAAAAATTCTCTTAGCCGGCCAAAATTGTATAGTTTTTTGAGTGTTTTTTGTGGGTAATCACTGGAAATCAGTAATCCTGTGTACACTCCTGGGCTGAGTGGTGGACCCCTCGGTGCAGACATCGACCGCCTAAGTGTAAACTGAGTCCACACTTAGTACTCTGCAAACTGAACACTTAGCTCAGTTCACTTTGTCCAGCGTGTACCCACAAGTACTACACTCCAACAAACGAGAGTGTGCTTAGATAAGTACACTTCAACGAGTGTGTGCTCAGATCAGTACACTCCTTAGTAAGCCTGGCAATATCTACAAATACACTCTCAGACTCGTACTGATTTTTTGTTTAGTAAGGTATTGACGTTTGTGCACATTAATGAGCTTATTAACATAGTTATTTGTTTCAGTAACTTTAAGATCAATTTTGTCTTGACTAATCTGTTGAGCTTCTAACGAAACCCTATTCATGTGCACAAACGTCAATGAATATTGATAAAATGTCTATTGAAGGATGAGAGTGAAACATTTAGCGTGCAGACGTATTTTTCATACACGTATGAAATTTGTGACACTTGTATGACTGCAACGTAAGGGTCAGACCTGGAATGTGTGACAATTTCATAACAGGGCATATCTATTGCAAATGCTCACTCTGTAGTCAAGCACGAGAATTCGAATGCGGAGACGACGGTGGATCGGGATTTGTTCGGGTAGACGTACACCTAGGTGGCTGTCTCATTGCAGCACTCATTATTACAACTCAAAATAAATTTCCTGCAACTTAAGTAGGCGATTTCTGCGTCCACCTCTATAGACATTGCCAAAGCCCGACCCCAGTCGCGCCGCGCCGATGCGAAAATAGTGAAAATTAAAGTGGGGTGGTTTCTTGGCCGCGGAAGCGAGGGGTCCATCACTCTGGTAATCGTGTGCACACTTCGTCAATCACTCGCCAAAACTGGATATTTTCGCTGTTTGTATCGGCTATTGGTGTTTTTTCTCATAAAAATATGCAAAAAATGCTCTTAGCCGGCCAAATAGATAGAGTTTTTTTGAGAATTTTTGAAGGTATCACTGGTAATCAGTAATTCTGTGTAGACTCGAGCTGAGTGGACCCCTCCCTCGCGCGGAATGCGGTGCGAGGGTCACGTGACTGATGGAGGACCCAAATTCCTCGGACGAATTTGGAGCTCCTGAGTCGCTGAACAGGACTTGAACCGAACTTGTGCCCCCCCCCCCATGTGAGAAAAATGTACGGTATTCCCCGTTTATTAATTAACAAGATTTGCTGTTCTTAGAAGTACGATTTTTAACGTACCCTTAAAAGTACGGCTATTCCCGTAGTTTTGTACGCAGTGTAGAAAAGATCTTACCTTGAATTTAATTCCAAAGAGTGTGAGTAAATTTTCAAGATCGTCAAAATTGACTTTGATGTCAAGAAATGAGTGTCTTTTGACAAGTGAATTGTACAAAGTAAGGTGATCGCCGTACTTCCAGGTACGGTAAACGTTTTGTCCTTCCAGTTACGGTAAACACCGCACTTCGAAGTACTGCAAATCCTGTTAATGAATAAACGGCGAAAACTGTGCATTTTTCTTACAGTGTCCCCCCATCCCCCCCCCCCCAACCGCCACCACCAATGGATTGCTCCGTTCGAGTTCCATTTAGCTACTTTGGAGCTCGAAACGCGTGAAAAGTTTAGGCCGCCTGCGCCAGTCTTCTGGCCCACTGTGCGCTCGGAGAGGAGGGTGAGGGGAGGGGTGATGGAGACGAAGCGCGGTAGACGAAGAGGGGGAGGGGGCATGCGTGGGGCTGTTGTGCTGCCAACCATGCCAGCTCAGCACACAATGCACTTACAGCAACGATTGTGGCCATGGTATTTCAAAACAAATGAAAGAGGCAAAAAACACGATTTTATGAAGCTCTTATTGTACCATTAAGGAAATTTATCACTTTTTGGGAATATTTGGTCCGCGTGTGACAATTCTGGAAGGTTGGTATGACAATACGCCGTGCCGTGCCACGGCCGCAGCCAGGCCGCAGCGCCGCGCCGTCGTACAGTACAGCTTACAGCTGTTGCTGGCTGTTTTGGTTTCTGCCGGTAACAACATAACTTTACAGTTCTCCTGACTGAAACAAGAGAACTGTCATACCATGGGGAGGACTCGCCGCAAAAATCAGTCAAAGTGTATGAGCATTAGTCCATTCGCCATTGAGAAGACTCCCTTCAAAGACAAACCTGGAAATGAGATAAATTTTGATGACTGCATTAACCCCAAACCCCCTCACATTCTAATGCGTTCACCATTGAAGCTTTTAAAGGTATGTGCTGATATATTATTCTTCTCAAGTTCAAGTTTCCGAATTCAATCTTGTACTTGTCTATTCCAGGGAAACGGTTTGCAACAGGTTTTGAAAAACATACTTGACACTGATGTTGGTGTTGATCGCAAATATCTTTTGAATCAAGTTTTGGACAGAGAAACAAACTAATCAAACCCTCCTCATTGAACTAAAAAAGTTGCTGAAACAAAATAGTCGATTGTATCTTTATATCCATCTGTCCTCAAGAGCGAGTAAAGTCGGAGGGTGCAAATGAAGAAATATATCCCCGTAAAGTGGTATTGCAAGTACTTCACTTCATTGTTTCTCATGTAGGACTCCCAAGTCTTCTTGGGTCCAAGCAAAATTTTAAATTATTCATGAAGTTAGTTAAGAAAGTTGTCTATGGAAGTCATCATCAAAAATTTGGCTTAAGTTTCAATGGTAAGTTGTTTTTTGGTATATATTTGTGTTATTTCGTTTTACTGCCCTAAGATGTTTTCTTTGTTCTAAGGTTCATGGGTTTAAAGTGAGTCACATACTATGGCTGCAGCAAGTCATTACGCTCTAATAGCTTACGACTCAATGTTTTGGCCTGTCTTGTCAAGTGGTTGCTTTGTTATGTTCAAAATATTGTCTACAAGATATGGTGTCTTGTTCCTCTATCTTCAAAAGAACTAGTGTTTTATGACAGGATTAAGTGGCAAGCAAGGAAAAAAATTGAAATTGACGCTATAATTCCAACGCGAATCTATTAGACCAATTGAAAACCGAGAGCTCAAGGATAAGGTTCGGCATATTGGTCGGACACGCTTTATCATAAAGCCCAATGGCGATCTTCGACCTATCACTAAATTTATGTAAGAAACAATTATCAATCCTCATTTACTTTTGCTCCATCTATTTCCAAAGCTTAACTTTATTTTTAATTCCAGGAAGGCATCTAATCCTGCTGATATTACTTTAAGACAGAATGCAAGAATGTTAGTGTCTCTGTTTGCTCATTTTAGTGGATCTACCAACACTATTTTTGGTCCACAAATTGACAGACTTCTTCAAGATAGTCTGGTTAAACTTCTTTCATGTCAGCCCTCTTTCAGGAGACCACCATATTACTTTGTGAAAGTAAATGACTTCATTCGATTAAGTATTGGAAGCATGTTATATACTCTTTTGAAGGATTTGTGATTCTCTTTTCTCATTTAGGGCAGATGTGGAACGATGCTTTCGGCTCCATTCATCACGAGACATTGGTTGAAAATGATGAATACAGTTCTCGAAACTGTGGGTGAGTTGGAGGATGAGCAAATTTAAAATGGGCCGCAAATCATGTATAATGTTTGAATCTCCCGCCGTTTATGGTGATACCCTTCTACTGTCACTAAAGGAACAGCAAGGTTGAGGTACGTTGGGTGTCGAAGATCAGCATTTTCAAGAGAAGCTTTTTTCCTTTATAAGATAAGTTATTGATTAAGTGACCAATTTGGTTGTTTTTTTTTCCACCCCCAGAAATTCAGAATGCCAGATACAACCTATCTGCACACCAATATTGAAGAATTTTTTGCTTATTCGGCCACTAAAATAGATGGTCAACTGTATAGAATTCGCCATGGCATTCCACAAGTGAATGTATCTCTCAGCAGCGCTGTGTGAACTATATTGACAGCTGTCCTTGATTCTAAATACTTTGGTGATTTTTCGAAATTCAAAACGTGATGAGCTTTTCATCCGTTACTGTGCTGATTATTTATTTTTAACGCCATGTAAAGAAAGGGCTGAGAATGTGAGTAAATGAGGTAAATTACTTGCATCTATGTCTATGCTTGGTGTTCCAGGTACATTAAGTTCAGTTAATTTACTAATCATTCCCTTCTCTGATATTTGCAAGGTTTTTGATAAAAAAACTTGTGTGACTGGTTTCGACATACATGTAACATTCAATAATGCCAAATTATTAACCAACCTTGAATGAAAAACAGGTATATCAATTTGTTCGCTTTCGGGGGGTATACCATTGACATCCAATACGTTCTCAAAATAACAATCAAACTTCTTATCATACAAGAACACAAATATTGTTCATAGTATTTGACTTGGACTAACAACTAAAAAACACCTAACCCCTGGAAGGTAAGAGGTGTAGCAGGTGTTGCCGCCATGTGTTCATGAGATGGACATCGAACCACTCAACCAGCCAGCAAACCTAGCTACTGGCCCACTGTGGGGGGGCAGCACCTGAAGAGCGAGAAGTGTGGTTGTTAACTTACATCATTCACTGTAGCTATTTAACATGTATGATTATTTTCAGACTTATTCTATCTCGGATGAGGATTGTTCTCAAGCTGCATCTATCTCTACTTGATCAAAGGATCAATGGCAAATTTGTAGCATATAGGAAAAAATGTTTACAAAGGCAACCCTTCTATTATGCCATTTCCCGATTTTATGCTCTATAGTCAACTGTTTACGTTCCGGTTGGTAGATTGAACCTAAAATTTTTAATTGAGTGCATTAAGAGAGGACTGTGGGTTATGAAGAGCTACGTGTTGAGAGCAGTTGCTAGGAATGAAGCTTTGAGAGGACAGGTTACCAAGCCCACAAGTTAAAGACGAGTAAACATTTGACACAATTCAAATAACTTTTTCCAGTTCATTATCAATTTTTTTTATTTATTCATCCCATATCCATTTTGCATAGAAAAATGACAGGACTATATTTTATTGTTGTGACAGCTGAATTGGCTATTGGCGAGAGAGGAGATAAAATGTAGATGCCCTCAAGGCTTTCATTGCTCGTATACTTAAGGGAGGTGGTGTCCATCAATATCCAAATATTCCTCAAATATCTTAAAGTCACCTGCTCTAGAATAAAATTAAGCAAAACTCAAGCCTGACCCAGTTGAAACTGATTTGAGAACTGTCCACCCAAACCCCTCCTCTGCCTGAAACTTTCAATACAATGAAATGGGTGATGATTCGTTTTATTTTCTGGTCAAAGATTGCTGTTTACTATTATGTTATTTTGTCTCTTTTCAGATTGTTATAACCATTCCTTCCACTGATAAAGAATGGTGGTAGTGCCTCGGAGGGCTAAGTTGCATATTTGAACTGTTTCCCACATCTTATCTTGGATGCCATGTTTTGGTATTAAAATCTGATTACTCCGTCTGCTATGGACACAAAAAATTTGGGATGAAAGTTGATCAATTTTGTACAAAGGGACCCCCCCAGCAGCTCTTAAAGTGGCACCCTAAAAACTTGGTTGCCTCTGTGATGTTGTGTAAGTTAAGGGGTGATTGTTTGGTTAATAAAAATAGTCAACTGTTTCACTCAAATAAAAAATCAATAGAAAATTTCAACCATTTTTTTCAATTAACTCAAGATCTTCTACCTAATTCATCTTTGAGAAGAATTGTCATATCAAGTGGATCCCTATTTCACTACCTATTTACATCTAGATTTTGAGGAATTCTGTCAGTCAAGAAGATAAGGTATTGTATCATGGAACATTAAGAATGTGGACAATAAAACAAAATACAACCAAATTCTAATTCGAGAGCAGTAGTAACGTGAAACAAAAAATCTAGAAAAAAAAAAAAGAGAAAAAGAAGATGACCTTCGCCGTCCTTTTCAACCCTTTGGATACAAGGATCCTGCGACTATGCTGTTAACAACATAGAGGAGGTAAGTTTAGCAGTAACATTTGAACATCAACAATTCTTTGCGTAGCTACTCACTCACAAGGCTGGGGAGTAGATGGCCAGCATGGTTGAACTAAATGCTTTTGTAGTTCCCCTACTGTCTGGTGGGCTGGAACTCTTTCAAAAAATTTACACCATTGCTCCTGAAAAAGCTAAAGGAGAATATCTAAGTGTGAAGCACGCAAATATTAGTTTTCTCCCATCAATGAAAAAATACATGTCTTAAAAAAAAATAGTTGGGCCTAAACGATGGGTTTTGCTTCTCAGTGTTGTTGCGACAGAAAGAAAATTGATTCATCTATGCTGTTTTGCTATGGACTTCCATTGGCTCCTCAATGGAATTCAAGAACGGAATGGAGTTGAACACTGCAAACAACCAACCCCCCCCCCCCCCACGGGAAAAAAAAGTTACAAAAAGTAGTTAGTCCAGAAAAAGTTACAAACATTGTTAAAAAAAAGTTGATTATATATCTGTATTTTATCAACCTTATTAAAAAATCAAACCAATGAATGGAATTTGTTTCAAAAAATAAAGAACATACTTTCAATGTGGCGACGCGGAGCAAAGATTTTATTACTGTGCCCTAGTTACGCTGAGCATGTCCACAATCGCAACATCCATTACACCATACACCATGCATGCGGCAGGCCTCTCAATCCCCATACAGTGGTTCCTGGTCCCCATACACAGGGCGAGCTGCAACACAGAGCACACATTTGGATCACCAAAGACGGACACAAATGTAAAAGGCTTTGAGTTGCTCCCACACACTTACCCACATGTTTGATGCAACCATTATCACTGGTGGTTGGAACGACTCTAATAGAAGTAAAAAAACAACTTCACCAACCACCTCCATGGCACTGGTATATATGAGTGTTGATAGTTTTCCGTTTGAGGTGGGGCCAGGGAAAGCTATGAACCAACTTTCCATGGGCACTGTCAGGCTGTTCACTGTACAGACATATAGAAAGGTTTTTCAGAAGCGATCAAAAAAATCGCTTGTAATTCAGAGGCCAAATTTGGATTCCGTTTTTAAAATGCAAATAAAGCAGCAAGAATTGATGAAATTAATTAACACAACGTAACAACATCTTATAAAACTCCACTCTCCCTCCAAAAGCATGAAAGAGGGTTGTAAGAAAAGAGTTATCTGCTTTCCCTTGACTTAATAGTGCCCAGGGCGCTGTTA
Organism: Stenchaetothrips biformis; assembly: GCA_030522485.1. Taxonomy (NCBI): domain Eukaryota; kingdom Metazoa; phylum Arthropoda; class Insecta; order Thysanoptera; family Thripidae; genus Stenchaetothrips; species Stenchaetothrips biformis. Next base: position 7,089,721 of record CM060087.1, on the reverse strand, counting down.
TACTAAGGAAGGAAGGGGCCATACCTGATCCGCTTACATTTTTTTTTATTGTTTTTTTAAATCATTGTAGATGACTTTGTGGGTTAGAACAGGAAATGTATCGTTTTAGAAAGTCACAATTTCTGATGATCATCAAAATGAAGCGGTTCTTGCCTCCCCCAGTCTGGCCCCTTGCACAAAAGTTTGCACACTGCCTATGTCACACTGCCGCTGCCACCCATGTGACCACTATCACTCATGACGGCCTACGGAAAGGAAAAGTTGTAGAAAGAAACAAGAACAACTGTTTTTTAAAACCAATTTTATGATAATGATGGGAGGGTGGGGTAGTCAGGGGAGTGGAGGGGTTGCAAGACGGGACAACTAGAAAGCGGAGGGTCAGAAGGTCCATAAAACGCTCCACACCATGT